>BSBM01000899.1:5825000-6332500 GCA_027924585.1 Larix kaempferi
TCATGATGGTGATGTTGATGAACAAGATGATGATGATGGATATGAGGATGATGGTGATGAGGATGATGATGATGGTGGTGATGAAGATTATCATCAACATCTTCATCATCATCACCATCATCATCATCATCACCATCATCCTCATCATCATCATCGCCATCATCATCCTCATCACCATCATCCTCATCCTCATCATCATCGTCCTCCTCCTTATCATCACCATCACCATCATCATCCTCACCATCATCATCATTATCCTCATCATCATCATCATCATTCTCCTCTTCATCATAACTGTCTTCTCCCCCTTCTTCATCAACATATCCATCATCATCATCATCATCATCATCACCATGTCATCATCACCATCATCGACATCATCATCACCATCATCACCATCACCATCATCATCATCAACATCTCCATCATCATCATCTTCTCCATCATCATCATCATCATCATCATCTTCATCACCATCACCATCACCATCATCATCAACATCTTCATCATCATCAACATCTCCATCATCATCATCATCATCATCATCATCATCATCATCTTATATCCTCCTTATATCAAAAATTAGACAAGCTCCATATGCTGACGAAAACTATTTAGATGATGCTAATGAAGATGAAGATGATGATGGCATTTAACCCCATAACTTGCCTATAATCCCTATAACCTTTAACTCTTAATCTACAATCCTTATAACCCTAACCGCAAACCCACTAAATACCTAGAAGCACTTAAATGCACTTAGGGATTATGGGTTAGAATAGGGCCTAAAGGATTTTATGGGGGAGGGGCTCTAGGAATAAATCGACACATTTAGATTTGATGGGTAATAAATGCAGTGAACGTTACCCACCAAACTATACAATGTTCAGCATGCACTCCTTGGCGCGTGCGTGTCCCTTCTAAATATCACATTTAGAAAAACAATTACCCCCTTCAGGACAATGACTATGAACCACATGTGGCACCTTCGTTGGAATTTGTCATTACAATTGAAGATGTCGCTGGCGTAAGTGCTCTGGCGACGTTGATAGCTTTTAACAATGAGAAGGGATCTCAAAAACAAAATATTGATTCTATTTGCACGGAAGGTGGTTATATTGGAGAAAAATGTATAAAACGAGATATAGAATGACGACCGTGGCTCCGATCGAAAAACCATTGACTTCGTTGGATTCAGGACATCGGGATAGTGCTAGGGGTGCTCCTCTCCTCCGGTCCCATGGCCTGAGTGTCATCTTGTAGGTCCATCCTGGAAACTAGGGTTTTGCTCAATAAGGGAGTGCGCAATTCTTGCACACAGGGGTCAAATTTGCAAAATCATCCACCAGGCACTTATGGCTAGCATTCCCAGTAGGAACCTACCTAGACACACTTGTAGGACTCCCTGAAACTCCATTTTGTTGCACGGTTGGAGTTTTATGCCCCCGATAGGTATTGAGCAAGTGTCCCTGAAGGCCTTTTGGATGCGAGATAGAACGAGCCATAGAATGATGACTGTGGCTCCGATCGAAAAACTGTTGACTCTGTTGGATTCAAGACATCAAGATAGTGCTAGGGTTGCCCCTCTCCTCCGGTCCTGTGGCCCGAGTGTCATTTTGTAGGTCCATTTTGGAAATTAGGGTTTTGCTTAGTAAGGGAGTGTGCAACTTTTGCACATAGGGGTCAACTTTGGAAAATCATCCACCGGCACTTATGGCTAGTGTTCCTAGCTGGAACCTACCTAGACACACTTACAAGACTCCCCAGAACTCAGTTTTGTTGCACGATTGGAGTGCTATGCCCCTGACAGGTATCGAGCAGGTGTCCCTGAATGCCTTTTGGATACATGACGGAATGAGCCATAGAATGATGACCATGGCTCTGATCAATAAACCGTCAAATCTGTTGGATTCAGGACGCTGGGATAGTGCTAGGGGTTCCCCTCGCCTCTGGTCCCGTGGCCCCGGTGTCATCTTGTAGGTCCATTTTGGAAACTAGGGTTTTGCTCAGTAAGGGAGTCTACAATTCTTGCACACGGGGGTCAAATTTGCAAAATCATCCATCGGGCACTTATGGCTAGCATTCCCAGCCAAACCCTGCCTAGGCACACTTGCAGGACTCCTCAAAACCCAGATTTGTTTCACAGTTGGATTTCTATGCCCCCAGTAGGTATCCAGCAGGTGTCCCTGAAGGCCTTTTAGATGCGAGATGGAACGAGCCATAGAATGATGACCATGGCTCCGATCGACAAACCGTCAACTCCGTTGGATTCAAGACGCTGAGATAGTGTTAGGGGTACCCCTCTCCTCCGATCCCATGGCTCGTGTCTCATTTTGTAGGTCGATTTTGGAAACTATGGTTTTGCTGAGTACGGGAGTATGCAATTTTTGCACACGGGGGTCAACTTTGCAAAATCGTCCACCAGGCACTTATGGATAGTGTTCCCAGCTGGAACCTCCCTAGGAACACATGTAGGACTCCCCGAAACTCGGTTTTGTTGCATGGTTGGAGTTCTATGCCCCCGACAGGCATCCAACAGGTGTCCCTGAAGGCCTTTTGAATGTGAGGCAGAACGAGCCATAGAGTGACGATTGTGGCTCCGATCGACAAACGGTTGACTCCGCTGGATTCAGGACATCGGGATAGTGCCATGGGTGCCCCTCTCCTTCGGTCTAGTGGCATCGGTGTCACATTGTATGAACATTTTGGAAACTAGGGTTTTTCTTAGTACGAGAGTGTGCAATTTTTGCACATGAGGGTCAACTTTGCAAGATTGTCCACCGGGCAGTTATGGCTAGCGTTCCCAGCCGAAAACTCCCTAGGAACACTTGTAGGACTCCCTAGAACCCAGTTTTGTTGCATTGTTGGAGTTCTATTCCCCCAACAGGTATCCAGCATGTGTCCCTAAATGCCTTTTGGATGCGAGATGGAACAAGCCATAGAATGATGAACGTGGTTCCGATTGACAAACCATGAAATCAGTTGGATTGAAGATGTCGGGATAGTGCTAGGGGTGCCCCTCTCCTCTGGTCCCATGGCCCTAGTGTCATCTTGTACATCCATCTTTGAAACTAGGGTTTTGCTCAGTAAGGGATTGTGAAATTCTTGCACATGGGGGTCAAATTTGCAAAATCTTCTACCAGGCACTTTGGTTGGCATTCCTAGCCTGAACCTACCAAGACACGCTTGTAGGACTCCCCAGAACCCGGTTTTGTTGCACGGTTGGACTTCTATGCCCCTGGTAGGTATCCAACAGGTGTCCGTGAAGGCCTTTTGGATGGGAGATGGAACGAGCCATAGAATGACGATCGTGGCTCCAATCAATAAACCCTTGCGTCTATTGGACTCAGGACGCTAGGATAGTGCTAGGGGTGCCCCTCTCCTCCGATCCCGTGGCCCCGGTGTGACCTTGTACGTCCATTTTGGAAACTAGGGTTTTGCTCAATACGGGAGTGTGCAACTTTTGCACATGGGGGTTAACTTAGCAAAATCGTCCACCAAGCACTTATGGTGATGATGATGATGATGATGATGGTGATGATGATGAAGACGTTGATGATGATGGTTATGGTGATGGTGATGGTGATGAAGATGATGATGATGATTACGAAGAAGATGATGATGATGGAGATGTTGATGAGGAGCCTAGAGATGACAATGATGATGAATATGGTGATGATGATGAAGATGGTGATGATGATGATGGTGATGGTGATGAAGATGATGATGATGATGACGAAGCAAATGATGATGATGGAGATGTTGATGAGGAACCTAGAAATGACAATGATGATGAAGATGTTGTTGATGATGATGATGGTGAGGATGATGAAGGCGTTGATGATGATGGTGATGGTGATGAAGATGATGATGATGATGATGGAGAAGATGATGATGATGGAGATGTTGATGAGGAACCTAGAGATGACAATGATGATGAAGATGTTGATGCTGATGATGATGATAATGGCGATGATGATGAAGGCGTTGATGATGATGTTGATGGTGATGAAGATGATGATGATGATGGAGATGTTGATGAGGAACCTAGATATGACAATGATGATGAAGATGGTGGTGGTGATGAAGATTGTGATGATGATGAAGACATTGATGATGATGGTGATGGTGATGAAGATGATGATGATGATGATGGAGAAGATGATGATGATGGAGATGTTGATGAGGATGATGGAGAAGATGATGATGATGGAGATGTTGATGATGACGGAGAAGATGATGATGATGGATACGTTGATGAGGAACCTAGAGATGAGAATGATGATGAAGATGTTGATGAGGATGATGATGATGGTGATGATGATGAAGATGTTGATGATGATGGTGATGGTGATGAAGATGAATATGATGATGGAGATGTTGATGAGGAACCAAGAGATGACAATGATGATGAAGATGGTGATGATGATGAAGACATTGATGATGATGGTGATGAAGATGATGATGATGATGATGGAGAATATGATGATGATGGAGATGTTGATGAGGATGATGGAGAAGATGATGATGATGGATATGTTGATGATGATGGAGATGATGATGATGATGTTGATGTTGATGATGAAGATGATGATGATGGAGATGTTGATTATGGCACGTATTTGTAGCAATGTGTAGATAAAAGTAGGTCAACATGAAATACTCATGCAAGCCAACATGCATAGAGTATTGATCATGTGAAGATTTCACTTATTGGCAATGGCATTTCGCATTGGAATTTCATTTCATCTCCTCCCTTGAAACTAATTTTTTTCTTACATTTTGAATTTTTACATTTCCCTTGACACGAAGTTTTACTGACAAGTTAGACTTAAAAAAATATCTTTTAATAAAAAAATTTTATTAAAGAATAATTCGTGGAAGTTAATGTGTCGCCACATGTAATGCAACAAAACAAAACTTTCAATTTGAACACATTGCATTAATGGTTTAATTGAAATTGTGACATTCTATTCCAAATGACTTGGCTTTAAAGACCAGATAAATATAGTATTCCCTTTATAGAGGATATTCATTAAAAAACACATTGCTATTGAGACTGTACTATGATATTCTCCCCTTCCTTAGTTAAAAGAAGATTAATAAGGTTGTTTTTCCAAGGTATAGGATGTTTTGGATTTCTCAACTATTATTGCATGTGAACTTGCATGTATACCAAGCTACAACAAATCTTTCACGGAAGTGGATTTGTTTATGTGAATAGATAAGTGAAAAGCGTTTAGCAACAAGACCTATAAATTTTAACTTGGAAGTATTGGAAATGTACAATGTGGGATTGAGAGGCTTGATGGTGATTGTAGTAGTGGGCATGGTATTGGTGAGAATGATGTCGTGATAGTGGAGTTAAACATTAAGATGGTGACCCTAGATCTTGGATCCTAGCCTAGAAACATGAGAGCCTAGCCTAAAAACCCTAGTTGGTAGCGTAAACCCTAGTTTGTATTCTAATCAAAATGAAACCCTATTATGTAGCCTAAGATCTAGCCCTAAATTATAATACATATAAAAATTAAATCATTTTCATTGTACATGTATATCCATGTGCATACATTTGAATCCAAATCACTATACACATATATGCATAGTATCTCATCTATATAGCAAGGGTCTTGTTATCACATTTATAGTAGCTGGGCTACCATACATTATTTTTCTGATTCCAGTACAGTATTCAGCCAGTTCCCCTACATTTGAGATGCTGAGATGAGCATCTATATTGGATCACTATCAGATTGTGGACAGCAGTTATATTCCCCATGCCATGACTGAGTCTCGGGACACTCAGAGAGATGACCGATGCAACCATTATACCATTGATACAGAGCAGTCAATAGTGCCCAGAGTTACAGCAGCAGTTTCAGAGGACAGATGATGGTACAGGTTGATGAGCATTCAGGTATATGACTCAGCAAGTATACTATGGTGTTATGGTTAGATTGCTTTTATACTTATTCTTATAGCATGTCTTAGCACTTAGTGTCATGATTTGGCGATCATATAGATATTTGGACCTGGTTGATATATATATATATATATATATATATTATATTGTCTCTACTCAGACTTAGAAGTTCACTATTCATACTCATTGGTATGTACCCTCCTTAGGGAGAATAGAGGTGATCATTCCACCATACCTTGGCTTGCTAGTGTTGGCTCCATCATTTCATTGTCTTCATCCATCCATGACCTACCTTTTAGATTATCACCCTGACTTACTACTTGACTAGTGGCATGGAGGACTTTTCCCCACTGTAGCCTCTGTATTGGATGAGATTCCCTGTTTATTGTGTCTCGGCTCTGAGTTGGTGACAAAACTTACCTATGGTGAGTTGGAGTTCCTTGGAATTCCCCCTAGTCACTAAAGTTGTGTTGGCTAAACCTGAAAATTTTAGTGCTGCCATGAATACAAAATCTGGAAAATGAAATGCTATATCTTGTATGAAAAGCCCATTCATGCAATATGTTTCTAAACACACATGAATGAGAGGCATGCCAAATGAAAATGGCTATGAAAATAAAATGTTACATCTTTTGGAAAATAAATACCTAGGTAAACAAGCTATCCATGACACACCTAGAAGTGCCCAGGTAAACAAGTGCCTTAAAAACACACCTGCAGCAGAAAGCCTAAATAAAAAATGTAATTCTATGCAATGTGTTTATAAATACACATAGATCAAGGCTATGGAAACTTCAGGCCCAAAAAGCAATGGAACTTAAATGCTATATCAAAACAATTGCTGGCCTTATTTGTATTATGGATTGTGCGCATCTGTGAAGGTGAATAAACCCTCTTTGAACAACTCATCCATTTGTGAGACACCGCCATTCCCTATGTTGTTGCTCATTCAGTATATACTATGGTGTGTATTCCCTTTCCCTTGCCAAAGTGTCATAAAGTTAAGTCAGTCAAGTCATCCCTTAGCCTAGCCAATTATTTCAGCCTTCACCCTTCACTAGCAAATTGTTCACAGCTATGAAGTGAGTATGATCCTGAAAGTCTAGTCTGAGTAATAATAATAATTAACGACACTTTATATTTGGATTTAGATCGCCAGTTATGATTACTCTGTGTTATAATTGTTATTTGAATAAGTTGTATAGCATGTATTAACCTTGACACTTTGCAGCAGCTTTGGATGATGGTCTGAGTTATATTTGGTCTTGGTTAGACCCAGTTTGACCATGGAGGACCATGGGACATGAGATGTTCGACCTTATGATGATATGGATAGATGATATATGGTCTATGTATACATACATGATGACTCTATGCAGCAACTACAGGGTTATGATGATGATTCTTGGGTTACAGCAGAGTTTGGTGATTTACAGATCATTATTATTGGCCTTGTTCCGGTATATTGGATATTTATTTTGATCATGCAGAGACTCATATGGTGTATGAGTATACATCTTGGATGGATTTGGACCTTCTGAGTCCAATGGGACAGTTTGTTTTCAGTTATGGGCACTTACGGTGATGATTGAGCCTCAGTAGGTTGTCCCAGTGCAGTTTTGGTCTGTCGGAGGCCTTGTCAGAGCAGATGTGATTTTTATCCAGTTGACATAGGGCGCTTATGATGGAGGGGGTGGTCCAGCCACTTGTTTTTAGCATATTACCCCCCTCCTGAACACACTGGTGCCCTCAACTTGACAGCGCAGGCACTCGAGGAGGCTGTTTTGGGTGGTTTCATGCTTCCCGAGGCATTTCAGGATTGGTAGAAATGGCTATTGAGGAAATCGATTTGGACTACTGAGGAAAAGTTATGGCATGGTATGATCAGTGATGATAGATCGGGGTCCTCCACACCTTCTCCAGCAGTTTCAGCTTCATCGGGGCCCGCATCCATCACTTATGGCACTTTCTGAGGATTTCTGAGGTCTTTTTGAGGCCTACGATTTGACTATGGAGGCACGATTTGGTACATTGATGATTATTTATTGATTATTGTGCTATGGGGATTGACCAAGGAGGGATAAAATTACCCCTTGGACCCACCATAAGCCTCTTATCATATTTTGTCATCATGATTTGGTGGGATTCCCCTCTTCTAGGGCGATTTTGTCAACTCACATAATATTTTATTTGGGATCCATGTATTTTATTGTTGAGCTCATCTCAACCATTGATTAGACATTTGTATCTTTTAATATTAGCCACTTATTCAAAAAGTGGTTAGGGTTTTGGTGCCTCTCCTTCCTATTTAAAGGAGAGAGCCTCTCATTGTAAATGGGTCTTTGGCTCTTGGATTATTGGTATAGAAAAATATTCTTGTGGTCTCCTTTGCATCTGGTGTTCTTAGATGGTGATTGGAAAGTCTATTGCAACCTAGCATTTGGAAATTGTGTTAAGATCTATCTTTTTCGGAAATCATTGTTTGTCTATAGGAGGGCGACTTCAACAAGGGCGATTTTGCAAGGCTTCTTCAAATCGACTTTCTTGGCATTCGCTTGTATCAGGGGGTTATCATTAGCTTCATTGTGATCTATGCTATCTTTCTGTTACTTCTCTTGTGGCATTAGTCTTATATCTTGATGCATCAAATCTGATATTGTTGACGTTTGTTGTGTAGGAGAGAGGGCGCATTGGCTTCTTGGATCAAATCGACTTGCATAGAAAACTACCTCAAAGCTTCTCAAATTGATCGGGTTTGCATAGATCATAATCATCAAGGCATCTACAAGGTTACCCAGGTAAGATCCACAGGTTTGTTTCTCTTTCCTTTATCCAATCCATTGACATAGTTCATAAATTGTTAAAACCCTAAATATTTCAAAAGCCCCTTTTTACATTTTCTCAGATCTACTTAGATCTAGTGGGTTGTTGGGCATAATATTGAAAACCCACCTCTATAGCATCCACGGCATCCCGGATCTATAGTTTGGTGAGGATTGGCTTCCATTTGAGCCCCTTCCCAAGCCAACTTAGCTTCTCCCAAGCAAGGCGCACTTCCTGGTGGTTGTGAGTTGACCTAGATCTAGGTGGTGGGTGTTTGAGATCCCGCTTGATCCATAATCTACACATCAAATAACATACACCTAGATTGTTACTTTTCTGAAATTCACCTTGTGGGCCCTATTCCACATTTTAAGGGATTTAATCCCCATTTTGGACCATTAGGTGTACTTAAACTCAGATCTAGTAAGATCTAGCCGTCGGATTGCCGTTAAATTATAGATCCACACTCCTACTTGACTAACCTACCTGGATCTAAAGTTTGGATGTCATCGGAATCGTCCTGACCCACTTAACCCCACTTTTAGGCTTCCTTGGGTAAAGTCGCACCACCTTGGAGAAGTGAGTTGACTCACTTCTAGGACGTGGGTACTTGAGATTTTTGGAGATTTGGAACGGGAATAATTCAAAACCTAGGTCTAGTGTGTCTTCTTGTCAAATCTTGCCTTGGGGATAACATTCCTTATTTTAAGGGATTGTGGTCCACTTTGGTCAAACCTAGATCTAGACTTATTCATCCATCAAGACCTTACTTTCCCACTTGTCTCATGCCATAGGAGTCCTTAACCACAAGTCAACCCTACTTTGACTCCATTATCCCAATTCCCAAGGCACTGGTTTCTCTCCAAGTCAATTCGACTTTCCTAGATTATTGGATTAACTTGTGGTTTGACCTTCGCATGGTGAACTAAACCCTTGAAGCCATCATGTATCATGGTCAAGCTTGTCACTTGTACTAGTTAGCCCCAATTCATCCCCTAAAATACCCTGCATTGGGCACGATTCCCAAGGCAGTGGATTTTCCAACATTGAACTAGTACTCTAATCCCAGATCTCATTTCGAATACTTTCAGTCACTCTCATATCAACAATGAACCAAAGCTACACTCTTTTAACCCCTCACTTGTCTTGTAACTCCAACCTAAGGTCTAGGATAAACCATACACCTAACTTCACTTAGAAATAACTTGATTTGGTGTCTTGGTTTTGATCTCTCTTGTCGGGAGTAGATCGGGTCTCCCCCTTTGTTGTCTGGGATAGATAACATAAAGCGAAGGTTGCCTCGACTGGCGTGAAAACCTTATATTGGAGGTCGACGTGATCGTGGTTGCACCTTTTGAGTTGCCCTTCCCTATTGCCATCCATGACTGCCGGGGAAGGCATAGGCTTACCCTGGTTCGATATATTATTTCCTAAAAGCCCTCCCATTTCTCTTTGACTAACATTTGGGCATAGGGCTTACCTCGGAAAATCTAGTAGTCCTTCCTGCATATACAACGACACATATCTTGGTAGAAGAGTTTGAATCTACTTGGCGACTCCCAATCGTGACTCCGTTGAGGAGCGAGCTCATTTACATCGCTATAACACTAGAATTTAGACAGATCTTATCGTTATCTAGAACCCATGGGGTGCATCATTTTGTTTTCAGGTTCTTGAATTAAAAAAATTAAAAAAATATAAAAAATAAAAAATATTATCCATGGCTCCTCCTGAGCGACCTAGAACTTTCGGTCGTTTAAAAGTTTTTGACTTTTCAAAAATTGTTGGGTATCCTCATCAAGCATGTGCAAGGTTGCCTATTTTCGATGGAAGCTATGAAATCTCTGCTAAAAGACACCTTGAATTTTTTAGGGAAATTATTAAAGAATTATCCATAACCCATGAGGATGTGTGTATGAGACTATTGGCTTCATCTTTCAAAGAAAGAGATGGACTCTGGCTTTCGAATTTGAAACCCAATAGCATTTCTGGTTATGACATGTTTGAAAATAAATTCCTAGAAGAATGGGGAAGTGAATTCGATGATATGTATCTTTCAAATCAAATCCAAGATCAAAATCTTCCCTTTTCCGATCCTATTGTGGAATCATTTAACAATCAAATATCAAGTGATTTGTCAACATCCGGAGATGACCTTTCCTGCCCAATTTCTTCTGATGATAAGTCTTCTACTTTTGAGTCAATCGAAAGTAAAATCTTTAATCATTGTACAAACCATAAATTTTCAAATTGCCTTTTAGGTAGCCCTAGTCCTGATCTTGAGGGAATTTCTAAGGATGAGCTTTTAGTTAACAGGTCTACTGAAGTTCCTCCCTCAGAGAGACTCATTAGTCATTTTGTCTTTAGTGATCATTCAATTCCTTATCAACTTACTAAAGAAGAAGAAAGTGGAGACATTAACCAAGATCATTTAGTAGTGCTTTCACATGATCATTCTGCAAATAATCAGGATGTTTTAGATGAGCCTGTTAATTTTATCCCTGAAAAATTGAATCAAAATGATCATTTACCCTCGTATGAATTTAATGATGAATCAATAAGTCAATCTCAAGGTGAGGATGAATTAGTGAATCATACTAGATATTCTAATCTTTGCTCCACTTCTTATAATGAATCTTTAAATTTTCCTTTTTCCATCTTTAATCAAGATAACTTAGAGTTAGATAGTTACGGCCAATCTTGTCCTCAGGTTGTAGATATTAAATTTGATCAAAAGCTTGAAATTATTCCTAGAATAAAGAATATTTTCTATTATCAAAATCCAAGGTCAAACTTGTTTATCCATTTGGGAGAATTTTCATATTTGCAATCCACCCTCCTTTCCCAACTCTTTCAATCATCTTTGGGTTGGTGCTCTAGTCAATCTTTTGCCTTGGAAATTTTCAAAAAGAAGTATAAGCATGATTACATGTTTGGAGAAAAAGCACTTCATTTCCCTTTTCAGTCACTTTGGAACCATAATGCTTGTTGTCAAGTTATCAATCATTCTTGGTGGCTAGAAAAGACATTTAAAGATCAATTTCACCTTTTCTCCATTTTTGAGCATCAAGTGGGTTTGATTTTGACTTTTCGTCTTCTAAACCTTAATTTATCCCCACTTGGTTTTTATTTGATCATCAGTCCCAAGCAGAATCAAATTGAATATGTCAGAGAAGTAAATGAGGAAGCTATGTTTTGTGAAAAAGAATTGAGTTGCAAGCCTTATATTTTTTCTCCATCAACTTTAAACAATCATCTTCATGAATTTTATGATCCTATCAGTTCTTGGATGGAGGATGTTTGTAGTAATCAGTCTTTCCCTTGGCATGATTTCATTTTTCACCATTCAACTCCTTTCTCAATTTTTGAACATGTGAGGAAAGTTTTGCTATCAATTTCATTAATCCTTAATCTAGTCCTGGCTTGTTTTCTAAGCAAAAATCAAAGAAGAATCATTAACTTGTTCGATGAATGGTTGCACTGGATTTATGATTTTACCTAACATTTGTGATGACTGGTTAGATTAGAGTAGGTAGGAACTAAATAAGCCTACTTGGGTAGTAGTTAGTCTTTTCAGCCATTGAGTCTGGCACCTTTCTGTTTGATTTTAAGCTCCTATGTAAGCTCCTAGTTTAATTGAGTACCTGTCACTTTTCTTGTTCCTGCACAATAAATTTCAAATTTGCCAAATTATGTTAGTAGTCTAATTTACTTTCTGCATTTATATTTCATGCATTTATATTTCTGACATAGAATAGATTTTATTTCAGTTGGTTTTATATTTTTCCCACACATGCGGCATGAGGTATTTTTGATGTTTGTCAATGCAGAAATAGGTTGCAAAAATAAAAGCTGGAAGCAAAATGGTAGAGTGTTGTATCGTGGATTTGAGTAGCAGAGTTCGAGGACCAGAGATTCTGAGGTTCTCAAGCGCTCATTTCAGCCGAGCACTTGTCCCAGCCGGAGCCAGATGTTATCACATTTATAGTAGTCGGGCTACCATACATTATTTTTCTGATTCCAGTATAGTATTCAGCCAATTCCCTTACATTTGCGATGCTGAGATGAGCATCTATATTCGATCACTATCAGATGGTGGACAACAGTTATATTCCCCATGCCATGACTGAGTCTCGGGACACTCAGAGAGATGACCGATGTATCCATTATACCATTGGTACAGAGCAGTCAGTAGTGCCCAGAGTTACAGCAGCAGTTTCAGAGGACAGATGATGGTACAGGTTGATGAGCATTCAGGTATATGAATCAGCAGGTATATTATGGTGTTATGGTTAGATTGCTTTTATACTTATTCTTATAGCATGTCTTAGCACTTAGTGTCATGATCTGGCGATCATATAGATATTTGGACCTGGTTGATATATATATATATATTATATTGTCCCTACTAAGACTTAGAAGTTCACTATTCATACTCATTGGTATGTACCCTCCTTAGGGAGAATAGAGGTGATCATTCCACCATACCTTGGCTTGCTAGTGTTGGATCCATCATTTCATTTTCTTCATCCATCCATGACCTACCTTTTAGATTATCACCCTGACTTACTACTTGACTAGTGGCATGGAGGACTTTTCCCCACTATAGCCTCTGTATTGGATGAGCTTCCCTGTTTATTGTGTCTCGTCTCTGAGTTGGTGACAAAACTTACCTATGGTGAGTTGGAGTTCCTTGGAATTCCCCCTAGTCACTAAAGTTGTGTTGGCTAAACCTGAAACTTTTAGTGTTGCCATGAATACAAAATCTAGAAAATGAAATGCTATATCTTGTATGAAAAGCCCATTCATGCAATGTGTTTCTAAACACACATGAATGAGAGGCATGCCAAATGAAAATGGCTATGAAAATAAAATGTTACATCTTTTGGAAAATAAATACCTAGGTAAACAAGCTATCCATGACACACTTAGAAGTGCTCAGGTAAACAAGTGCCTTAAAAACACACCTGCAGCAGAAAGCCTAAAGAAAAAATGTAAATCTATGCAATGTGTTTATAAACACACATAGATCAAGGCTATGGAAACTTCAGGCCCAAAAAGAAATGGAACTTAAATGCTATATCAAAACAATTGTTGGCCTTATTTGTATTATGGATTGTGCGCATCTGTGAAGGTGAATAAACCCTCTTTGAACAATTCATCCATTTGTGAGACACCGCCATTCCCTGTGTTGTTGCTCATTCAGTATATACTATGGTGAGTATTCCCTTTCCCTTTCCAAAGTGTCACAAAGTTAAGTCAGTCAAGTCATCCCTTAGCCTAGCCAATTATTTCAGCCTTCACCCTTCACTAGCAAATTGATCACAGCTATGAAGTGAGTATGATCCTGAAAGTCTAGTCTGAGTAATAATAATAATTAACGACACTATATATTTGGATTTAGATCGCCAGTTATGATTACTCTGTGTTATAAATGTTATTTGAATAAGTTGTAGAGCATGTATTAACCTTGACACTTTGCAGCAGCTTTGGATGATGGTCTGAGTTATATTTGGTCTTGGTTAGACCCAGTTTGACCATGGAGGACCATGGGACATGAGATGTTAGACCTTATGATGATATGGATAGATGATATATGGTCTATGTATACATACATGATGATTCTATGCAGCAGCTACAGGGTTATGATGATGATTCTTGGGTTACAGCAGAGTTTGGTCATTTACAGATCATTATTATTGGCCTTGTTCCGGTATATTGGATATTTATTTTGATCATGCAGAGACTCATATGGTGTATGAGTACACATCTTGGATGGATTTGGACCTTCTGAGTCTAATGGGATAGTTTGTTTTCAGTTCCGGGCACTTACAGTGATGATTGAGCCTCAGTAGGCTGTCCCAGTGCAGTTTTGGTCTGTCAGAGGCCTTGTCAGAGCAGATGTGATTTTTATCCGGTTGACATAGGGCACTAATGATGGAGGGGGTGGTCAAGCCACTTTTTTTTACCATATTACCCCCCTCCCGGACACACTGGTGCCCTCACCTTGACAGCGCAGGCACTCCAGGAGGCTGTTTTGGGCAGTTTCACGCTTCCTGAGGCATTTCAGGATTGGTAGAAATGGCTATTGAGGAAATCGATTTGGGCTACTGAGGCAAAGTTATGGCATGGGATGATCAATGATGATAGATCGGGGTCCTCCACACCTTCTCCAGCAGTTTAAGCTTCATCGGGGCCCGCATCCATCACTTATGGCACTTTCTGAGGATTTCTGAGGTCTTTTTGAGGCCTACAATTTGACTATGGAGGCACGATTTGGTAAATTGATGATTATTTATTGATTATTGTGTTATGGGGATTGACCAAGGAGGGATAAAATTACCCCTTGGACCCACCATAAGCCTCTTATCATATTTTGTCATCATGATTTGGTGGGATTCCCCTCTTCTAGGGCGATTTTGTCCACTCACATAATATTTTATTTGTGATCCATGTATTTTATTGTTGAGCTTATCTCAACCATTGATTAGACATTTTTATCTTTTAATCTTAGCCACTTATTCAAAAAGTGGTTAGGGTTTTGGTGCCTCTCCTTCCTATTTAAAGGAGAGAGCCTCTCATTGTAAAGGGGTCTTTGGCTCTTGGATTATTGGTATAGAAAAATATTCTTGTGGTCTCCTTTGCATCTGGTGTTCTTAGATGGTGATTGGAAAGTCTATTGCAACCTAGCATTTGGAAATTGTGTTAAGATCTATCTTTTTCGGAAATCATTGTTTGTCCATAGGAGGGCGACTTCAACAAGGGCGATTTTGCAAGGCTTCTTCAAATCGACTTTCTTGGCATTCGCTTGTATCAGGGGGTTATCATTAGCTTCATTGTGATCTATGCTATCTTTCTGTTACTTCTCTTGTGGCATTAGTCTTATCTCTTGATGCATCAAATATGATATTGTTGACGTTTGTTGTGTAGGAGAGAGGGCGCATTGGCTTCTTGGATCAAATCGACTTGCATAGAAAACTACCTCAAAGCTTCTCAAATTGATCGGGTTTGCATAGATCATCATCATCAAGGCATCTACAAGGTTACCCAGGTAAGATCCACAGGTTTGTTTCTCTTTCCTTTATCCAATCCATTGACATAGTTCATAAATTGCTAAAACCCTAAATATTTCAAAACCCCCTTTTTACATTTTCTCAGATCTACTTAGATCTAGTGGGTTGTTGGGGATAATATTGAAAACCCACCTCTATAGCATCCACGGCATCCCGGATCTATAGTTTGGTGAGGATTGGCTTCCATTTGACCCCCTTCCCAAGCCAACTTAGCTTCTCCCAAGCAAGGCACACTTCCTGGTGGTTGTGAGTTGACCTAGATCTAGGTGGTGGGTGTTTGAGATCCCGCTTGATCCATAATCTACACATCAAATAACATACACCCAGATTGTTACTTTTCTGAAATTCACCTTGTGGGCCCTATTCCACATTTTAAGGGATTTAATCCCCATTTTGGACCATTAGGTGTACTTAAACTCAGATCTAGTAAGATCTAGCTGTCGGATTGTTGTAAAATTATAGATCCACACTCCTACATGACTAACCTACCCGGATCTAAAGTTTGGATGTCATCGGACTCGTCTTGACCCACTTAACCCCACTTTTAGGCCTCCTTGGGTAAAGTCGCACCACCTTGGAGAAGTGAGTTGACTCACTTCTAGGACGTGGGTACTTGAGATTTTTGGAGATTTGGAACGGGAATAATTCAAAACCTAGGTCTAGTGTGTCTTCTTGTCAAATCTTGCCTTGGGGATAACATTCCTTATTTTAAGGGATTGTGGTCCACTTTGGTCAAACCTAGATCTAGACTTATTCATCCATCAAGACCTTACTTGCCCACTTATCTCATGCCATAGGAGTCCTTAACCACAAGTCAACCCTACTTTGACTCCATTATCCCAATTCCCAAGGCACTGGTTTCTCTCCAAGTCAATTCGACTTTCCTAGATTGTTGGATTAACTTGTGGTTTGACCTTCGCATGGTGAACTAAACCCTTGAAGCCATCATGTATCATGGTCAAGCTTGTCACTTGTACTAGTTAGCCCCAATTCATCCCCTAAACTACCCTGCATTGGACACGATTCCCAAGGCAGTGGATTTTCCAACATTGAACTAGTACTCTAATCCCAGATCTCATTTCGAATACTTTCAGTCACTCTCATATCAACAATGAACCAAAGCTACACTCTTTGAACCCCTCACTTGTCTTGTGACTCCAACCTAAGGTCTAGGATAAACCATACACCTAACTTCACTTAGAAATAACTTGATTTGGTGTCTTGGTTTTGATCTCTCCTGTCGGGAGTAGATTGGGTCTCCCCCTTTGTTGTCTGGGCTAGATAACATAAAGCGAAGGTTGCCTCGACTGGCGTGACAACCATATATTGGACATCGAGGTGATCGTGGTTGCACCTTTTGAGTTGCCCTTCCGTATTGCCATCCATGACTGGATACATCCATAGGGGTAACTACAGTTTAGGTGATAACAGGTCCATCATCAACTAGAAAACTGTGGTACCTAGTACCAGATACCTAATTTAGAAACCTAATGGTTTGAAATTGGTTGTACCATGAATATTTTATATGGTGGATATGCACACCTATGACAACCTTCTCAATGGATGGAAAACCTAATATTTTCATAACATTAGTAAAGCTTAGTCCAACATGTAGTAATGCTTACATGTTCTAGTGTTGATGGTGCACTAATGGATGCATACAACTTGATGAGGGTGTATGTGTGACTCCATTGATTTAATGCAAGTCCTAAATGTCTTTAACAAGTGTCTGTGTGTCCAATAGATGAATTAGGATGTTCTAATACCCCTCAATCCTTTCCAGACAGAATTTGAAAGCATTTGGGGTATTGGGGTAACAAGTTGGTGTGTTGAGGTGGATATATCCTAAAAAATACATCTCATAGTAGTCATTTATTGTAATGTCAACTATCTGTGTTTAATTCAATGTGCCTACTAATATTAGATCACTGTCACATAATGATAAATTAAGGAAGTCCTAATTGTAAATGGTAGTGGATGTGATGGTCATCTAATCAAAGGTGGATATATCCGTGAGTGAGAATTAATGAGCTAGATATACATTGTGCTCAAGGTTGTCCTATTTGTATGGTGACAATTGATTAAGAAATGATTCCATAACTGGGTTATTAATTTCTTGCATGATCTTAAGTAGACAAAATGGTCAATCTAAATACTAGTGACGACATTTCATTATGTAGAGTATGGGCATTTGGGATCTCATTATGTAGAGCTATTAAAAATAACGTTGGATCTCATTTTAACCTTTTGACAACAATGGACATTTTCTATTTTAAGTATTCTTTTCCTAGTACTCAAGTTCCCAATATATATCTTATGTGCCATGAGGTGTGATTTGTCCATCCATTTATTCCGTTTGTTTTTAGATTAATTCTCACACATGATTTTGTTTCAGTTAGCCTATGTTTATAATGTTTTCTTAACATAGATACAATTACAATATTTGACATGTGGAAAGATAAACCAAGCTGAACTATGATATCCAACTTCTCTTCTAAGATCTAGGTAAGCTTTAGGTTGATTCACATTATCAGCTAATGCATGGACATCATTGGTACAAAAACTTAAGCCCGCATGCCATGGATGGATAGAAGTAAAAACAAATTTAGACATCACATCATGATACACACAACATGAGACAACAACATTAGACAACAGGACACTAATATAGACAACATCGATATAGATCACATAACTGAAAATCCATGTACTTCAAGGCTACACAAATCATCCAAACATATACAATTTCTGGAAAATAGTGGAACATTGTTCCCAATGTACATACAATGGAAACTCGTGCCCTATAGCAAATGTGACAACTCATGTCGTAGATCCAAAATACATGGCAACTCGTGCCATAGATACAAAGTACATGAAAATTGGTACACAAAAGTGCCACATCATGGCTAATGTACATAACATGATGTGTCAAGCATTGTGACCACCCCTGTCACTCCTAGGCGCATCTCCAAAGTCGATCTTCCTACTCTTTGAGCTACCGGTGCCTCGGGTCTTGCTCCATCTAGGAGTAGACTGTCTGTCTGGGATCTGGAACAAATGATATAAGGTACCATCATTTTCAAGCATTTGCAACATTTACCACATTTATAAAACAAATGTAGAATTCGAATATTAAATAAATCACCTCTGATGCGATTGGGAAACATGAGGCAGGTGTCTTGGATCTACGGAGGCTCTCGAAAATTCCATCCTACAACATTTACAACAATCATTTCATTGAAAAGTAATAATTGCTTAAATTAGTTTTTGTTATTGCATCAATTTTTTTTCATAAATTAGCTTGATTCTCACTGTGAACAGCTCTGACGATGGACATGGCTGTGGTTCTGGGCTAGTAGGTGGAGCAAATGGATGGACAACCAGCTCCGATGCAGTCATGGGGGCAGGGGACGCAAATGTAGTGGAAGCCACTAAGGTGCAAGCACTGGAGATATAGATGAGGATACTAGAAGAGTAGATGCCACCGTAGTGGCGGGAAGTGGGGATGATATGGTGGGAGAAGACATGGTGGTATGGGGTGGAGGAGGATGTCGTGGATGATGAACCCCTTTCGGTTGTACGATAGAGGGTATCGAACGAAAAGTACTAGGGGGGATGTTGAGGGATGGTGCATGGGAGGGAAGTCCTCCATAAAGGGAGGAGGATGGACAAGAGGGAGGTTGTGGATGAAGAGGGGAACGTGGAAGGAATGGGTGGCATGGAAAAATGGGGGAGGATGGATATACAGGGGGGCGTGGATAAATTGGGGAGGATGTATAGACGGGGAGAGGGGAGGGTGTGGACGAGTATGGCCGGGGAGGGGGGTTTGGATGGAAGGGAAAGGGTGGATAGAGGGAGGGGTCTAGATGGAAGTGAGGGGGGGGACTCATGGGAGAGGGTGGAAACATAGGACTAAAATGGGGACCTACAGCTGTTGGTGGCACCTACATATACATTTGTAATATCACAATTTACTAAACAAGCAATAAATTAAACCATAGTAAGTCGTAAAAATTCAAATTAAAAGTGTGCTTATAACTACACATTGTACATGTGTATATGGTGATATGCCAATCCCTGGTGGGGATGGTTGATCACCGTAGTCAGGGAACACCTGTGGACACCAAAATGCATGCATGTTATGAACATGTTAAACAAGTCATTATTTAGGCAATCAAGATATTCAAAAGCATTGTATGAACTATCAACGTGTATGCCATAAATATAAATACTTGAGTAATATAAATGACATAAGTAGTAACAATATTGTGTGAGGTACGGAAAATACCTCTGTGTGAGGTGCCGCAATTTCAGTTGCAGCTTCCATTGCTGCATCCAGGTTGGGAGATCCTACATTCTCCCATGTTGGTGTCTCAGCTTTGAATAACTTTACATTGAAATAATAGTTTAAGTCAAACAAAAATACTTTACAAGTTATCAAATAATGATTGAAAACACATTAAAAAAATTGCTGACCTGATCCATATAACAACCCTTGATTGGGCCAGGGAAAGTGTGCCCACAATGGGGACAAAGATGTGGCATTGTCCCCGTCGAACTAGAATGCCGAGCATGGCTACCACCGGTCACAGGTCTATCCTAGCCCTGTTGTGAAGGCCCTACACCTAGATCTCTATTGAGGTCACTCGACCTCTCCACTGTAGTCATTGCTACAAAGGAGGTGTGTTTGAGGAGTTCATGTGCAACATTCCTCATTGCCTCCTCGATCTGATCAAGCTTGTGGGGTAACTGAGGTGGCTGGGGAGAGGGGTTGGGGTCACGCCTAGGATCTGGTGTCCCTCTTAGTGTGTTCCTACTGGAAGCAGGTCAATCTTGGGAAGAGCCATGCCCAACACCCTCGAACTCGGTTATGTCAAAATAGTTGACATGTAAACCGAGCATAAACTCAGCCCACAGTTGCCGAAGGAAGTACTGTGGAAACTCCCTATTATAGCAGGGAGGTTTACTGTACACCATGAACCACCTCTGCATCCAATTGTCCCTCCATGGTTGGTAATGACACCAATCCATGTAGACATGTGGCTTTCTAGTGTTGGGTGGTATTTTTGTTCTTGGATCGGTGAACACACTATATAATTGGGCCTTTGTAATATTCAAATATTTTATTGCTTCCTTGGAAATTCCCATGGAATAATACTCCCGCATCCTAGCCCTATATTCAGTCATGTCGGTTAATTGGCAATGTGCATGGATGAGGGAGTCAATTGAGCTCTTAATTGACGTGGCAAGAGACACTCGAGATGGTTCCCCTGTGTTTCTTAGGTCTCGAATGTGCACTCTCATTTCATTTACATAATGGTTAAGGTCATCTTGTTCAACATTTGGTTCGGGGTTTTGGTTTTCTTTGGAATTGGGTCCAAGGTTTGGGTTTTCTTGTGTTCCACCGGACTCCGGGTTAATATTTGGTTCACTCATTGTCTCGGTTTACAATCTGCAATTGAGAATTGGTCCATTGTTTTAAAAATTTGAGAATTATTAACAATTTAATAAACAAAAAAAAAAATTGACACAAAGAATGAATAAAATCACAAAAAAATTGAACTTACCTATCCAATTGATGTGTTGATGAGTTGGTGGATAGATTTGGGGGGTTTTGGAGTGGAAATGGCCTCCTTTGGTCACTGTAATCATGCACACGTGGGGGGTGGAAGTCGCGCTCAGCTCAAATGGGTAGAATGGGGACATTCGATTATGTTTTTTTTCTTCTAACAGGAGCACATTGGCATGCACGCGCCACCTTAGCACGCATGCGCCAAATGCGCACATGCGCGAGGCATGTGCATGCGCCTCAGTTGGTACCGAACCTAGTAGCGCATGCGCACTGCCTTAGGTGCGTGCGCATAGTTGCTTTATTCCCGCTAGCACGTCCCCATTGCAATGGTTTTGGGGAGCAACTTTGTGTGCCCGCCCCTCATTTTACAATTTTTTTTAATAGAAGAATTATGTAGATTTATTAAAACTTTAAGGTCTACACAGTGATGCCGATAGGTAACTTGTACATCCTAGTTTCATATAAGAGATTGTTAATTAAGCATCTTTATCAAATAGTTGCAGGAGAGTTAATGAAAATTCTACTCGTTAAGGAACACTACCATAATATTATATGGAGAATATGAATATAGGGACTAGAGGCACCTTTAGGTCATTCTCTCATGGCCTCGTCCACCACACATTAAGTAGGTTTGACCATGAATTGTCTTTGGACTTATCTAGATACATAAGGCTATTTTTCATGCAAACAATCATTTATGGGAAATCTGTAAAATATATTCCAACCCAATACCATCCCATCCCATAAAAAGGTTTTCCAAGCTGCTCCACCACTCACCCATGTGAAATCAATCTATAAATTTTATCTTAAAGGTGAATTTTAGGACAAGAGCCTAAGATGGAAAAGGGGTGTAAGAGGCTAACCCACCGGGATACTGAACAAGTCTACCGGTAGAGGGTACTCGCATGTGGTATGACTAGGAAAACCCATTGGGGTATTGAACATGCTCGCTAGCAATGTGGCATTCTTCCTAGGGAGGATACTTATTAGATGTCAAAGTTACCCCATCGGAATACTCAACATGCTTGTTGGCAATGGGTTCTGACTTTCATCTCTTTCATTTATGCGTAATCTATAATTGTTTGTATGAACGATATACTTGTGCAATTACTAAGAAGAAGTACCCATGATTGAACAAAAGGCTAAATGAACCTCATATAATTTCCATTTGAGAATGCCCTTAAGATGACATTAAGACCTTGTCATCTAATTCATAGTGTATCTAGGATGATATTGTCCTAGAAGTGGGACCATAAGTGTAGGAGTCTGATAAACTCAAAGGTGAACTTTATCAAAATTAATTGAATGATAGTAAGTCTTTGAGAATTTAAGTAGGGATGACTTGTTTCCTATGGGATTTACATGTTATCTATACCTTTATGTTTTCTTATTTAAGGATAAGAAAAATCCCCCATCATAAGTTATATGGTCTTCATGAGCATAAAATGTTACCAATTGACGAAATAGTATCTATTCTAAAATTTACAAACATAATGGACACATAAGTTTTGGTCATTAATACTCCTTTCCCTAGTTCTAGTTTTTCTTGCAACAATAAAATTGGCAAGTATATCTCTTGAAGATTTCCTATAGACTATTGTTGATAGTATATAGTTTTGAAAAGAAAGAAAGTCAGTTCCAATTTATTCATGGCACGAAGACGTGCCATATATAAATTGGAAACCCACGACACCCAAAATGTTGATAAAAGTATAAGGACTATTAATTCAACATTAAATTATCAAGTAAGGCTTGTAAAATTCGAGGTGGGATCTT
This sequence comes from Larix kaempferi, assembly GCA_027924585.1. Classification (NCBI taxonomy): domain Eukaryota; kingdom Viridiplantae; phylum Streptophyta; class Pinopsida; order Pinales; family Pinaceae; genus Larix; species Larix kaempferi. Next base: position 5,848,168 of record BSBM01000899.1, read on the forward strand.
AAATTAACCTAATCTAAATGCCTACAACATAGTTAAATAAAATAAATGAAATGATCAAGTGAAAATAGCCAAAACTTGGGAGTAAATGCATTATTGAGAGGCGATATCTTAAAAGTTGGACTTTTAATCCTTCCATTAGTAATTGAAACTAAGCAAATTTAAAATACAAGAAACTAAAGAAATAATACCAAACATAGGAAATAAAAGTGCAAGAAATTAAATACTAAAAGTAATAAATAAAATCAAATAAAATATAACACATCATAAACAAATTAAAACAAACTAAATAAGTAAAGCAATCTAAAACAAGATTGCAATCAAATTCGAAATTTTAACAGTTTTTAAAAGTCTACAAACCTGCCATGAAAAACACCCATAAAATATTTACAATGTAGGTATGGTAACATTTAAAATTAAAATCTCAATCACAAATAATTGAATGCATTACATATGAATTCCACCTTTTATATATTGAAGGTAGTAAAAGGCATCTTATTAATCTTTTAATTCTTAAGGAATTTTAATTTTATTTGTGATTAAACTCATACTGATATGACTCAAAGTTTGTACCTATCTTACCACTCCCACATAAACATTACAATAATTAACATAAAACTATCACGTTGGAATACAGAACATATAATAATATATTAACAATGCAGATATGGAATAGTCAACGGATGAGGAAAAACCAATGATTTACAAATTTACACATATAAATCAAACCAATGAATTGATGGAACATGGTCTGCAGACCGATCGATACAAAAGAACACAACTACATGCCTACTCCATATATAATAAAATTAAATGAAAACAATGAGACGCTTGAACATATAAATAAATTCACTAGAGAGTTAACACAGAAAGAAAGGAACGCATAAAGAACATTGAGTTGTATGTGAATGAATTGGTTGAAGTAAGAGATTGTTCAACGATGGGTTGTACTGTGGATGGTAGGTGCAAATCATCAATTGGTTATTCAAATCAGAAGATATATTAAGGGAAATCCGTGCATAAGACAATGAATTAATATGAGTAAATACAAGTCATATGATAACAACATCTAGAAGGCTGGTACATTCACTTCTAAATTAATATTTTTGAGTTTTCAATTGCTAAATTAAATGTAATAAACAAAATGAAAATTTATTAAACTGAGATTGAATAAAAACCCAAACTGAAATTGAAATGAAAATAACACACTTACTAATCTATTAAGTTTTAAATAAGAAATCTTCACATTCTTGGTTACTGACCTAAATTGTTCGCTAGAGGATTCACACATAAAGATTCCATAATCATCAAATTCCATAATCTTGTTCCTGTACCATGTTGGAATATATTGAATAATAAAACATAACATTTTATCCACCAATTATTCGAAAACTGCATAAACATTTTCGATTTTATACTGCGTGACAATGCCCAAAGCTACATATTAACTCCTTTGAAAGAGGATATATCTAAGTCTGCTATATCATTTCAACAAATAATGAAATCTTAAAAACAATTTGAAACTTCATTTTTTTTCAAGTGAAAAATCCACTTTACTGCTATTCTGAAGGAATCAAGGCTAAACCCTTATGAGAAATCTCAACAAACTTCATGGTAGGTCGAACAAACCATCACCAAATTATCCAAGCAAGAAAATATCTCAACCTAATTGAACCAGAGTGAATGGAATGAAATCCATTTATCCCCACCAACTAACTGACCACCATATCCTTGACATTTAAAACCCTAAGTTGAACTAAGCTCAATAGTGTAAAAAAATTTATTACACAAAAAACCACCAATCTATACCCTACACCATACAATTCAATGAGGAAAAACGTGGCTCATAAAAGTAAACTCGGGTGTGGCCAAAGCTAAAGGCCAGCTATTGCTGGCTGCTGTATTTCTTTGACAGGAGGAGCAAACGGTGAGGGTTGCAGTAGGCATGAGAGGAGATGCCAATTTCAGGGATCTTAGTTTCTGCAACTCCTTTTGCAGTTTTATGTTTTCTGCTATAAGTGACTCGTTACAGGTCTTCAAAAGCTTGCAGTCAATTTCAGTTTGATTGAATTTTGTCCTGAAACAAATTAATCACATTCAAATTATGTATAACAATAAAATAGAGAAAGGTCAAGATCAAAACTTTTGTGAGTGACAAATATGCAGAAATTTATGTATAACAGAAAAACTGCTAATAAAATAGAGCACCCTAAACATCAAATCAAAACTTTTCTAAGTGACAAGTATGCAGAAATTTATGTATAACAGAAAAGCTGCTAATAAAATAGAGCACCTGAGCATCAAATCAAAACTTTTCTGAGTGGCAAGTATGCAATGTCTATAGAACTCTTCAAATTTACAAGCTAATCGATTTAGCAGTCGATTAGAGAAATGGGCTTTGAAATGTAAATATCGATATGCACGACGAATAAGTAAAGAATACGATCTAACCTTGATCGTTTATTCTGGAACCACACTTCAACTTGATGAAGAGGAAGATTCAACTCTCTTGCCAAGCCTTGCTTTTGATTCTGAAGGAGGCCCGAACAAATAGATGAATCACAAACTATAGAACATTAACAAGTATATAAATAAGATGGCTAGACTTACATGTGTGGGCAATCTGTGCTTGCTGAAGCTTTCTTCCAAAAGAGCATACTGCTCCTGGGACAGTCTGTGCTTCTTCCTGCTACTACCCTCTCCTTCTACATCGCTGAGTACCCTTGAGGAAACTCTCTCATTCTCCAACTCTTGGGTAGCGCTCGTATCGACAGTGCTGTTCGACGAAGAGACATTAATGGCGGCCGCTTCTTCATTGTGATGGCAGGGCGCAAGAAATTTCTTGACATTGAATCGCTTTGGAACAGGTACTCTATGTATTGCAGCCTTCGCTTCTCCTGCTGATCTCTCGTCATCAGATCCACCATCTGCAAACGATGATTGTCATAATTATCATCCGAAATACCATCAAAATCACCCACACCTTGGTAATCAAAACACTAATAAATTAAAACTGAATCCTTCTAAGTAATCAGTATTGCAGATCAGTCACTTGTCTCAAATAAAACATACCAGTCCCCGGTGTAGTCTTCTTCCATGGCAAAGTGCCCAACGGTGGAGTAACAGCAAAGGAACCCGAGGCAGGCGGCGGTAAGGAGGTTAATGGAAACATATTTAATTGTAGAGGAGGCACTTGCACGGGTCTGGGAGGAGCGTAGTTAAGATCTTCTGTTCTGGTGGGTGTCCCAGAAGTGATATTGATACCCAGACGGAGCTCTAAGTCGCAATCCTGATCCATGCTCTCCTGTTTCATTAAGGTTTGCAGAGATGGGCAGTGATTTGTGAAAGACGGAAAAGGAAAGAGAATATATAGGAGCGAATGGGAGACCGGGTCGAAAGAAGGAAATGGGAGGCGAATATATAAAGGGGGAGATTGGGAGACAGTGTCGAAAGAAGGAAATCAAAACGTAATACGGAGGATAATGGGCGATGTACCTTGGACTCCTCAATCATTGATCAGTAATAATTTATTTAATAAATTATTACTCCTCAGTGATTGAGGAGTCTAGGTACATAGTTCAGTAATAATTTATTTATTAGGTAGTTGGAATCGTTGTTTCATTCTATTTACTCGAAATTTTAAAAAAAAAACCAGAAGCCATGGAACTATGCCTATTTTTAATGATGGGTAGCGAGCAATTTGAGTGCGAGTTATCACACTCCTGGATATATCCTTTATATCCATGGGAGGGTTCCCATGATTAAAAAATAATAATTTATTTTATAATAATCCATGGACTCCAAAAATAAGGAGAATGTGGGTGTAAGTTCAAGTATTTATTTCATTAAATCATTGCAAATAAGGGTAAAATTTTTATTATGAGTGAGAGGACTGACTTTTTTCCTAATGATTATATTATTCGAGTATAATTTTTCATTTTTAATTGGAGAGGTTGTAAATTTTTATTGTTTAAAATCTAATTTTTTATTAGATAAAAATGTGAAATGAAATTTTGAAGAAATTTTATTAATTAATTAATAATAATAATAATAATTCAATAAATAATGTATATTTATTTTTTTATTTTTAATCTTTACTAAGTTTAAGTTTGGGGATCAAATTATTTGACATACAATTTTTTTCTTAATTTTGCAATTTAAAAAATATTTGCACCTCAATCGATTCAAATCCATGATTTAATGATGAGATGCCTCAATTAAAAAATCATATATTAATATCAAGAAGTATCCGAATTTCATTAATTTAGGATCAACATTCAAAAGTTTTATTTTTTAAATATCTTATTAGTTTATTAAAATCTTATCACGGTAATTTTTAGCATGAAATTTGGCCAATTAGTTATTTTTTGGGCTTTTTTTTCAAAAATTAAATTTTCTATTTGGTCATTTTTAGTCTCCAATATCGCCTATCTATATATATGTTTTTTTAAATCCCCAATAATCACTTATAATACTATACTCAAGTTTAATATAAAAATCCTTAAAAAAATACCTTAAATCTCATATATCACTCACACATTAACCACAAAATTACATTTTTTTTTCACTAAAAAACGATACAATAATTAATTAAATCCCAAAATATGGTGCACTTCGTTGTAGTCCTCAATCATAATTATTAAAATACTTAATGACGTGAAAAGATGCAAGTTTTTTTACATTTGATGTGGGTAACCAAATTATGAAAATGATGTGGGGTAGATTTAGGTTGATTTAAAATAGGTAAAACCTCACGAGTCATTAGGGAAAGTTCCATAAGTAAACTTTTTATTTACATAATTATTTTTTTAGTAAATTAAATTTATATATAATTTTAAATATTTTATTTAATTATGTTAAATAAAGATTGAGCTTATATATATAATAGTTTTGTTTTTTTAGTGGATTTTTTAAAATAAAAGTAGATTTAAATAGAGAAAATTATAAATAACTAAAAAATATGTTTTCTTTTAGGAGGTTGTATGCTATGTATGGATATGCAGGTCTTCTTAAACTTTAAAAAATAATGTGTTAAGCGGTTTTTTTGTCTACAAACAAATGGTCTCATATACTGTGACCTTAAAATTGCATTATTATTATTATTATTATTATTATGAGAAAAACACTTAATAGATTATAAAAATAAAATGTTAACCTTTGAATAATGGGTTTTCTGTACTAGGAAAAAAAAGGAGATGGTTAAATTTCAAAGTTTTATCATAGATTTGAAAGTTCAAATAAATTTAAATATATATATTTCCAAGTAATTTGTTTATGAGGTTAGCCCACTAGGGGTTAGAATAGGGTCAATGGTTGTATTAAGACACTCCTTGTGTTAGGTTAATCGTTCGGAACTCGTGGGTACTAACTAACTAAATCGGAAGTAAGTTGTCCAACATGTTCATACTAAATGGGAATCAAGCTTTCATCCTGTTTGTGCAAAAAGTTTCAAAAGATTATTTCTATTCCTTCTTATCTAACAAGTATTTTTCAAATTATCAAGCTATCATTTTACAAATTGATGACTTAAAAACCAAGGTATTAAAGCCTTTCAGATTCAACAACACCTGGTTGAAAGACATTGAGTATTGTAATCTCGTGAGGAATTACTAGTCACTGGTTGAGGTCCCCTCTTGCCTTAGTCTAGTGGACTCTCTGATTTTTAAACTAAAAGGTTTAAAAGAGAAAACAAAAGAACAGGAAAAGATGAAGAAAGCGAGGGATCGATCTGATCTTATGTTAATTAAAGGTCAAATTAAGCAACTTCATGTGCTTAATTTGAATGGTATTCTCTCAGAAGAAGGCACTATGGATTTACAGAGTTTACAGGAAAGACTTAATGATATTCTGAAGACTGAGGAGAGTTGTTGGAGGCTTAAAAGACGCACTATCTGGGTTGAGCTGGGTGACAGCAATACTCATTTTTTTCACAATTATGCCTCCCACCGGAGAAATGTGAACTCAATCTAGGATATCAATGACTCTTAGGGTAATGAGGTTTCAGATCCGAAGATGATTGAGAATGTTTCCCTCAATCACTTTCAAAAACATTTTGAAGATCCAAAGACATCCAAAATTATTGATCATTTAAATGTGTTGAAGTGCTATCCTTCTTTCTTCACTAAGGAAGATGGTGAATAGGTTGGAAGACCTATTTCTTTGGAGGATATTGAGTTTGTTTTAAAATCTTTTAAGAAAGACAAGGCACCGGATCCCGATGGCTGATCCGTTGAGCTGTTTATTACTTTCTGGGACATCATGAGTTCTGATTTATTGGATATGGTGAATTTTACTCGCATTGAAGGTTGGATCGATGGTGGTCTAAATTCAAATTTCTTAACCCTTATACCTAAAAACAACAAGCCAAATTCATTTGATGAATTTAGGCCTATTTCTCTATGTAAGCTAGTGTATAAGCTAATATCGAAGATTATTGCAAACAAGATTAATCCATTTTTTTCTAGGTGGATGTCAATTGAACAATTTGGCTTTCTAGAAGATAGGCAGATATTGGATGTTGTTGGCATAACTTAGGAAATTCTACATTCTGTCAAAACAAAAAATCAAAATTCATTAATCCTGAAGATAGATCTTGTAAAAGCATATGATCAGGTAAATTGGGATTTTCTCAAATTGGTTCTTCACCAGATAGGGCCTCCAATCAATGTTGTCAATTGGATAATGACATGTGTGAAGACAAAAAACTGCTGTGTTCTTATAAATCGTAATCCTACCCCATTTTTCAAAAGATACAGAAGGCTCTGCGAAGGATGCCCACTATCCTGTAACATGCGCTTTTTGTTGAAGAACATTTTATGTTCGAAACATTATGTTGACTTTTATTGTAAATTTTTTATGTTGGACAAGTGTCCAAGGATGACTGTAATTTGCACAATATTTTATTATTTAATAAATAAAATAGGAGACAAACACTTAAGGGGACTGTTGAAAGAGTGGTTACTGACCCACTAGGTGGAATGGAATCTGGGGTAGAAGGAAATGGACAAGTGGCAGCATCATGATGCAACTAACTAGCTGTTGGTATCGGACAACTCCTCTAAACTGTGGTCATAGTGCCCTGGAAGGTGGGACTAGAGCTTGAGGCTCATTTATTCCAAACTGACCACTAAACACCTAGGAAGTCTATATAAGAGCCATCAAATTATGAACTGAAGTTTATCACTTTTCCTGAGGAGGAAATTTACCTTGGGGTTTTGCTGTGCTTGCACCCAAGAGATTTGATGAGGGGATACGCTAAGTTTTTTATCATGTTGTGAGTCTACATGTTACTGCTGAGTGCAGAAATTACATTGCTAAGTGCAGAAGGCATATTTTGAGTGCAGAAGTTATACTACAGAGTGAAGAAGTTATATTATCTAGTGCCTTACTTCTAGGCAAATTCCATCTACTTAGTGGTTCAGTAAGTAGGCTTGGGGGTCCATAGGAAGCGAGCAGTTTGGCTGCTTCTTTTGGAGAAGGTTGGGAGGAACATGCCTTCCTTGGGTGTTTGTCGGCCCTATCTTCATCTACATGTTCTATTTGTTTATTTTCCATTAAGTAGTTAAATTTGTTTATATGCAAGTATTTAATTCCTATTTACAGAATGTGTTCTTGTTTAGATGCATCTATTTTTCAGTTTCTAAACCTAATCAGGATTCTGAATAGTAATGATAAATTGAATAAAATATTCTCTGCATTTTCCCCATGCTAATGGATCTGCATCGTACTCTAGTACAAAGAAGAGATTAAGGTAGATGAATTGATAGGCATATTTCTAGATGAATAATAAGATTAATACTGTGGCATTTCATTAGTTTTTCCTATCATTAATATTTTGTAGGAAATAATATAATTCTATGTCCTTCTTTTATCATTCTTTCATCAGTTAATCTTTCAAAAAATTAACTGTATTTCTTTCACTAGACTGTATTGAAATAACAGCTGCAAAAACATTTATATTTTCTAAGTACACAGTATTATTACCCATTACTGTTATCAAGTATATATATCTTGAAAACAAATAGATTTCATATCTAAATATTGAAATTATCTTTTTGTTACATAGTATTTAGGAAACCATAACAGCTGCAATTTAAATAGCATCAACAAGCATTATATTGCATTTCTAATCTGACAATCATAAATTTAAATAAGGGTTTATTCTTCCATGTTTCTCTTTTCTAATCTTACCACAATTTCTCTATTTTAGTCAATAATAATTCTTATGCACAGTATTTATCCTTCTATATTGTTTTATTATTTAAACTACAGTTAATCCGTTTACTTATTGCATAGGATTAGAAACCCTAGTTCCTGGTTTCATCATTTTCTTAACTCATTTGCAACTGTTTAAACATAGAACTATTATTGTTTACCAAAATAGAGTTTTTCATTTCAAAGTCTTTTTCACATCATCATTTAAAAGTAGGACACGAAAATAATTGCAAAAAATTAGTACATAGCTGTAAACCAAAACATTGACTCTCAGCACACGGCCAACACACATTTTCTTTTGATAGACATGAACTTTAAATAACGTTTCCATTGCCATCAACCTAGGTACAAAAATGATTAACTCATTCATTCTTGGAGATCGATCTAAAAACATTTCAGCATCAATTTGAACTTTCATTATCACATTATCAATCGAAAAACTTTAAACAAAAATAACCACACGAGTAGCCAGCTGAAAAACACTCATTTGCAGAAGCTAAAAATTTTATTTAGAAACAACAAATCCTCACCCCAAAACTACAGATTAAAGTTTGATCATTTTAACATACGGTCAAAACCCTAGCACTCGAGTTCTTCTTGAAAATATAGTAGCTACAAAAACGACAAGTTTCACATAGACTGGAGCATTGCTCTCAAAAACCGAACACAAACACGATAATATAAGAAACATAGTTTTTGTATTATCCAAGACGATGGAAGGGAAAAACTCTTTCCACGGCTACTTTCTTCTGTTACAGTTTTTACTTTGAAAATCAAACACCACAAGTCTCTTTCCATTTGGGTCGAGGTTTTTATCCTCCCCAAGTTGTCAATAGTTCACAATCATTTCGACGAAGGACCAATCCTCAGGGAAAAATATGAAGTATCATCACATTACACACGAAGGCCCATTATTCATCTAACCAGAGTCAGAATGTAACCACCGAGGATTATCGGTCTATTTTGCAGTAGCGAACTATCAAAAACCTAAGCTGGAGAAGCCATCAATGAAGAGACCTGTCATTTGAAAACAAGAGGTGGTCAAAACGACTTTAAAAAGAAATCATTACATGCGAATAACATTTGTGGATTTCTCAAATTAGTATGGAGGACGCAGGGTTCGAACCAGGGACCTTACCTTTCAATATTATCACCGGATCAGAACCCCAAGATAGCGCACACTAAAACCCTTACTCCACCATTGAATGCAAAGAAGAGTGGAAACAACTCTCATTTCAACTACCACAGGACAGACAAGAAAAGCCAAGGACCGAATCAACTACCATGAAGACTTGGCCACTCACTCTGAAACTTTTAAGTGCAAAAGTTGTTACTTTAAACTTCCCTTAAAAATACAATCTTAAAGCTATCAACAAGTCGTGGTTTCGAACCATGGAAACTCTTCACAAATACCTTCTATAAAACCTTGAAGGCTCTCGAACGGTCAGCCATTCCTCAGAGCCACTACACCGAATGTCGGGGAAAACAATAACTTCATATAAACATAATGGAGAGTAGGGTTAGAGCCCAAAGACCGAAACCCTTGCTAGATCAATGGTGGAGATCACCGAAGGGTTTTCACCTAAACCCAAGCAACAACCAAGTTTAAATGATACCATCATTACTATATCCACCAAGAAGGATAGCTCAACCAAGCTTCAAACCAAAGGCTTACAGCTTGTCACAATGGTCGAAAGAACAGCACACCTTCACGTGCCTAGCACTACATTGATGTCCACGGAGACATTCCATTGTCTCTATAGTCGTGATGTTAAATGCATACGGGACCATTGTGCCTGCCAAGAAGAAACTTTCATAGCATTAACTCTTACCATTTTACAATGTATTGATTCAATGGTAAGACTTCACAACCCTGCCAATTGTCTTAATACATTGCGTTAGAACGAGGTTGTAATAGTTTAGTTGGCTAGGATTCCATGAGTATATAAAGGGTCATGATTATGCACACACATATATTTCAATATATAAATGTATCGGACTTAGCACTTATGAAATCTCATTATAACATGGACTTCTAATAGGAATTTAGTATATAGTTCCTAGGTTAACATTCAAATAGAATTTTGTATATATATTCTAGTTGGCATTTTAATTATGAATTGCATGTAATGCTAGCATAGAATTGAAATAAGAATTGTATGTATTTCTTAGCATAGAATCGAAATGTTATTTGTATATATTCCCTAGACTAGAACTTTAAAATATGATTTGCATATAGTTTCTCTAGGATAGAATTCAAACAACGATTACATAAAATTGTTAGGTTCTAAGCATACAAAGAAATGCATATAGATAAGGCGCACAATTTGTACTTAGCATTCATACATAGATATTGTCTATCTTTATAAGTTCTGCATCATTAGAACTCAAAATAAAAATATATGAAGGTAAGAATTCTGTTATGCGATCTCATTTAAATATTTGTACAAAGAAATAAAAGAGCTACTATAAGATTATGTTTAGTTTAACCAAAGTTCCTCACCCGGTGGGATGTTCAATAATTTGTATCTTAAACATTAATACATGGGAGATTACTGAAAACTGTTTAAAAACTCTTCGGTCACTTGTCATAAACACTAGCCTTTACCTGTAAAACTGCAACAAGTACAATTCAAATGCTATAGCACGAATGCTAAGTAAGCCTCGGGGCATCCATAGGACCCCTTCATCATCAACAAAAGAACAATAGGTAATACATTTAAAACATACATCATTGCATCAAACAATAGAAGGATTGTAAAATACAGTTGAGTAAGAATGACATCGAAACATAGATATTAATCATCTAGATGCAAACTTTACACTTTTAACCAGCACAGTATTTAGTACATCAAGATGAGATTAAGCATTATTATATTCCGCATAGTTAGAGTATGCATTAATTGCTATATCGAAAAATTTTAAATTTTTGTGATTTTTTTGGGATGTTACATGTGGTATTAGAGCACGAGTTCAAACGCTAGGCTTGGAATAGGCTCACGCGCGCAAACAGAAAATAAATCGGAAAGTTTATGTTACTAACTTTTTTTTTTTTTTTTTTAACAGAACAGATTGACCTTTAAATTGCAGGTATGGAAATACCAGAAGAATTAGCAGAGGACAGATCTCCTCGTAATGAACGTATTAATAATAATAATCCTGAAGGAATTTATGTTGAATTAAATAACCAGTCTTCCGAATTTTTACGTACTGTACAAGATTTAAAATCTGAGTTAAGAATTGTTAAAGAAGAGAATGAACGGATTCTGAAGGTACAGGAAGAGTTAAGACAGAATTTGAGGGAGAACTGTCCTAATGATGAAAGAGGCAGAAAATCAGAAATCAAGTCTGATTCTGAAACAATGTCCCACAAACATAAATGTAAGAAAGCAAGAAATGATAAAAGGAATAGTTACTCATCATTTGAATCTGATCAAAGTAATGATGACTTTGATCATGATAGCACTAACAGTGATTGCTGCTCTAAAAAGAGAAAACATAAGCATCATGAACAGATTACTGGAGAATTTAAACAGATTAAGCCACCAACCTTTAATGGCGAAAGTGAGAAGGGTGAGGCAGCTGAAGCATGGCTGTCTAGAATGAAGAAGTATTTTAATATTTATGACTACTCTTCTCACTTAAAAGCCAAGATGGCTATTTGCAATCTGACTGGGAAGGTGGATATTTGGTGGCAGGATCTTAAAAGAATTAAGAGTATAAAAGAAAGAGACGTAACCTAGAATATGTTTAAAAAGCTGTTTAAGAAAAAGTTTTTGTCGAAACAGTATTTTGAAGATAAGTCAAAAGAGTTTTATGATTTAAAGTTGGGTACAATGAACGTGAAAGAGTTATGCAGCAAGTTCCTTAGCTTGCTGAGGTATGTACCTTATATGGTCGAAGAGAAGCCTAAAGTGCAAAGGTTTCTCAGTTGTCTACCTTTCAATATAAAAGACCAGATAGAGTATGATAACCCTTCCACCTTGGAAGAGGCCATGAGAAAAGCTAATTTTTGTTTTGATCAAAACATAAAAAGAGAAGGAACAACTGGCTGGAAGAGTAATAAGTCTAATCATTTTGATCACAAAAGGAAGAGTTTTAATCACAATTTTGGAAGTTTTAAGAAAAATTTTAATAACAAAAATTTTCCAAGTAATAATAATTACATGGGTAATGCACCACAGAATTTTAATGCTACAAAGAATGTACCTAATAATAATAAAAATAATAGGTATGTTGAATAGAAAGGACCTTTGAAGTGTTTCGACTGCGGTGGACCACACAAGAAAGCTGATTGCCCACGCAACAAAAGGATAGTCAACAATATTCACAGTATGCAAGCAGAACCTACAGTTGGAGAAATCGCAAGAGAAATGCCCAGAATAAATGCAGCGTTTGAAAATTGTCAAGCTGACCATCAACCATCTATGGTCGAAATTGAAGGTACGATACAAAACAAATCTATTTCCATTCTGATAGATCCAGGTGCAAATTTGAGTTATATTTCACCTACTTTAGTGAACAGTTGTAAGTGAAAAGTAGAGAAATTTGGTAATGCATGGTTATTTCAGCTTGCAACAGGTACTAAAAGAAAAGTTATAGATTTTGTCAAGGATTGTGAAGTGTTTATAAGTCAGTTGAAAATGCAAGTTAATCCAAATATTTTACCATTAGGTTCATATGACTGGTTGATTGGCATGGACTGGCTTGAATAGCATAGAGTAATACTTAATTGTTATGAGAAATCTTTTACTTGTTTGAATAATGAAGGTAATACTAAAACAGTAAAAAGAATTCATAGGAATATTTCATTAAGACAAATTTCTGCATTACAAGTTAAGAGAGCTGCCAGAAAGGGCTATAAAATGTTTGCTGTTAATGTTATTAATGATGAGTGTTCATCTAGAGAAGACAAGATAAAATTGGAGGATATTCTCATCCTTAGGGAATTTTCTGACGTATTCCCGGAATAAATAACAGGATTACCTCCAAAAAGGGAACATGATTTCACCATTGAGTTAGTACCAGGTGTGGTACCAAACTCAAAGGCTCCCTACAGGATGAATATTTTGGAGTTAAATGAGTGAAAAGCTCAGCTGAAGGAATTAATAGATAAAAACTACATAAGGCCAAGTGTGCCTCCTTGGGGAGCACCATTAATTTTCGTTAAAAAGAAGGATGGTACCATGCGATTGTGCATCGATTACCGTCAGCTTAATAAAATGACAATTAAGAAACGATATCCCTTACCCCACATAGATGATCTATTTGATTAAGTACGCGAAGAAGAGATATTCACTAAAATTGATTTTAGGTCTGGGTATCATCAGGTCAAAATAAAAGACAAAGACATATTCAAAACTGCATTCAGAACGCGATATGGACACTATGAGTTCGTAGTTATGTCTTTTGGGATAATGAAAGCACCAATAATGTTCATGTGTTTAATGAACAATGTTCTGCATAAATATTTGGATAAGTTTGTAGTTGTATTCATTGATGATATTCTGATTTACTCAAAAGCTAAACAAGAGCATGACGAACATTTAAGAATAATTCTGCAAGTTTTAAGAGAACATCAGCTTTACACTAAGTTCAGTAAATGTGATTTTTATAAAGATAAAATATAGTACTTAGGTCACATAATTTCTAAAGAAGAAATTTATGTCGACCCTGATAAGATAAAATCAATTAACGAGTGGCCTGTCCCTAAAGATGTAACTGACGTTCCGTCATTTATGGGTATAACAGGTTACTATCAAAATTTTATCGAAGGGTTTTCAAGAATTGTGAACCCCATTACTTCTTTACAGAAGAAGGGGAAGAAATTCGTATGGGATCAAAAGTGTCAAGAAAGCTATAATAAGTTAAAAGAATTATTAACTACTGCACCAATCTTAAAAATTGTTGATCCCAATAAGGATTTCGTCGTATGCACTGATGCATGCAACGATGGACTTGGAGGGGTCTTAAGTCAAGAAGGTCATGCCATTGCTTTTGAGTCAAGGAAGTTAACAATTCATGAAAAGAATTATGCAACTTATGATCTTGAGTTGGCAGTTGTTATACATGCACTGAAAATGTGGCGCCATCACTTGATTGGAATAAAATTGATACTAATGATGGATAATAAAGGCCTAAAGTACTTGTTGGATCAAACAAATCTTAACGCGAGGAAATCTAGATGGCTAGCTTTCCTTAGCAAGTATGATTTCGAGATTCAACACATTAAGGGGAAAGAAAACAAAGTTGCTGATGCCTTGAGAAGAAATGCCAAATTAAACTTTGTGGTAGAAATCAGCATGTTTAAGATAGATCTGGAAAATCAGATTGAAGAAGGAATTAAGCAAGATGAAAATTATCGAAAGTTACATGCTAAAGTGGCTAAAAATTTATTTGAAAATTTAATAATAGAGTACAACATTAATGAAAAAGGCTTCTTGATTTATAAAAACATAATTTATGTGCCTAATATGTCGAAAGTTAAGTTGTTGATTTTGGATTAAGGTCATAAGAGTCCTTATTCGGGACATCCTGGTTATCAGAAAATGATAACTATGTTAAGAAAAGATTATTTTTGGCCCAATATGAAGAATGGAGTGGCGGAGTATATAGCTAAGTGTTTCGAATGGCATACTATAAAGGTTGAACACCAACACCCAGCTGGATTATTGCAGCCATTGCCAATTCCAGAATGGAAATGGGAGATTATAAGCATTGATTTTATTACAGGTTTGCCTAAAAACCAGAAACAGAATGACTCCATAATGGTGGTTGTGGACAAGTTAAGTAAGGATGCTCATTGTATTCCCGTTAAAACCAATTTTAAAGCTTCTAACATTGCAAATGTATTCATGAAGCAAACATTTCGCTTACACAGAATTCCAAAGGTAATTATTTCTGACCGGGACTCTAAGTTCACTGGAAATTTTTCGACAGCATTGTTTAAAGGTTTAAATACAAACCTAAATTTCAGCACTTCTTTCCACCCACAAACTGATGGTCAAACAGAAAGGGTAAATCAGATTTTACAAAACATGCTAAGAATGTATGTCAAAGATCAACCATCTAAGTGGGAAGATTATCTACATTTAGCAGAATTTGCATACAATAATCATTTTCAAGCATCTACTAGGTTAAGTCCATTTGAGATTTTGTATGGAAGAAAATGTTGTACTCCTATTTCTTGGGATAACCTTGTAGACAAATTAATGCTAGGACCATATTTATTGAAAGAAATTGAGCTAACCGTGAGACAGGTTCAAGGTAACTTAAAAGTTGCTGAAGATCGACATAAAAGTTATGCAGATTTGAAACACACTGAAAGAGAATTTTAGGTGGGAGACCATGTTTTTATAAAGGTAAAATCCAAGAAAAGTTCTTTGAAGCTTAGGAGTTGTGCTAAACTAGCACCAAGGTATTGTGGACCATTCAAATCCTATCAAGGATTGGAGCTGTTGCATATCAATTGGCATTGCCATATAATTTAAAAATCCACAATGTTTTTCACATTTCTATTTTAAAGAAGTATGTGCACGATGCTACTCATGTGTTGAATTAGAATGACATACAGGTGGAACCCGAAGGAGATTTTCAGGTGGAACCGGACTGTATTCTCAACCAGAGGGAAATTATGCTTCGGAATCGCACCATAGGGTAGATCAAGGTGCAATGGAAGCACCTTAGCCCTGATGAAGATACTTGGGAACTGAAAAGTAATATGTGGGATGCATATCCAGTTCTGTTCCATGAGGAATCTGATGAAGAATAAACAACATCGAGGATGATGTTGAGCTTAAGTGGGGGTGTTTGTAACATGCCCTTTTTGCTGAAGAACATTTTATGTTGGAAACATTATGTTAACTTTTATTGTAAATTTTTTATGTTGGACAAGTACCCAAGGATGATTGTAATTTGCACAATATTTTATTATGTAATAAATAAAATAGGAGACAAACACCTAAGGGGACTGTTGAAAGAGTGGTTACTGACCCACTATGTGGAATGGAATCTGGGGTAGAAGGAAATGGACAAGTGGCATCATCATGATGCAACTAACTAGCTGTTGGTATGGGACAACTCCCTTAAAATGTGGTCATAGTGCCCTGGAAGGTGGGACTGGAGCTTGAGGCTCATTTATTCCAAACTGACCACTAAAGACCTAGGCAGTTTATATAAGAGCCATCAAATTATGAACTCAGGTTCATCACTTTTCCTAACAAGGAAATTTACCTTGGAGTTTTTTTGTGCTTGCACCCAAGAGATTTGATGAGGGGATACGCTAAGTTTTTGATCATGTTGTGAGTCTCCCTATTACTGCGGAGTGCAAAAATTACATTGCTGAGTACATAAGGCATATTTTGAGTGCAGAAGTTATATTATTTAGTGCCTTGCTTCTACACAGATTCCATCTACTTAGTGGTTCAATAGGCAGGCTCGGGGGTCTATAGGAAGCCAGTAGTTTGGCTGCTCCTTTTGGAGAAGGTTGGGAGGAACAGGACTTCCTTGGGTGTTTGTCGGCCCTATCTTCATCTACAGGTTCTATTTTTTTATTTTCCATTAAGTAGTTAAATTTTTTTATCTGCAAGTATTTAATTCCTATTTTCAGAATGTATTCTTGTTCAGATGCATCTATTTTTCAGTTTCTAAACCTAATCAGGATTGTGAATAGTAATGATAAATCGAATAAAATATTCTCTATATTTTTCCCCATGCTAATGGATCTGCATCATACTCTAGTACAGAGAAGAGATTAAGGTAGATGAATTGATAGGCATATTGCCAGATGAATAATAAGATTAATACTGTGGCATTTCATTAGTTTTTCCTATCATTAATATTCTGTAGGAAATAATATAATTCTATGTCCTTCTTTTATCATTCTTTCATCAAGTAATCTTTTAAAAAATTTACTGTATTTCTTTCACCAGACTGTATTGAAATAACAACTACAAAAACATTTATATTTCTTAAGTACACAGTATTATTACCCATTATTGTTATCAAGTATATATATCTTGAAAACAAACAAATATCATATCTAAATATTGAAGTTATCTTTCTATTACATAGTATTTAGGAAATCGTAACAACTGCAATTTAAATAGCATCAACAAGCATTATATTACATTTCTAATCTGACAGTCATAGATTTAAATAAGGGTTTATTCTTCCATGTTTCTCTTTTCTAATCTTACCACAGTTTTTCTATTTTAGTCAATAATAATACTTATGCACAATATCTATCCTTCTATATTGTTTTATTATTTAAACTACAGTTAATCCCTTTACTTATTGCATAGGATTAGAAACCCTAGTTCCTGGTTTCATCATTTTCTTAACTAATTTTCAACTATTTAAACATAGAACTATTATTGTTTACCAAAACAGAGTTTTTCATTTCAAAGTTTTTTTCACATCATCATTTAAAAGTAGGACACGGAAATAATTGCAAAAACTTAGTACATAGTTGTAAACCAAAACATTGACTCTCAGCACACGGCCAACACACATTTTCTTTTGACAGACATGAACTTTAAATAACATTCCATTGCCATCAACCTAGGCACAAAAACAATTAACTCATTCATTCCTCAAGATCGATCTCAAAACATTTCGACATCAATTTGAGCTTTCATTATCACATTATCAATCGAAAAACTTTAAACAGAAACAACCATATGAGTAGCACGCTGAAAAACACTCATTTGCAAAAGCTAAACATTTTATTTAGAAACAACAAATCCTCACCCCAAAACTACAGATTAAGGTTTGATCATTTTAACATAGGGTCAAACCCTAGCTCTCGAGTTCTTCTTAAAAAGACAGTAGCTACAAAAACAACAAGTTTCACATAGATTGGAGCATTGCTCTCAAAACCGAACACAAACATAATAATATAAGAAACATAGTTTTTGTATTATCCAAGACGGTGGAAGGGAAAAACTCTCTCCATGACTACTTTCTTTTGTTACAGTTTTTACCTTGAAAATCAAACACCACAAGTCTCTTTCCATTTGGGTTGAGGTTTTTATCCTCCCCAAGCTGCCAACAGTTCAAAATCATTTCGACGAAGGACCAATCCTCAGGGAAAAATATGAAGTATCGGCACATTACACATGAAGGCCCATTATTCATCTAACCAGAGTCATAAGGTAACCATCGAAGCTTACCGGTCTATTTTGTAGTAGCCAACTATGAAAAACCTAAATTGGAGAAGCCATCGACGAAGAGACCTGTCATTTGAAAACAAGAGGTGGTCAAAACAAGTTTAAAAAGAAATCATTACATGCGAATAACATTTATGGATTTCTCAAATTAGTATGGAGGACATAGGGTTCGAACCAGGGAACTTACCTTTCAAGATTATCACCGGAGTAGAATGCCAAGACAGTGCACACTACAACCCTTACTCCACCACTGAATGCAAAGAAGAGTGGAAACAACTCTCATTTCAACTACCACTGGATAGACAAGAAAATCCAAGGACCGAATCAACTACCACGAAGACTTGGCCACTCACTCTGAAACTTTTAAGTGAAAAAGCTGTTACTGTAAACTTCCCTTAAAAATTCATTCTTAAAGCTATCAACAGGTCGTGGTTTAGAACCATGGAAATTCTTCACAAATACCTGATATCAAACCCTGAAGGCTCTCGGTCGGTCAGCCATTCCTCAGAGCCACTACATCGAATGCCAGGGAAAACAATAACTTCGTATAAACATAATGGAGAGTAGGGTTAGAGCCCAAAGACCGAAACCCTTGCTAGATCAACGGTGGAGATCACCGAAGGGTTTTCATGTAAACCCAAGCAACAACCAAGTTTAAATGATACGTTCATTACTTTAGCCACCAAGGAGGACAACTCATCCAAGCTTCAAACCAAAGGCTTACAGCTTGTCACGATGGTCAAAAACAACACCATACCTTCATGTGCCTAGCACCACGTTGATGTCCATGGAGACATTCCATTGGCTTGACAGTCGTGATGTTAATTGCAAAGGGGACCATTGTGCCTACTAGCACGAAACTTTCATAGCATTAACTCTTACCATTTCTCAATGTATTGATTCAATGGTAAGACTTCACAACCCCGCCAATTGTCTTAATACATTGCGTTAGGACGAGGTTGTAATAGTTTAGTTGGCTAGGATTCCATGGTATCATACAGGGTGACGATTATGCACACACATATTTCAATATATAAATGTATCGGACTTAGCACTTATGAAATCTCATTATAACATGGATTTCTAATAGGAATTTAGTATATAGTTCCTAGGTTAACATTTAAATAGAATTTTGTATATATATTCTAGTTAGCATTTAATTATGAATTGCATGTAATGCTAGCATAGAATTGAAATAAGAATTGTATGTATTTCTTAGTGCAGAATTGAAATGTTATTTATATATATTCCCTAGACTAGAACTTGAAAATATGATTTGCATATAGTTTCTTTAGGATAGAATTCAAATAACGATTACATAAAATTGTTAGGTTCTAAGCATACAAAAAAATGCATATAGATAAGGCACACAATTTGTACTTAGCATTCATACATAGATATTGTCTATCTTTATAAGTTCTGCGTTATTAGAACTCAAAATAAAAATATATGAAGTTAAGAATTATGTTATGCGATCTCATTTAAATATTTGTACAAATAAATAAAAGAGCTAGTATAAGATTATGTTTAGTTTAACCAAAGTTCCTCACTCGGTGGCATGTTCGATATTTTGTCTCTTAAACATTAATACATGGGAGATTACTAAAAACTGTTTAAAAACTCTTCGGTCACTTGTCATAAACACTAGCCTTTACCTATAAACTGCAACAAGTATGATTCAAATGCCTTAGCATGAATGCTAAGTAAGCCTCGCGACATTCGTAGGACCCCTTCATCATCAACAAAAGAACAATAGTTAATATATTTAAAACATACATCATTGCATCAAACAATAGAAGGATTGTAAAACACTGTTGAGTAAGAATGACATCGAAACATAGATATTAATCATCTAGACGCAAACTTTACACTTTTAACCAGCACAATATTTAGTACATCAAGACGACAGTAAGCAGTATTATATTCCCTGCAATTAGAGTATGCATTAATTGCTATATCGAAAAATTTTAAATTTTTGTGATTTTTTTGGGATGTTACATATCCCCTATTTTATTCATGTTGATGATCGAAGGGCTTAGTTTGCTGATTGGGAAAGCTAGAAATGAAAAGACTCTAAAGGGAGTGAGAATTGCAAAGAAACTTTCTATATCACACTTGTTCTTCGTGGACGATGTCATTATGTTTGGTTTAGACAATGTGGAGGAATGGAGAGTTCTATCAAATATTTTGACACTATTCTGCATGGCTACAGGTATGTAAATCAGCCAAAGCAAGTCTGTTTTTACTAGCAATATGAAGGATAATTCAGTATCAAATGAGGTATTAAATTTCCTTCCTTATAATTCATCTAATCTCGATGATGGGATCATGTATTTAGGTTATTACATTAAAACAAACTGCTACAGAATCCATGACTAGAGATGGTTAATTGGAAAATTCGAGAAGAGGATAAATCTATGGATTTTCAAATACCTTTCTCTCGGGGGGTCGGCTTATTTTACTTGAAGCGGTGTTGAGCAGTATCCTGGTTTATTGGGACTTTCTGGCCAAAATCCCACAAAATGTTTTGAAAAAACTGAATAGATTAATGTTTCAATTTCTTTGGTCGGGTAACATGGATGGGGGACATTATCATTTGACAAACTGGTATTCATTGGCTTTGCCAAAACGTTTGGGGGATGGAATATGAAGAATATTTTTTGGTTTAATACTGCTCTATCTATGAAAAGCATGTGGCGTGGTTTGTTGGGGAGTAATCTATGATCGAAGGTTCTTCATGTCAAATACATTAAAGTAAATATTTACAGATTGATAAGGAATCCTACTGTTGCAGTTTGTAATGCCTCATTTATTTGGAAAGGCTTTCTAAAAACATTTCCCTGGATTAGCTCTCAGTTGGCATGGAAGGTGGGTGGGGGTACCAAAATTATTGTGGGAGTTGATCCCATTATGGGTGTCAATGGTAATTGAAAATTATCATAGGATTTGCATAATCTATTCTTTGAATATGGACTACTCACTTTGAATCAATTTAAGATGTCAAAAAATTTGGTTCCAGACACTTCATATTGGTTGAATCCGATAGATCTTGAGCTTACTAGAAGATGGGAAGTAGAATGGAAGTGTTATATTCAGAATCTTAATCCGACTGGGATTCACATTTCCAAAGAAAAAGATGCTTGGTTTGGGCAAAAAATATTGATATAGGACAGGTCACTGCAAATTCGGCTTATCAAGTGATTGTGGAACATCATGCTGGTGGACAAAGGAAGTGGTGGTTCATAGATTTATGGAAGTGGAATATTCCACTTAAAATTAAGTGTTTTCTCTGTTTTTAATTCAATAACAAAGTCCTAACATGGGAGAACCTGCTACGACGTGGAAAACATGGTGTGAGCATGTGTTATCTATGCACAAATGGTGTGGATTCATGTAATCATATGTTTTTTCATTGTGATTTTTCTTTGGGTGTTTGGAAACAGATCTGTATGAAGCTTAATATTAATGAAGATTAGTAGGGCCTGGATTTTGAATCCGCTTACCTGGTTTGGAAACATAAGCACAGGAATTTAATCATAGTGCTAGGAATTTCGGCATGGGCTATTTGGAAATCTCATAATGTGGCTATCTTTCAAGATATTGTTCCTTGTCTTAAATATACCTTATTCTCTTTCTGGAATATCTTCCACTTATTTGCAAAAGATGATATTAATGAAGGAAAATACAATAGAATATGTAATATGATGCCTGCAGATTCTAAAAATGTTGTTGCTTTTTTTTACGGAGCATGTTCAGCATATAAATACGGATTTGGATTTATTATCAAATGTGGTCCATCTCTCACTCTCAAATTTTGACTGTCGAGTGGCATGGGTACAAATACAAAGGAAAAACTCTTGGGTTGTAACATCCCTCCAGTTTGACCCCAATTATTATTATTATTATTATTATTATTATTGTTGTTGTTGTTGTTGTTGTTTTGGTAAATGTAAAATGTAATTGTGTAAGCGGCCCTAGTGAGGAGCTCAAGCCCAAGGCCCCACCAGTGGACCATGAAATGACTATTATGTTCGTAAGTGTTATTTTAAACTTAGGAGATTTCGGGATGACAGATCTAAAAGACGACAACTAAATTCAATAGGGGAATAATGAATCATGACAATGGATCATCCTAGTGCTACTAGCACTGGAGCAAATGTAAATCGACTTAACCAGTACCTTGGGTGATAAGGCCATCACTTAAGTTTGAATTAACGACTATTCGCCGCAAGATAGGTTAAACTGCGACGACTTACCTATTAGCATAAAAACTAAAACGATATTACTATAGACCTTGGCAAGAGTGTCAAAAAAATATATTTAATACCCCTAAATAAGGCAATGCTAAGTTCTCCTTTTGTTATATATATATAGGAAGCCACTTTTAGAATAAAGTGGAGAAAATACTATTCTAACATCATAAACTAAATTATACTCTTTTTAAAAAAGATATTATATACCAATATAAAGGAATTTTCACTTATAGAAGAGTGAAATATATATATATATATATATATATATATATGACACATCTTTAAAACAAAGTATAAAACTCAATTATATTTGCTATAGTATAGGTATTAGAAGTGGCCTATCATTGTCCTAAATAACATACGATGGAAACCTTTATTTTATATATATATATTCGGTGGTCTTAAATAACCTTTCTTTTATA
Source organism: Larix kaempferi (assembly GCA_027924585.1). Classification (NCBI taxonomy): domain Eukaryota; kingdom Viridiplantae; phylum Streptophyta; class Pinopsida; order Pinales; family Pinaceae; genus Larix; species Larix kaempferi. The sequence continues at coordinate 5,871,223 of BSBM01000899.1, forward strand.
TATATATATATATATATATATATTCAGTGGTCTTAAATAACATATGGGGGATTTCTTGTTGGTCAAAACCCTAGCAAGAATAGTCATGAACTCTTTTGGCCAAAGGAGTTAACTCCAAGTGGAGGCACGATCTGAATGCGATTAAGAAATGGAGTTAATACCATCTATGCATGGGAATTATGACATATGGGAGTTTGTTGATTTGGTTACAGCCTGGAGATAGGGGAAGAGACGCGATCCTTAAAAGTAGGATTCCTTGCTACCTCAAGATCATGGGAAAGTTAATCCTTGGAGGAATTTTGAACCCCACCTGTTCTACTAAACCGAACACTTCCATTCTTTGACAATCACCATATGTCTCCTAAAAACCACGATCTTCAGTTTAATGACAAATGAACAGGGTGTAAAGAAGTAGTTACTCATGTAGTGGGGGGATCTCGTTGAGAACTATGAGGGAGTTTGTGTCCTATGAAATGTTTAAACCGCCACGTGTTCCTTAGTTTCCTGGGGTTGTCACGTCGGTGGAAGGAAAGACTCTCTTCATATGAAGGTAGAGTTCATGGTATGAGGGGGATTCTGGTCAGTTAGTGGATGGCTACGCAGTACCCAAGATGGCGTATTCCTGTGGTTTTACTACTGCTCTATTTTTTTTAAGGTATGTTTTCTTGTTTTCTTTTTTGTTCCTGTACCAGAGTCTAATTGCGTGCAAGAGAACTGTGATCACTTCTGATATCTGTTCATAAAGTTTGAACCCTACATAGATCGTAGCTCATTTTGTTCGATCACTACAAGAAGAGTTTTGCATGAAAACGATCTCTGCATGGGAGTATATATATAGATATCTGTATGCCTAACTTCTTCTTGGAACGACTAAATGATAAAAGAAATATGATTTCTCTGCATAATTTCCCTTGCATCAATTAGATGAAATCTGAATAATATCTCTTACATGTCGTTTTGTTCTTGAAAGAGAGAGAGATCTGTATTTTACGAAAAAAATTGCCTTACAATCACGCTTTATATGTATTGTTGTATAGAGGAGATGGGGCTCCATCCCCTTTCTTGAGTTTGGTTGCAGTATTTATAGATATATACTCTGCAACAGGGTTGCGGCTCTGCGTAGTTAGGTCGTTGCGCAGATTCAACCTTTATTATGCAATCTCTGCATAGCAAGATCTTTTCCCCAAATCTAACAGCTATTATGCAATCCCAGCATGAATGTTCTTTGTATTGTTTTATAGTATGGTGCTATATTTTATGCATCCCTGTATGCTATCGATGGATGGAGTGATCTCCGCATAATTATAGACATATTTATAGGGTTTATATTCTCTTCATTTTTTAGTTTGCATTATGATCTTAGCGCTCAGATATGGGAGATTTTAGCCCAGTATAGATCTTTCCTTTTATAGTCGTAAAACTCTGATGAATGCGTGATCAAAATTTATGATTTTCGTGAACCTCTAGATTTTGCACAGCAAATAGGTTCAGTTTCCTTTACTATATTTAAACTCTGTGGAATGGAGGCATTGTTTAGTGAAACTGCGCAGTAGATCCATAGGAGATATCGAAAAGCTTGATAATTAGCGCAGTAATTAAAGGTTCGATTTTTCATCGCTTTTGTGTATATTGATGCACGTTTTCTGGCATGTTTCCCTTGTATCTCGCTGCACGAAATCGTCTTGATCTCTGCCAAACCCGTAGGATGTGTTAATACCCCATCACAACTCTGCGGGAGAGTGACTCGCTGCACGAAATCGTCTTGATCTCTGCCAAACCCGTAGGATGTGTTAATACCCCATCACAACTCTGCGGGAGAGTGAAGCAATCACTCCTAGCACTGGCTAAGGTGAGGTGATATTTATTATAGAACTGCACCGATCTCCTTAAATCGTTGGTTGAGATTTCTTCATAATGCATGAAAAGAGTCATTGACTTAATAACTCTGCCACCCAAAAGTGTTAAAAGGAGGGTTAGTCAACTATTGAAATCTCAGTTATATGCATGAATACAGATTGTAAAAAGGACCGAATCAGGCATCTTATGTTAATGCTAGGGAGCATATATGTTTATTTGTATTGTATAAATACATACAAACATAGTATACATACTATAGAGGTGAATTCCTTATGATAAGTGATGTCCGAAATAAAAATATAGAATCGGGCATCCTATGTTAGTACTAGGGAGCATGAATGCGTATTTATATATATATGAACAAATATAAATATAAGGATGGATCTGTTTACTCTCACTTAGAGTTATTCTTTTTGTTAGACATTAACTTGTTTTAGGATGGAATACGACCATAAGGACTCGGATGAGTTATAGATGTTGGCCATAATTTAGATAATAGTATATTTCTTAAAATACCCTCGATGAAAGAGGATATGAAGAAAAGGAGAGAAATTGGACAACCACCTTGTCGCAATATGTAACCCTGTTGCAGGGTGTATACTTTTGAGTTTAATAATAAAAGAATTGACCCTTCTTTGTGGAAGTAGCCCAAGTTGCGGGTGAACCATGGTAAAATGTTGTCTCTTATTATGTGTATGTTGGTGCATGATCATCTTGTTATTGCATTTTGCATTATTTTGTATCATCGATTTTCGAGTTTTTCTTCTTATATGTTTTAGTTATCATTTATGCAATTGTTAATTATGCCATTGGACAAGTATATGAGTCGGTGAATGAAAATTAGCTAGTATTCATATTGGTCATGTAATAGCTATGTAAATAGATTCGTCAAAGTAGGAGTATATTAATTCAAGTCATTATGTTATGATAAGAATTACATTTATTTGAATTACATATACTTATGTGATATTTATGCAAATGTATAATATGATTTCATTTTAAAAGCACATTAGACTTTCACTAATAAATATTTTATTGCATATTATGAAGTTAGTAGAGCTAAGTAACCTTTACGAGAAATTTATCTTGAAAATTTCACTAAATTAAAAACATGGAAATTGGGGTGTACTAAAATTGGCTCTTCTTTGTGGTTTGGACTCTCTTCGGATCTATGGTGACTCTTCAGTTGTCATAAAAGGGGCTAATAAACTTGCCAAATTAAAGAATGTCTCTCTTCATCACAGGTGCCTTAGAACTTCTGACTTATTGAACAGGTATCAATACCTATCTGTTGAACACACCTATAGAGAAAACAATGTCGCGGTAGATGCTTTATCAAAGTTAGCTATCGATGGCAATCCAGGTTCTCCCTTTTGGGAAGAATGGGTGGATGATCAACTTGTTACTGTTCATTTATGTTGTTCCCTTTTTTCAGAATGTTATTAGACCATTACAACTTTTTGAGGTCTGTAATTTCATTTTTTGTTTAAGTTTGATGTAAGCAAAAGCTAATATGTCACCACTAGTGATGATACTGGGTATGTATAGGAAAAAGCAGTCATGTATAGTTTCTTTTTTTGTATGTCTTTGCATGGGTTTGGAATAGGCCATGTATGCTATGTACTTTTTGATTTCAAGGAAATAACAAAACTATGGTTTTTTTTCTCTTAAACAAAAGTATTTTTCTTAACAAATTGTTTGAATAGAATTCAATATTTACAATATATTTTAAAAGCAATGATCTAAAACAAGTACCTCTCATAGTGATGGGAAAAGGTACCTCCAACATTTGATATCTAAACTTCATTTGATTTGTATTTAATTGTATGTTAAATTATATTTTCTTCTTTGACCTTTGGACCCTTTGTCCCTTAATTCTAATCATAGTGAGATGGATGATAATTGTAGTAAAATTCTTCTTTTCTTGACTTGCTCTCTTGCTCCATTTTCCCAACCTTATTCATTATATCGTTCATTTTTTTCATTCAAAACATCCATTCCTAGTGTTATTTCATTTTCCAATTTTTTTATTATGCTACATGAATTTCATTGTTTAAATATATGCTTTTATTTACACCAGTTAATGATGCTCTTCCTTATTTCCCCTTTTCTAGTTTCACCTCTATATATCAAGTTTACTAATTAGTAAACCTTGTCACTATGGGAACACCTCAATTTTTTTAACTCCTCCACATCTCTAAAACCTCACAAATGATAGAGCAAAATTGGTGCTTATGTTAGTCCATGTCCACTTCTTTCTCTATTGACTCTATATCGTAGCATAGCGTATATGCTACCCATTTTACTTGTCAAACTATGTAAAACATATAATATGTTCGACCCCTGTTCAACACATACTTTGTTGGTTCTTTAATTGTTCTTCAGGTTTCCTAGAAAGACCCAGGTTCTGTGCGGTTCGAGGAACCAACAAAACCCCTTTTCACCAGCCCTTTCGGCAACATCCTGTGAATAGGATGAGGTCTCACCAGAGGAGAAGTTATGGGGGGGTGTGGAATCAGGTTTCCACAATGAGGTGATGAACGTTTCAACGGATTGGCGATCAGCGTGCTACAGGACTCGCGCTGCGAGCTAGGTATTGTGCGAAGTTCACCTTCTTCATGGTTAACACGTAGACTATCGCGCATCCAAGGGAAGCGCGATGTGGGAAGGTTACTTGACGAGAGGACAATGCCACAGAGGATTGCGCTTCCTCTTCAAATATACTTATGCAACTTGATAGACTTTACTTAGTGTAAAACGACACATTCAATAGCGAATTAGCCTGCAACCCTTGCAAAATTATACAATATAACGAAAAAAAATCTAACTGCGCACTTAAGATGCTGCGCTAAGTGTTTATCTGATTAATTCATACATTCATCTGACTGCAAAATACTGGTGCACCTGACATTCATTCACACATGTTAACATATTATTCCCATCTTTCATCCATATGGTAAATACATATAAAAGAAAGAACACATGCATTCATAAATAGAATCTTAACCATTCATATAAGCGAATACACAGATCTAAATGCATACAATCAATCACATAACACAGAATTTAACATGGTTCACCCCCAGGATGGGAGCTACGTCCACAGGAACTGTTATTATATTATCTTTTGGAAGGGTACAACAGTTCCAATCTGCGCACTTAGATACAAACTCTCCTCTCTCTCAATAGGTATCTGCCAATGTAGCTGTAGAGCCTTTTACAATAGCATTCAACAATGGAAAACAAGTATTACTCAAGATTTTTCAATTCACAATTAACCATTTCCCTTACAAAATGTTCCCTTTATAAATCGTTCCCGTAGGTCACGTCTTTACATTCAAGTGGGCCAAAACCATTAGGTTAGCCAAAACTATCGTAGTTACCTGCCAACTCAGCCTGTCGTAGTTGAAAGTTTTTCCACACACTTCTGGCCATTCCGCTAGACCACTCGCAGCCCACACGCCCTTCTGATAGCTGCATTCTTCCTGAAACGGTTACATGGAATACTAGCGTGTCACTTTTTGTCCGTCTGGATAGCCCATCGATGTCGACCCAGTGGCTTAGGTTCTAACTATTTTCCACCACTCTCATTGATAGGTCGCTTTCACCTAACTTCACGCTGCTCCATTTCCAAAATAGGTCACTTTCTGCTCGACCTTCCCTTACATTCTTTACCCAAAATAGGTGCCCTGCTGGCACTATGCGGTGCTACCACTTCACAAAGCTGGCACTTAGCCACGCGGTTCTTACCGCCCGATGGTACACTATGCTCAATTTTTCAGCTCCTCAAAACTATCCTCTTCCGAGATGTGTGCTATGACTTCGCAGCTTCAAAACTGTCTTGCCCAAAAATGACTTACTTGGGCTAGGCCCAATAGGCCCCTAACACTTACATGTGGCTCGGCCCCGGGCCACTTTCCACTTCTGGTTCCATGAGCTACTCTTCTTCTTACGGATCTAACTTAACGATGAGTTCTTGATACGTTGCGCTCAGCTTAGGAACTGTATCCTTGGAATCCTATTCAATTGCTTTAATGGTTTCCAACACATCCGATGTTAAGTCATCCTGGGTTTTCACTTGTACTAATGCATGCACGTTGCGGTGTTCCTGCAGTTTTCCTTCAATATTCTGCGTTAGTTCATGGGCTTCCTCCTATAGGGGCTGTGACTTGTCTCCCTCTTCAGCTTCCTGTTCTCTGAACACTACAAGTTTTCTTTTTAATTCTTTGACTTCTGGAAATCTGTGGAGTCTGTCTTTCAGTAGCAGGGTCCTCATCTCCGTGTTCTAAGCATCTAACGCTGCCTTCTTTGCCTTCAAACTAGTTTGGACCTCCAACAGCTCAGGGTCCTCTTGTAACATAGTAAATACTCTCGTAGCTTCGTCCAACAAGTTTTGACACTTCTCTACTTCATTGGATATGCTCGCTGCTGCTGCATTCGCTTCGGTTGCTCTGAGCCCTGCCTGATCTAGTGGTGTCTTTGGATGATTTTGTGCTTCCAAGGTGGAAATCTTCACTTGATAATTAGTCTCCATGTCTTTCATTCATGTCTGAAGATTGTTGACTACCGATCCAATCTTAAGGATAGTATCTGTGAGCTCTGGCTGCTCTTCGCATTCGGGTATCTCCGCATAGATTGAAGCGGCATTCTACTCTATTCTTCTGCATTGATCCTGTTCACTTTCAAGTGCCTTCGATCTCTTAAAACTCACTTCCTATAGCTGCTTATAATTTTCTTGCAATTGATGGTTTTGGTTCAGAGCGACCACACTTCTATCATGGATCTCTTCGACAACCTGAGAGTGCAGATTGTGTAGGCCCTCTAGTGGCAACATTGCGATGTTGATGTTCGCATGCTCTATGTTATGCACGCCTAAAGCTAACTGATCGCATGGTAACATTATGATTAGTGGGTTAATTTGGACTATGCACAATTTTGGTGGCAAGGTCAGGGCTAGAGGTGTTTTCTTTGGCTGCGAAGTGTCCCCTGATATTCCTTCGGATTCTAATTCTCGTGGCACGACCAAGTCGCATTGGACTTGCTCAAACTTCTCTGTTATGCCTTGCAGCATGGTGAGATTCTTCTGTAAACTTGCTTGATTCTCCTCATCCTTACTGTCTTTAGGTTAAGCACATATTCTAGATGCATGGTGATCGTGGATGCGATCATTTCATAATCATCATCATGTAGCTTCGCTTCTGACTGGTCCTTTGAAGCCTTCTGCTTCATTTTCTGGACTTTCTCTGGTACTGAGCTTCTAGGCTCCTTCCTTTTCCCTGATGGTGACTCTTCAACAGTTGGTGTTGGGATTGGATAACTCTCTTAGGAGTCACTCTCATTGATCATAGGTCCTTCATCCTTCCATTCATCCACCCATTCCTTAATAATAAGGTCGATATCTGCTTCATCCATGTGATAGTTCCCTTTAAACCATTTTGGGTTCTTTTTATGTGCCTTTGCTGAAATGTAGATGGAATGCATGTTAGCATAAAAATTTATGGTGCGAGTGTACTTAGTTGTTATATCTTTGGAGATGTGCGGTGTGCGAACAATGAAATCGCACGACTGCTCGTAGTATGTATAGAAAAATTCATTCGACGTGCGTTGTCGTTCTGGCATACATTCACCAAAATATTTGCATATCTGAGTCCTCGACAGTCACTGCTGGGAGAGGCGAGGCCAACATAGTGCCTTGGATCCTTCCAACCTATAAAGCCAATGAGTACCATCAACCAGCTATAATGAAAAATAGTGCCATGGACCTGATTTTCACGGACATCCTCCATAAACTCGTTCAGTAGATATTGGCACCAGTTGAATCTTCCACCCTGCGCTACCTTTGCACCAAGGAGCACTGCGCCGGCTGGGAATCTTTTCAGCCTTGCATTCAGCAAAATTTGTCCTGCTAGAAGTTGTGTTACAAATCGCATTGCATCATCAGCTATATCATCCGTTACAAACCCTCTTTTTCCTTTCAGAATCTGATGTGCCTGTTTCATTTGCACGCCAACTTCCTTATCCCTGGATTTGCCGACAAAGAACTTCTTAGGGTCTTTGCCTCGCTTTCTTAAACTTGTGATCGGATGGATCAAGTCTATGTTTAGGTCGACGTTCCTATCCAACCAAAGGTAGCCTTGGTGTGTGCACGATATGAGTGTGCACACCACCATGCTAAGTTCTAGGCTCCGGTCGTGTGGGAGCCGTAATAGGTTCAACAACCCTGATTTGACAACTTCAGATAGCCAGTTTTGCGCAACTAACAACAACTTGTTCTTGATGTCCGTCTTCCAGCACATATATCTATATGGCCAAAATTGTGGGTACTTCGGCTGGTCTGGGTCCCTCTGCTGCTGCAACAGGTCATAATCTTCGAACTTACAGTCCACAAGCTTGCCCAATAGATTTTCTTTTTAGTTTCACATTGTTGGCTTAAACTGACCCAGAGGTTTTCAAATAGACCCAGGTTCTTTGCGGTTCTCCCTTTCACCAACAAAACCCCTTCGCACCGGCCCTTTCGGCAACAAACTGCGAGCAGGTTGAGGTCTCACCCGAGGTGTATCTCTATTGGGTACTGCAGAATCAGGTTTCCACAGTAAATGATGAGTTGTTTCTCTGAACAGGTTGCGCAGCGCAGGACAGAAGGAGTGCGCTGTGGGGCAAAGTGATGCAGTGCGCAACAGGATCTATCCTGCGAGCAGTACTGTGCGGTGGAGGCAACACTGCGAGCAACACCACAGGTTTCTTATTGCTGCGAATCTTCTACTGGAACTGTGAATCACCCACAATTATCCTCTACTTGGAAAATCTCAGAAACGTTAAGGCACTTAAATGAATATCACTCATCCATTCATTCAAGCACTTACTGGCTATCTTTCTAGCATTCGTCAAGAACTTGGATTATTACAACATGATTTGAAATTGTAAACATGATTAACTGTGTTGCGATCCTTCACTGTGTTTTAAGAAAGTAACTATACTTAAATGACTGATTCACGACCTTAACGTAGACTTGAAATGTTCACCATTCATCTACTTCCGTGGAACCCAGCATATCATTCCCAAACTTCTCCTATTGGTAAATGCATATCAAAGTTCTCATATTACAGCATGCAAGGAAACATTCAAGCATTCATTCTAAAGAAAATACAGATAGTCATTCATTCATAACATCATCACATAACACAGGTTTTAACATGGTTCACTTCCCCGGATGGAAAGCTACGTCCACAAGAACGGTTGGTAATATGTTTCTTTCAAAAGGGATGGGGCAACCGTCCTTAGTCTGTGCACTCAGCTGCAGACTCTTCCTTCTCTCGTCTAGGTCTCTGCGCACACAGCTGTAGAGCCTTTAAAATATTCTCAGCTCAAAGAGATCTTACAGTACAAAAAGGTTGTCTCCTTAGGTTCTCAGCAACAACAAAAGACTTAACCATAATCCAAAGAGAACAACCCCCAAAGCTAGAACCCCATCCCATACAAAAATGTCTTCTTAAATAGACCATGCCCGAAGGTCATGTCTGTACAATGCTGAAGACCTAAAAATCCAAAACCCTAAGGGTTTCCAAAACTGCGTCGATTTTCCAAACTGGCTTGCTAGCTCCTGGTAGCATTTGCTTGATCATGGCGAATCTCCACATCCTCATTATGTCACTATCGACCTTCCTGCCACACGCATGCCTACAGGCTACTTCTGCCAAACCATTTCTCTCTAACAGTTTTACCTTTTGCGTGTGCCAAATGTCACTTTCCTTAACAACCCACGTGTGGCTTCCTTCCTATTTTGCCCACGTCCGTCGTTCGAAAATCCTGAAGTATCTTTCCAAAGATGGCTGCTACTGGTCAAGATGGTAACTACATTTGATATTTGTCCAGCACACCGCATTGTTGGCTCCACGTGGCCTCCTAACTCCGCAGCACTGCTTCTGCGCAGTATTGATCTTCGCATCACGGCCAACACTTCGACACTGTGCGCAACTCCTTAGTGTTGTCAAAAGTTGGATGTTGCACGCAACTTCACAGCTTCCTCAATACTTAGCCAAAATTGTGTTTCTGAGCTGCACTCAGCTCAGCTTTCCCTGCTTGCCTCAAAAAGGTGCTTCCCAAAACTTTAACTCAACTTGGGCCCAACACACATGCTTAGATATGGGTGGAAGTGGGATTTCATACTTAGCATTCCTGGTGAGCTTCAAGGCCGATGCATCCTGTGCATGTGGAGAGATGTACTGCAAGATAAAAGTTAATGGGATTTCTTTATCACCAAGAGAACCTTCTGGTAGGTTGGAGATCATTATCTTCGGTTTTGTCTTCTTCACTGCGTGTTCCTTACCCTTTCCTCTCATTGGTGCAATGTGTCGTGGAGAACGTCATGAACCTTGACCTTGTTCTGTAGCAACCTTCTTAGCAGGGATTCTCATCAACCCTTCAAGGCCCATTTTCTTAAACAACCTCACAACCTACTCGACTGTGAATTCTTGATCAATTGTATATTTGTCAGACATACAATGGACTTTCTTCTACAGACTCACGGGATAACTTAGAGTTCTCGGTAAACAGATAATCTATGGCTCACAGAAAAATTTTAGAGTTCTGGTAACGCCCGTGAGTCCAAATACAATGGTATTTATAGGCGCAGTCGGCCTTAGCCGCACCCATCAACACCTAGAAAAGAATTAAATGGCATGTCCGTTGGCTAACTCCACTGAGGATTCGGGTCCTTTCCATCATTAATTCCTTCAAAACGGTTATTTCCGCATTAAATGCTCAAGCGTTCATCGACAAAATCACTATATAACGGCCCACGGCTAGATAAGCGACCGACATTGTAATGGCTAGTTTCTTGGAACATTGCATCGAACTGGGCGACGTGTTGTCACTATCCCAACATGGTTACTTCATAGTGTCATCCTTCTTCTTCTGAACTTTTCATCCTTCTTGTTCTATCTGATCTGTGCAACAACATTTTGAGCTTCGAATGCGCACTTTTTCTTTTCTTTTTCATTTTGTTTTTCTTGTTCTTCTTTTTTTTTCATGCGTAGCTTCACGTCAGTGTTGCGCAGTTGATGCATTCTTTTCATCAAAATTTGCATATCATACCAAAACTATGTACATACTCTTTTGACTTCCTAGTGCCCAAATTCAACTGTACTTGACACTTAGAAATTTCCTTCTACTTTGATTAGTGAGGGTTCTGCGAAGTAGGACTATCCCTGTAGCGTTTTAGTGTACTCCCATTCACCAAACCTAGTAAGTTATCTCTGACTAACGTGAAGAACTGAACTGCGCCACCATTAGTAACATGGATAAAAATATATGGGCCAAACCAATGCATCCTAAATTTGCCAGGAAATTTCATAAACATACTATCATACAGGAAGACAAGGTCACCTACCTGAAAGGACTTGTTCTTGATATGGCGATCATGCCATGCTTTTTCTCGGTCTTTCTGCACTTGCTGGTGAAAGCCTGTGATGAAGTGATCTTCCTCAATTCCCACAAAGTTTAGAAGTCTTTCCTCTATTGTCTCTTGATCTTCCATGGCTGTAAATGCAGCTATTCTAAAGCTGGTTATAATGTACTCCATGGGCATGACAGCTTCCTGTCCATAGGCCAATCTGAAAGGTGTATGGCCTGTCAACTTCTTTCAAGTGGTCCGGTATGCCCATAACACAGCTGGAATGTGCAGATCCCAATCATCCCTTTTTACGTTGCATACCTTTGTCAGCACATTATCGAGTACCTTGTTGAAAGCTTCAATTGTTCCATTGGCCTGAGGATGGTACATTGTACTCCTTTGATGATAAATTTGGAACTCTTCAGTGAGGGATTCAATAGTTTTGTTCAAAAAGTGAGTCCCATGATCACTCATTAAAATCTTCGGGCATCCAAATCTAGTAATGATGTTCTCAAAGATGACCTGCGTGGCAGTAACTGCGTTATAGTTCTTCACTGGTTTAGCCTCTGCCCATCTGGTGAGATAATTAGTCGCGGTGATAATGTATCTCGCACCAGTCCACTTTCCCAGTGGGTTAATAGGTCCTTCAAAATCAATGTCCCATTTCTCAAATGCTTGAAGTGTCAACTACGGATTCAATGGCATTTCATATCTTCACGATAGCCTTCCTGTCCTCTGACAGACATCATAGTTCTTGCAATGTTCCTTTGAATATTTGTGAATTGTAGGCCACCATAGCCCTGCTCGCAATATCTTCTGCGCAGTGGCTCTTCCTGCGTACTGACATCCTGATACACCTGAATGTGTGTCATTCAATATAAATGGATTCTCATGCTCCAACACGCATCTGGGAAACACTTCATTTGGTCCCAACTTGTATAGTTGTCCTGCTATGATAGTGAAGTCAGTTGCTCTGACGACCAGCTACTTCTTCTACTGCATAGTGAAATTTGTGGGTGCCAATCCCGTAGTAAAAAATTCTACAATATCCTTGTAATAATCGTCAGCGACTTGTATAGAAGATAACTGCGCATCAGTCAGGTTGTCTTCAATATTGGTGAGTTCTTCACCTGACTCAATCCTTGAAAGATGGTCAGGTCCTAGGGTTCAATCTGCCTGGCTTAACCACAATTTCAAAATCATACTCTTGTAAGAGTAATAGCCATCTGCATATTCTCCCCCCTAACACTGGTTTATTGACTAGATAATTCAAAGCGGAATGGTCAGTAAACATTGAGAAGTGCGCACACAACAAATAGTGCCTAAATTTCTGCAGTGCGTACACCATACTTAGACCTTCTCTTTCTGTGGTCATATAGTTCTTTTCAGCTGATGAGAGCTTCCTGCTCGAGAATGCAATGGGATGGTCAATGCCTCCCTCTCCTGGATTTGCTAGTACTACACCAAATGCAATGGACGAAGCCTCAACGTGTACATGGAATTGCTTGTCCCAATCTGGAAAAACAAGAATAGGCGCAGTTACCATTGTCTCCTTTAGCGTGTCTAGGCCTTGCTCACATTATGCATTCCATATGAATTGCACTCCTTTCTTGAACAGCTTTTCCATTGGCGGGGTTATCTACGCATAACCCTTGATGAATTTTCTATAGTATCACGTATGTTCCAATGTGATGCAGAGTTGTTTCCCTGACTTTGGTGCTAACAAGTTCACAATAACTTCGATCTTCGCAGGATCCACCATCAAGCCTTCTCTACAGACAATGTCTCCCAACAGAATTCCATAGGGCACACAAAAGATGCATTTCTTCAAATTCAATGAATCTGATGTTGTCTGCACTTAGCTAACATCATTCTCAGATTCTCATAATGTTTTTTCAGTAAGCCAAAGACAGTCCAATCATCATAATAGACTTCTGAGAGCTTATGGATCAAGTCTTTGAATGCAGCCACAACAACTATGGAAATATAGTAGGTGCATTCTTCAACCCAAAAGGCAAAACTGTATACTCATATGATCCCCATTCAGTAAAAAATGTGGTCTTATGGCTGTCTGCTTCATCAATCTTGATCTGATGGTATCCAGAAAATCCATCAGTAAAAGAATAGGCCTCATTCCCTCCAACATTGTCCAATACTTCATCTCTAACGGAGTAGGAAATGGGTCATGCAACAAAGCATCATTCAGCCTCCTCAGATCTACGCAGATTCTAATCTCACCTTTAGTATTTTTATCTTGGATAATCATTGGGCTTATCCACTCGGACTCTTCGACGGGCTCGATGATCCCTGCATCAAGCATCTTATCAATCTCTGTCTTTACTCTTTCTTTATATCTGGGATACAGTCTATAAGGCCTTTGCTTAATGGGCTTCGTGCCTGGCTTGAGAGGTGTCTTCATAACTCCCAATTCGCCCAAAATGCCTTTCATTTCAGAGAATTTTGTCAAAAACAATTTCTGATACTCGTGTAGAAGGTCTACGATCTGCACAACTCTTGCATCGTCCCAGTAGTCTCCAATGGACGTGAACTTCAGTTCTTCGCTTGTACCAATGTTCACTTTTCTTGTCTTGACAGGTCCACTCATATCTGGAAATTCCAATAAAGGTCCCTCTACATCGCGCGCTCCTTCTGACTAAAGTATATTGATATGGTGGGGATCCTCCTCATCGCTCTCTTCTTGTTCTTCTTCATTTTCAGCAAGATTATAGCATTCAAAGGCATGTTCTATCTGTCTTGCCCATTCTGGTTGTAGGTTCACAGGTACCTTTACATCTTCAAATATATTTTCTTTGATTACCTCTAATGCCTTGTTTATACATGGGCATTCTTCTCTGAATATTCTTTCATTGATAACCTATAGAGCTTCGTTTATGCTTGGACTTTCATCTTCAAAGTAAAATTTCTCTAGAAGTTCGCAGTTAAGGTAAGCCAATCTGTAGTTCCTCTGCAAAGCTCCGTGTCTATATACCAATTCTTTGGAGTCTGCTCCTCCAATGTGCGCATAAACAGATGAACCCATTATATCTGTGGTCTCTTTTCCCATGCTTGTGAACAAATTTCCATGTGATCCCTTGGATCTATTTGTCCATTATACTTTCCAAATGTCAGTGCAACTTTCTCTACGAATCTAATTTGCATCATATGTCTGCACTGATCCCATGTAGTCAAAGTATGCTTATGTGCGACCCACCATCTGGAAAGTGTCTCTCGCAGTGCTATATCTAATGCTGATATGCGATGTTCAACTGCAACTGATACAGTATATTCTTGCATAAATGAATAAACATTAGTCGAACCATCATAAGTGGGGATTGGACTTACCTTGGTTCCAATCCAGTGCAGTGATTTCATGATTTGTGTGCATCTTCTTGCAGATACCTCATGCATACAGCTTTGTCAGTTCTCTAGTCTTGAGTCGGATTCTGATACGCAAGAACTGTCACATCGCCAACTAAGTGCTCCATCCATCGTAGGATTAATGTAGTCATCCTGATTCGCAGTCATCTTGTAAATGCGATCAAGATCCTATGCTATGGATTCTTCATTTATAGCCCTAGTGTATCTTTCTCCTTGCGAAGGGTCCAAGGGTGCGATGACCCTGATATCCTGCCCTTCGAAGATCATCTTCTTGGTCTTTAGGCTTATGATTGTGAGGTTATCCATCGCTCAGTCTATCCTCAATAATGTTGGATATGGGTTACTGTCGTTAGTCATTTCAATAACCTCGAAGTCTGTGGCATGTCTGACTCCACCGTTGTCCACAAGTACATTGGATAATCTCCCAAAAGGTATGAATTTCTGCTTATTTGCTAATCTCAACTGTATAGGTGACCATGCTAACCTTGGATTCCCCATCTGTTTCCATGTCTGCCTGCTCAAGACATTTACCTATGATCCTAGATCAAGGATTATCTCATCCATTTCATAATCTCCTATCTGCGCACTTAGCCTCATTTCTCTGCCTTTTCTCTTATGGCTCTTTATCTGATGAACTGCACTCTGAGGAGTATCCGTGGAATTGCATGGTTCATATTGGTTTAACAACTCTATAATTCCACTAAACATTTGTGCTCTTCAATAATTTTATGCAGCTTCGTAGGAACTGCGCAACATAAGTGCATGTCTCTGCTGCATTATTGGTTTCTTCATAAGCTGCTGGCATATCTTCCATATGTGATATTTCACTTCGCAAAGGGATTCTTGGCGACATAGGTGCTGGCTCTTTGAAGATATCCCTTGCTTCCTCAAAGGCTTCTTTGTTCTTCTCCTAATTCAAAACAGGTGTTTTCCCAGTAGCTTTTCTGATCCAGATCGCTCCAGCAGGGGTCTACTTAGTCTTAAAGTATCCAGAAGTCAAAGCTTCTGGTTCCTTATCCTTTCCTATGGAAACACCACTTCGCTTCATAGCATTAATACTTGGATCTACAGTCCTTTTTGCTGCGATCATCTGAATATTCAGGTTAGGTACTTCTTGCTTTTTCTTCTGCATTTCTATTGCTAACACTAGGCATGCCTCAATGACGTGATCAAAATATTTGCAATAATAACAGGTAGTACATGCAATGGTACAATCTCTAGATAAGTGACCTGGCTGGCCACAGTTATAACAGATCATCTGGCCTCTTCCTCTTCCTTGTCTTGGGCCAGTGTTTCTTCCTCTTCAGCGGTATCCTCCACTACCTCTGTATGTGCTTTGATCATACTGTGCGTTATCCTTGTTTTGCAGAGTTTCTTCTTTGACTCGGTATACTCTACCACCACTCATATTCTCTATATCTTACTTTCTTTCCATCATGAGATGATATGCTCTATATTTGGAATCATCATGTCCAACAGATTTACACAATGTGCAGTATAAATTCTTAGGTGTTTGCACATACTTCTGAATTAAGTAACAGTCTTTTGGCTGGTGTCTAGTTCTACAGATATCACACCATGGCGCTTGGTTCTGATTGAGTGGATTTGGTGCTCCACTATTAAGGTATTATTGAAAAAAAGGATAGTTCTCCCTGGTGTGTCCTTCTCCCTTGCATCCTGTACACGATATTTCTTGTCTTTGTTCTTTCCCCTTCTTCATGTCCTACAACAGTAATGTTAGGGCAGCTAGCTGGGTTTGGATCTGATTCATTCTAGTGCTAGTCTCTCTTATCGGCGAAGCTTCTAATTTCATCGCAATTTCCTAGGCTTCTGCCTGCGAAGCCACTTTCTACTGCATCAACGAAAGTCTGATATGGGGAAACAACGCGGCTATGAGCCACTCTTGGTGCTGTTGCAGTGCTATGCCAAAACTTACCTGGTCTAACAATGTTTTAAAGTTCTGGTCAAATTCCCACACTGTCTCATTAGGTTTTTTCTTAATCTCCTTTAATTATGTTATACATTGGGATTCAGACTTTGGCTTCTTGAATTCTCTTAATAGTTCAACCTTAATCTCCACTAAGGTTCTGTTATGTCCTTGAGAATACTTCATGAACCAAATCAAAGCTCTATCTCTGAATGTAGTGTTGAGTTGTGCTTGCTTCACAGCATCATCCTGAACTTGTTTTACACTCCACACAGCTTCACATAGAAACCAATGTTGCTTAGGGTCTTCTAGACCCGTTCCTTTGAATATCGTCAGTCATTCTCCTTCTTGGTGGTAAACTACTATGCACAGTGGTTTGAGTGGTGTTAGGGATGTTACCGCGTGGAATGTCTGAATCAAAATAGTCTGAGTTGGGATGGTCTGATTCGAGATGGTCTGAGTACTCACTCCCACGGTGTTATTGGTATTGACACCCTGAGGGTTAGGAATATTAACAACTGGGGGGTTCTGAACTAGCGGACTCTGTGAAATATGAGGCGCGGTATTGTCAACTCGAGGGTTCTCCGGAGTTGGAGGCTGATAGGTAGTTGATGGAGGTGCTATTTGGCTATGAGGCTCAGGTTCTAACTTAGTATCTATGGGGAGTCCATGTTCACTAGGGTTCTTCCGAGTTGTATACTTATATCTCTTTCCACTTCTCAAATTGTGTGTATCTTCTTCAGAATCACTATATGTGTTATCTACCATTAAAGATTCAAAAATTTCTAGGACTTTTACTGCATTCTTAAAACGCCTTTCTCAGCTAAAAACATTTAATATATAAACTCAGATTGATGAGCTACTTACCTCTAAAACCTTTGAAAAACTCTGCTTCTACTGTGCTGTAGGACTTCAAGTTTTCCATAATGAATTCTGTCACGAAGCCTTCTGAAATACTGTCAACCCAAAAGTCGATTGCTCATGAGAGTGGGATATTTACTTCTTGAAGCTTCTGAATAAGCTCAGGATTCCACTCGGTAGGTGATCCTCCTTGGAAACAGTCCTTTCGCTCCGCGAGTCTTGATATCCACTTGTGCAACTCATCTCCAAAACTTGCCCAGAACATTTCGTCAATATCCTTCCATAGGTATTTATTTAACCACTCTACGTCAGATAGACCCAGATGTCTATTCCCTTTTCTGGAAAAATCTCTCCATGTCTTGTCTACCTGGTCCCAAATTTAATTCTTGTCAGGATTCCAAGCTTCTATACTCATCACCAGTTCTTAGCGCGGAAACAGGACCATTTGTTGGTTTTTTAACTGTTGTTGAGGTTTCCTAGAACGAACTAGGTTCTGCGTGGTTTGAGAAACCAACAAAACCCCTTTTCACCGGCCCTTTCGACAACAGCCTGCGAAAAGGATGAGGTCTCACCTGAGGCAAAGTTATGGGGGGGTGTGGAATCGGGTTTCCAAAACCAGGTGATGCATGTTTCAATGGATTGGTGAGAAGCACGCTAGAGGACTCGCACTGCAAGCTGGGGACTGTGCGAAGTTCACCTTCTTCATGATCAACACTATTGATGTATTTGTAACTTTGGAAGATATTCACTTGTATATTGTATATATTACATTTGTACTTTATTGTATCCCCAACGAAGATTTTTTATTCCTCCAATTGTAAGTGTCATCGTTTGTATTTGCAAGTGTCGTAAGTTATATTGTAAGTGTCCTAACTTATATTTGATGGGTTATTAGACCACCTTAGAGGGGTCGACCCAGTGTGGGTTTAAGGGTTATTAGACCACCCTAGTTGGGTCAGCCCAGTGACAAGTGGTAATGGGTTATTAGACTCTCCTAAGGGAGGTCATCCCAATCAGAGTAAAACGCAAGTAAAGGTAACATATAAATAGAAAGCACCTCTCTATTTACTCATTCACTCACTCATCCAACTCGCATAGTTGAGAGATATGAGTGTACACAAGTGGAGGAGGAGTAGCTGCTGGAGACATCTTCTTTTGAGTTTGATCTTTGTGATCTTTGTATTGGTGCTCGTTCAATCTCTGAGGAAGTTGTGGGGTTTTTCACCTTCTTGGTTTCCCCTGGTGAAATGCTTTGTGTCTCTTCTCTCTTATGTTTGATACGATGTACATGTTGTTCTCTCAGTTAATATCCTAGATCATATTGAATTAAATGCTGAAAAACTAACATGGTATCAAAGTTAGCCTGAACAAAGGCGTTGTATGGAATTTATGACACTTGTTTCACTTATGACAAATTGGAAGCTAGGGCTTGATATAATAAAATCTAGTCATTGTAGAAATTTCACTATAAATTAGTTTTGGTGAAGGTTCGGGATCTTAAACTTGCACAGGCCGAAGATGAAATGTTCAACTACCTTGTTTCCGAAGATCAGCCTTATATTCGTTGTACTTTGTGAGATCTTATCCATACAAGTTAGGATTTCTGCCTCTTCCAAAATGCATCCATAAACAGGTGACCTAGGAACATAGGTCATATCTCCGGATAGGAAGCTCCAAATGGAATTCCCTAAAAAGTGTGAGTTAGGGAATGGATTGCAGTTTCACAGGGATGCGTTTCAGAGGCCGAAGTTGAAACAGTGACACGTGGCACTCTGTACAAGTTCGCTATGTTGTTTCATCCCTTAAACAGATCATGTTGCAACACTTAGCGTATATCTATCATAGAGAATCCATTTGAGGTCATATCTATGGGGTTGGAAAGATGACGGGTCAGTCTACCATAGACCAAATTTTCAGACCCTTAGGATCCAAAGTTTCAGAGATATATCAGAAACAATATCACATATATTTCTATCAAAACAGAATTGGATTTTGAGGACTTTCATTTTTTGGACTGTCATTGCTACGGGAAATTAGGTTTTCTGAAAAAGTTGGAATTTTTGGAATCTAAGACCACGGCTAGATGATCCTCAGAAAAATCCAAGTTTAGAGCCCAGTATCGAACCTTTTGGTTGGGCAGAAACCCAGGCACTATCAAACCCTAGTTCGGGATTTTGACCAGAAAACCAGAATTTGACAAGAAGCTGCAGATCCGAAATTCGTAAGTTTTTTTTGAAGGGTCAATTTTCAAAGTTTTCAAAATCTGAGCACACCAGCTTGCTTGCCTCAGACAAATTCATCTCCCTATCCAGAAAAAAAGTTTGAAATTCTAAGTTTGGATTTTTAGGGTTTCTTTGCCAAACCAGTGTAAGCACATCAAAGTGTATAGGATTGGGGTAATCCTAGAAGAGAATGAATTGGACACCTACATAAGTGAAGAAGTTCCAGTTCCAGAGGGAGATGAGGCTAAGGCCTTACATGAGAAGACTACAAGCAATCCCGAGAGGTATGACTTGAGGAGATAAAGGTATGTTTTGAAATCTGTTCATGATTAAGTTTGTCTTCATATTGTTGAGGTTAGTACAACCTTGATTAATTTTAGACTTGTCTTATCACCTTAGTAAGAGTATGAATGCATGTGAATGATAGAAGACATTCATTGATTAGGGTTATGACACTTATGATTATATTAATGTGCTGTGGTGTTGTATGAGGATGATGTTGTCCACTAACATGAAAGGCACACCAAGAAAGACAAAGCAAGTTCTAGATCAAGAACATATGACCATGGTGACATGAAGAAAAAGACTCATCCATAGCCATTGATCACATAGAAGCTCCACTTACGAGGTATGTATAATTTGGTTCTACAATGCTTGACTTATGAGATATGCAGGTTACTAGCACAAGGTCTCTAAATTATTGAAGAGAACAAAGAAGACATTGTTTGGGTATGTTACATAACTCACAAACATGATAATCCAGGTATCTTTTTCCTATATCAAGTTAGAATCCTCATTTGTGTTAGGATCTTATATAAGTATACATTGATAATGATTATTCATGAAGTTATAGATTTGAGTAATCATGGGTTTATGCATATTTTGCTTCTTAGTTTGATTAATGATATGAAAAACTAGAAGATTCCTATGGTCAAATAGGAATATGCATGAGTAAAAGAAGTCCTCCCTGAAACCTTGAATAATAATGCTTGTGATAAATTAACTATGTATGAAATGACCATGACCATACATGTTTAAGACTATTTAGAATCATAATGTTTTGATAGTATTGAGATTATACTAATGAATGTATGATTATGTATGAGATCTTGAGGATGACACAATGATGACACTAGTGCACACTTAAGCATGCATAGTGGTCCAGGATGGATAGAAGTTGAAAGACATAAAAAATATCATGAAGGAATCAAAGATCAAGAGGGATGACACTTCAGTTGTTCCTACAAGGAAGCAAAGAACAAGAGGGAGCACACTCCAGTAGCTCCTGCAAGAAAGCAAAGATCAAGAGGGAGCACACTCCAGTAATTACTGTAAGGAAGCAAAGATTGAGAGGGAGTCCACCCAACAAGCAAACAAAGATAAATATTTGAATTGTCATTTCTTATTACTTAAATGATGTTGTTCATTCATGTACATACTTATGTTCCTAGATTTAGGATGTACATTATGCCTTTTAGAAAAGTTGCATTAATGAACAAGATACTACTAATATAGTAATGGGTAAGTGGCTTATGGTACTGTACAACACTCCATTGCTACTTATCTAGAATGAAACCTCTTTGTTGACATGTTGGAGTAGTGGACACTCTTAACAATTTTCTGGTCGACATGGAAGGCATCTAGAAAGTTATGGGATATGGATAAATATTCTATTGAAGCATTGGCTAAGATAATTGCATGATTGTATGAAATATGTATTTATGCATAGGATTTTGTTCTAAAAACTATGAGATGCTTCTAATCATGCAATTGAATTTGACTTGTAGGAAAGATTGTGTACAATCACCTACAAAAGAAGGACAACGACATTTGTTCCAGCGACAAAGTTCAAGAAAACTACCTATTGAAGATATTGAAAGAATCTGAAGTTCTCAGGATCAGGAATGCAGTAATGGAAGGATATCAAGATTGAAGAATACTAGTCGATCATGAAGAATGATGTTTGGGATGTGGTCCCAACAACAGAAGGGAAGTATGTTGTGACTTCCAAATGGATCTATAAGATCAAGCATACTGCAGATGGTAGCATAAAGAAATACAATGCAAGGTTTGTGGCTCGTGGCTTCTCCCAGAAAGACGTGATAGATTATGAAGAGACTTTTGCACCTATTGTTATAGGTCAAATCTGCACTTCTCCGCTCGTGGTCACCTTTAGCTGTTGACCACACAAAAGGACAACTTGGAATGAAGAGCACGATGACCTTAGATGATACTTTGACCTGACTTACTCTTCTACAAGCTGGAAAAACCTCACATTTTAACATATGTGCTACTCTACTGTAGCATAGTAGTGCTCATGCCCTACTCCATAGGCTTAATAGTAGCACACACATCCTAGTATGCACTACTCCACTTCAGCAAACTAGCGCACACCTTCAAAAAGTCTGCAAACGCTGGTTGTTAAGCACTGAAGTTGCATATTGTGCACTACTCCACTGTGAAAAACTCACGCACATCTTGAAATGTGATAAAAAATATATTAATTTGACAAATTGGGATTAGTTGCAGTTGGTTTTGCAACTTCCCCAACTTCCATTTCAACCACCTCTCGATCGAAACTGTTTACCTTGTCCAATAAATACAAGGATGATTGAGGAGAGGGGTTAGACATATGGAGACTCTCATTCACCAAAGGAGAAACTTGCATTAAGGGTTGTTATGCTGGAAGAATTCCAAAGTTAGTGAATATCAGGAGCCCAAAATCCGGTTGCACAAGCATGCTGCATGATCAGGTATAATTTGTACTGATTATTTGCTTTTGATAATAAAGGTTGGAACATCCTTCCTATCCCAATCAAATACCTTATGGATTGTGTGTTTGTTTGGTTAAATGCTTGATTGTTCTTGATGTTTAAATTGTATTTCAATTTCATCATTGTTATATCAGTCAAGATACGTTGAGGAATGTATCTTTGTGTTCCAGGTCTATTGAGCGAAAGATCAAGTTGAAGATTGAGCGCAAGATCAAGCAAAGCTAGGATCAAACATCGTTAATAAGGTATGTCTTCAAGATCTTTGATCTCTTTGCCTTTATAGATGCTTATGTAATACGATCAATGTGTTTTCCTGTCACCCCAGAAGTTGATAGTGTCTCTTTCCTCACTATAAGGTAGAATTCCTGAACAATAGACTGGCGACTCCGATGGGGAGCCAGTTGTTTTTTCTGCTCTAGCAAACATATTTTGTTGTCTTTCCAGTACTTTCTAATCCCTTTGATCCTCTGAGAGGTCTTGTAGGTCAGTCCTACTTGCTTTCCTTTGTCTAACTCATCCTTTTTACACCTTTTCAAAGCTAGTTTTTAACCTTTCCTGACTTGTGCACTACTCCTCTGTACATACAGTAGCGCATAACTGAGCTTGTGTGCTACTTTCCCTACTGCACAGTAGGGCACACCTTCCAAAATGTGCTAGTTTGCCTACTGCACAGTAGAGCACATTCCTGTAACTCTCTATTTGATGTAGGGTTTGGATTTTCGCCTGTTTGGTTTGGTTTCTAACTTTGTTATTGGCCTTCTCAACTGGTTTTTGAGGTTTGTAATCTTTCTTTGAGTCTCTTTAGCCTCTTTTGAGTCCCTTAGGTCATCTTTTAGTTGCTTGATTACTTTTGAAGTGTCTTGTTTGTTTATGACTCTTTTTGGAGACCATGCATTGTTCATTAGTGGACATAGCTGCTTGTCCTTACCCTAGTAGTGTGTTGCAGGTATACAAACCTTTGTGTTTAACACTTGTTGTTTGTTGCGACACTAGTATGCTCTTTGGGTGTCTCATCCTTTGATTTAGGGTTTGGCCTATTTTTTGGAGTCTTTGGGGTGTTTTCAAAAGCTTTTTGAGTCCCGACACTTCTTGATCTCGTTGTCACTTTCAGTATCAAGTAAGTTTGAAGTACCTTAGTTTGCTTCCCATTCGAGTCTTTGTGCTAGTAAGGTTGTCTTTAGTTCGCTTGCTCACCTGCTACTTGGCTTAGTGTTCTTGTTTAGGGTTTGGTGCTTTGGAGCAATCTTCTAAGTTTGCTTTCCGGTTATAAGAGTCTCTCATCCCTGTTTTCTTTTTGCTCTGTTTCCACGTTTAAAGTTTTTTTCGTTTGAAAAAACTTTGCAGGACAAGTCTTTCTCGAATCATTGATTTGACTGTTGTGAACATTAGAGTCATTTTTCCTTACCTGCATCTCTTTTGTAGGTCTTACTTGCTTCTGCTTTCAAGTTCTTTTTTGTTTATATATAATAGGAAAAGAAAAATAAGTTTGGTATTTTAGAGTAGTAAGGCTTATAATCTTTGCAAAGTAGCATAGTTTACGTTTTTCTGAATTTGAAAAGAAAACGGAAAAAGAAAGCTTTGTTTAGGTTTGCTTAATCTTCATTTTGGAAAGAATATAAAACGAAAAAATAAAAGAGTCTTTTTCTTGTTGAAAGCTGTTTCATTTCATGCACTTTACTTTCTGTTGCAACCACACCACAAAACGCACTGCCCCACTGAGTAAAAAGTAGCCTTAAAAAGAATCTTAATAAAATCAATTAGAAACGATTTTCTTTCTAGGGATACACGACACCAACTAGCTTAGGCTAGAGTTTCAAGCTTAAAACACCTTAAACTGCTTGAAGCTTGTTTGATTACTCAAAAATTGTAGTGCGATTGTCATATAGTTAAACCCATCTGTATCAAATATTCCTGTGAAACTCTACTAAAACCAAAGCTAAGAAGGAGGTCGTGGAAAATCGGATTTGTTGAGGATATCCCCTCACTTTCCCTTCAACCATAAACTAGGGTCAATTCGCGTACGGGGGTCCATCTGGACTTTGGGCTTTGCTACCCTGCCCACGCATTTTGATCAAGCTGACAACTGTCCCCCCAGGATATTTCGTACTTATGGTAGCCTTAGTATCAAACCTATAGGATCATACACAGGTGACAACAGAGGATTAGAGCTATTGTACCTAGGACAGATGTGGGAGGAAATCCCTTGCAGGTCTTTGGGAGGGCGGTTGGATGATTCCAACACTTACACCCTTAGTCATTATATTGTGGACCCCAGGTAACTGTTCTTCTTCCTTTGTTGATCTGTTATGGTCCCTCATCATCCCAGACTCCTCCAAAAAGCATCTTGTTTGCCTAGTTTGCATACTTAGATTTTTTTTAGTGGAATGTTATTTGCCCCTTAGTCTTAGTGGCCACTAGGTTTTTACTTAGTTTTATTTTTATATATAATCATGGAAGACCAACAGCTTCGTAGGTCTCGAAGTTTGCAAAACCTTCTCCCACTTAGAGTGGAGCCACTACCGCCACCAAGACGACAGAGGACAGACTCCAGTGGTCCTTTTGAAACTGCTGGTGAAATAGAGGTTCCTGGTGAACCACAACCAAGGACTCTAGATCAGCAAGCTTTTAATATAGTCGAGATTGAGGATCTCACTTCTGGTGAGTTTAATACTCCTTTTAATCCTCCTCTGACTGAACTTAACAATCCGCTTCTGATACATGTTGGTTTCCAAAAACCTGATTATACTGCATATTTTTTCACACCTGGGCATATTATCACTAACCCGGGAGGTGAATAGGGAGTTCCACAGACTCCCACAATAGGTATGAATACAAATACCGTAAATCCGCCTTCCTCTGTTATACTGAGTTCGACTTAGACAATTGTTGTTTCAACTCCAAGCTTTAGTTTTAATGCTGGTACGTTAGGCATGCCAAGCTCAACAGCTTTCACATCCGCCTCTACCGCTACTTTTGGACCCAGTAATACAATGAATATTGGTCCACCTCCTGCAACTCAACAGTCATACCATATACCTAGGACTTGGATTTCCACACCCAATGTAGGGCCGAACGCCTCTGCAACTACACCTGTCTTGATTACCATGACTGCGCCATTCACCTCGACTACCCCTGGTTTTAACACCTTTGTAGGTTACAACATGAATCAAAATAATGTACCTGCAGGAAACACCCATTTTTCTTTGTTTTCTGGAGGAGGGGGTAACATCCTTAATCAACAATATGGCAGGGCTAACACCCAGCCTCAGTGGACAAACATTTAGAGTACCAACCCACTTTCATTTGGATGGGGGAATTTCAACAACACTTTCACACAACAACAAATGGCTGTGGGCAACCCCTACCAGCAGATGGTTGGGGGAAACCCCTACCAACAGATGGCTGGGGGAAACTCCAACCATTAGTTCATGGGTCAGACTATGGGAGGTTCCCCTTTTATGACCCCAGCTTATCAAATGCCATCTTGTAGATCTCGTTTACCATTTTTGGCAACTCTGAATTTGCCAGATATTTCCAAGTTAACAAATGATCCGGTGTACCATAACACTACATGGCCACCTATACCTACTAAGCTACCTTCGGACATTCCAAAATTTGAAGGAAAAACTGGTGAGGACCCTGGTGATCATGTCACCAATTTCCATTTATGGTGTTGTTTGAACTCGTTGAACGAATATTCCGTTAGGTTGAGACTTTTCCAAAGAACCTTAACCGACGTTGCAGCCAAATGGTACATTGAGTTACTTGCAGCCACATTTTTTAATTTTTGGGATCTCGCAACAGTTTTTCTGAACCACTTCCAGCTTCCTGTTCGGTACGATGCCGGGACAGATCTTTTGTCTACATTTAGAGAAAATAAGTCCACTCACTTATCTGATCACATTCAGGAGTGGCGAAGATGAAAGAGGCTCATTAAAGCCAATATACCTCAAAAATTTCTTCTTGAGTGGTATTTCTAAGGAAGTAGCTACTTCTGGAGTGTCCTCAGAGGAAGAAGCCATTTTACGGACCCAGCAGCTAGACCTTGTTTATGCACAGTCTGGGCTACTTTATGAGAGTATACCAGAAGCACCGCGATCAAACACTGATCTTGGAAGACCGAAACCTGGACCACATGTTGACGGCATAGTGGGTTCAGTAGATTCTGCAGCTTTCAAAGCATTGACTAAGCAGGTTCATGCCTTATCCGTCAAACAATCGACTGCAGAAGTGACTTCCATCACAACCTCTCCTTCTACTTCTGAATCTGTAAACCAGGTTTAGAACAATCAAAAGGGCCCTCGGCAGTCCAATAACAAAAAGAAGGGCAAGAAAGGAGAGGGGAACCAGCAAAATCCCAAGAACAAAGAGAACGCTGACTGTCGCTGAGGAGGGTAACAAAGTAAAGAAGAACGTTAAGTTCCCTTGTAAACTTTGCAAGCAGGATCACCTCACTCATCAATGCCCTCTGATCGAAGAAGCCCAGAAGCTACTTCAAGAAAAGAAACCTTCCGTACTTAAAGATCCATTTCCTAAGGGGCAGGGTTCAGCTTTTGGCACCTCCAATGCTAGAGTCACTACTCATGCTTCAGTTGATCAAAATTTCATTAATATGGTTAGCGCGGATGCACTTTTGCAAACACGAGCAAGAAATTATACCCCGGATGTGCAGAACAAGGATAAAGAGATTCTTGAATCTTCCATTCCTCTCCACATTCCAGTGGATTCATTGCCCAAGATCCCAAAAGGTGTCTTGAAACGGGCCTTGCACAATCCCAATGCTCGAGCTACTTCCAACTACAATGTGGTTGAAGATCTATCCTAGACCCCTTGTGCTATGTCCACCTTAGAAGTTTTGCAAAGTTGTCGGTTACAACGAAATGCACTTCTGGAAATGATTGGAAGTATGGAATCATCCAACATGATTGCGCGCTTTGATATGTTTGATATCAAATATCGATTGCCGTACCACGTTTCCCTACAGATAGAAGTGGTTCATGGTCCTATGACCATTAGACGAGCTGTCGTAGATGAGGGCGCATTGACGTGCGTCATGTCCATTTCTTGCTGGAAAGCGTTGGGTTCTCCCGAGTTAGCCCCCTCTAACATGCTGCTTACTGCCTTCGATGGTAGGACTTTCCGTCCACATGGAGTTTTACCATCATTTGAAATTACACTTGTCGGTAAGACAGTTTCCGTAGAGATTGAAGTTCTGGACGCTTCGCTTGATTACAATATGTTGTTAGGCAGGAGCTGGACATATGCCATGCGAGCCATTGCATCGGTAGTTCTCCGAGTTGTCATGTTCCCCCATGAAGGAAAGATCGTCATGGTCGATCAACTTTCGTTCTCTCAGCAAAACAACTAGACTTCATCGGATTCCACTATTCCTTTAGTTGATCAATCTGCCCCAGTAAGCGAGAGTTTAGGAGCAGGGCTTTATGGGTCATTAATAGGCACTTTTGACCTACCCTCTCCCATTCTTTTTATGCGTTCTGATGTAGGTACGTCTACTGAAACTTTCACGGTTTGTTTAAGGACAGATCCATGGATCCTTCCTACTGTATCAGAACTGTCAGTGCCTTTAACCATTGCAGAAGTAGCATACATAGAAGCACAACACACTGCAACGGAACATATCATGACTCTTCCAGTCTCTGCTGAGTCGGATATGGACTATGCTCCTACATGGTCAGTGCATTCTATCCACTCTTTTGACTGTTTAGACACGGTTTTACCTTCTGATGAAGCAATTTTGGAAGCCATGATGGGCCTGGACCATCCATGGGAACATATGTATCACAGGTCTTACCTGCTTCCAAATCTAGACAGGATAGAGAGAGGAGAATTCTCTATGAGACCTGGTGGATTTGTTGATTTGTCATCTTTTCCTTCTACTTCAAGAGCTGTTTATGCTAAAGGGAATATGGCTAATATATCGAGAACGATCCCAATTAACATTTTTACCAAACCCGGGGTCGTGGAAAACATTTTATTAGAGCAGACTGTTCTCCAGAAGAGATCGCTTTGTATACCAAGCTTCTTAAATAATTCCACGACATTTTTTCCTGGTCTTATGAGGAGATGCAAGGCATCGATCCAGCCATTGTTGAGCATGTCATCACAACATACCCTAATGCAAAACTTGTGAGACAGAAGCTCCATCCTGTGAATCCTCGAAAAGTGGTTGCCATTAAGGCAGAGGTTGAAAAATTGCTTAAAGCCGTATTTATCTACCCGAATGACATGATGGAATGGGTTTCAAACCCTATTCCGGTTGATAAAAGGAAAGGTACCATCCGATTTTGTACTGACTTCCGGGACTTGAATCAAGCTTGTCCGAAAGATAACTATCCCACACCATTTATTGACCAGATCATAGATGCATGTGTGGGACACGAGATGTTTTCTTTCATGGATGGATTTTCGGGATATAATCGAATCCAAATCAAACCCTAAGATCAACACAAAACAGCTTTCATTTGACTGTGGGGAACCTTTGCTTATCGGAAGATGCCATTTGGCTTAAAGAATGTTGGAGATACTTTCCAGCGAGAAATGAATTTCGCTTTTCACGATATCAAGCACATAGTTGAACCTTATTTGGATGAGCTCCCGACGTAATCTTGAAAGAGATGGGATCATCCAGCTCATTTGAGACTTGTGTTTGAACGATGCAGACAATATAAGATTCGATTAATCCTAATAAGTGCGTATTCTGCATCGAATCGGGATGTTTACTGGGTTTTATTGTATCCAGTCGTGGCATAATGGTCGACCAATTAAAAGTTGAGGCGATTGTAAATCTGCCTCCTCCTCGCACCTTGCGACAACTTCAAATTCTACAAGGCATGTCTAACTTCTTGTGACGCTTTATCATAAACTATGCTAAGATCACAAAAGGTTTTATGAGACTGCTTAAACAAGATACCTACTTCTTGTGGGATGAGGCTACTCAAGCATCGTTTGAGGCCTTGAAAAAGGCACTACTTTCAGCCCCCTTGTTAAGCCCACTTGATTATGCAAAATATTTTCTCTTATATTTGGCGGCGTCTGTTTACACAATTGGCATAGTACTAGTTAAGGATGATGACATGCTCCAAGATCACGTTGTTTACTATCTCTCGCGCGCATTGATAGATCCTGAGATTAAATATTCGCATGTTGAGAAGTTAGCACTAGCTGCGGTTTATGCGGTACATAGGCTTCGTCATTACATCCTTTTACGAACAACTACTGTGATAGCAGAAGTCAGTCCTTTCCAATAAGTTCTCACTCGACGCATCATCAGTGGTAAGTACAATAAATGGATTGTAATCTTACAAGAGTTCGACTTGGTCTTTCAATCCGCTAAGTCGAAGAAATCAGTAGTGTTCGCTGAGTTAATCTCAGAGTTTCCGAGTGACTTAGAGAATATCGAGGAAGAATCATCATTCCCGGATGAACATATTTTCCTTATTTCCTCTTCTGACCCATGGTATGGGGATATTTTAGTATATCTCCAGACTTTGAGGTGTCCTACCACTTTTTCTAGAGAAGAACGATGCAAACTGAAAAGTCATGCGAAAAACTATCTCATCATTTATGATACTTTGTATAGACGTGGGATAGATTCCATCTTACGATGTTGTTTGACTTTAGAAGAAGCAAAATCAGTATTGAATGATGCTCATAGTGGAGCCTGTGGGGGTCATCTTTCTGGGTTGGAAACAACCCAGAAAATACTGCGTGCTAGGTATTTTTGGCCCACAATCTTTAAAGATTGTGTGGAAGCTGTGAAACGTTGTCGTCCGTGTCAATTTTTCACCTGGAAAATGAGAGCACATCCAGCTCCTCTTCATTCTGTGATTACAGCAGGTCCCTTCACAAAATGGGGGGTTGATTATATGACTTGCAATCCAGTTTCGGCTGGAGGACATCATTATATCATCGTTGCCGTCGATTACTTCACCAAGTGGGCCGAGTTGATGCCTACTATCAAGGTAGATGGAGAAACTGTCGCTTATTTTGTATTCAATCAGATTATTGCAAGGTTCGACATACCCAAAGAAATTGTGACTGATCACGGCAGTCATTTTCAAAACAGCATGATGATCGATTTGTACACGATGTTAGGTTTTCAGCAAGAACATTCGTCTTCATATTATCCACAAGTGAATGGACAAGTCAAAGCAGTTAACAAAACTTTAAAGGAAATTCTGCAAAGAACTGTTAATGTCAGTTGAAATAACTGGCACATCATGCTATACCCTGCTCTTTGGGATTACCAAGCGAATGTAAAGATTGCTACCAGGTTCTCTCCCTTCCAGCTTATGCATGGGATAGAAGGAGTTGTTCCGATTGAATGCGAGATTCCTTTGTTAAAATTGGTTGTCCAACTACTACCAGATACTTCAGCACTGGAAGAACGTTTTTTACATTTAGAACATCTAGATGAGTAGCGACGCGCTCACAGCAAATGAAGTTCATAAGAAACAAGTCAAAGGACAATACGACAAGTCTATCAGAATAGTACTTGTTATGGCTACAATGACGAAGTGGAAGATACACCAGATGGATGTCAAGACATGGACACACTTGTGGCACATGCCACTCGGTTTTGAGACACATGACATGGAGTCACATGTGTGCAAATTAAATAAAGCCTTGTACAGTTTGAAACAATCACCCAGGACATGGTACAGTAGGATTGATAGCTTCCTGAATAGTTTGGGCTTTACCAAGAGTAAAGCAGATTCCAACCTTTTCTACAAGGTTGACGAAGTAAATCTAGTGATACTCCTACTGTATGTAGATGACCTATTTGTGACAGGTGAGATTGGGTTGATTCCTGATACAAAGAGAAAGTTTTCTGTCGAGTTCGAGATGAAGGACTTGGGTATGATGCATTACATTCTAGGTATGGAGGTGTGGTAGTGTGCAGATTGAATATTCCTTGGACAAGGGAAGTATGTAGTAGAGATCTTGGAGCGGTTTGGGATGATGGACTACAAGGCCATGGCCACACCTATGGCATCGAACCTGAATCTATTGAGTGATGCTTCATCAGAGTCGGTTGATGCCACGAGGTATCATTTGATGATTGGGTCCTTGATGTACCTAACAAACACGAGACCAGATATTTGCTTTGCTGTGAACACCTTGAGCCAGTTCCTGACGGATCTTAGAATTTTTCACTTGATTGTTGTAAAGCATATTCTGAGGTACCTAAAGGGTATGCTTGATTATGGGCTCAAGTTGGTGGGAATCAAAATTTGAAACTGGAGGATTATGTTTATTCAGATTGGGCAGGCAGTGCTGCAGATAGGAAGAGCACTTCGGGGTGTTTCTTAAGTATGGGATCAAGTGTGATCTCTTGGTTTAGCAGGAAGCAATCTTGCGTAGCACTTAGTACAGCCGAAGCAGAGTATGTCGCAGCTTGTTCAGCCAGTTGCGAGGCAATATGGCTAAGGAATCTACTATCAGATTTATTTCATCTCCAGTTGGATGCTACTTGTATATTCCCTGACAACCAGAGTTGTGTGAAGTTGTTAAAGAACCCATTATTCCATGACAATTCAACACATATCGAGATCAAATATCACTATATCAAGGATATGGTGCATAGAGGTGCAGTGAAGCTCATGTATGTTGCAACAGATGAGCAAATTGCAGATGTGTTGACCAAACCACTAGCCAGAATGAAGTTTTAGTACTTCAGAGAGAGGCTTGGTGTTCTTCAGATAGAAGATGCTTAGAGGAGGAAGTGATGGGACACATTTGTAGGATCCATTCCAAGCACGGTGGTAGGAGGATCCTTCCCATGGCTGTGGATTTAACTATGTTGTGTGATGAACATCAGGATGATGCTCTCAATGATGTTCTGTATGACAATGATCAGGATGATCATGTGTGATGATATGCATCAGGATGATGCTATGATGATGATTAGGATGATCATGTGATGATGATATGCATCAGGATGATGCTATGATGATGATCAGGATAATCATGTGATGATGATGTGCATGAGGAGGATGCACTGTATGATGATGATCAGTATCATCATGAGTGTCAGGATGATTCTCCATGCAAAGATGATCAGTGTGATCATGAGTATCATGATGATAGTCTGTGGCCATGGACAGGTTGTGCAGAAGCATGTAATCAACCCTGGAGATCCAGACAGGTTGTGCTATGCACATGAAATTCCTAGGATGCTCTTTAGAGATCTTGCAGGTTGCAAGATGCTCTTTTAAGGTTTTGCGAGATCATATGCAATTAGTCCTGGAGATTCAGACAGGTTGTGCTAGGCATGTAAAAGTCCTGGGATGCTCTTTAGAGATCTTGTGGGTTGTAATACACTCTTTTAAGGTTTTGTGGAGACCACATGTAATCAATCTACGAGATCCAGATAGGTTGTGCTAGTCACGTAAAAGTCTTGGGATGCTCTTTAGAGATCTTGCAGGTCGCAAGATGCTCTTTTAAGTTTTTGTGGAGGTCACATGTAAAAGTACTGGGAGATATGATAGGTTGAGAAATAAGATCGTAATCAGTCCTGGGATGTTCTTTTGAGATTTTGTTGACGCACGTTATCAGCCCTGAGAATTCCACAAGATGGCCCATTCGCAGAGATGATGAAGACCTACAGGAGTGTTAGCACCTATTTAATTTTTGCAGAAAATTACTGAATGTGAAAGGTGGAAGGTGGAACGACTACCTGATGGAAGCCTGGAGCACTCCATATCCCTGATTGTCAGGAGCTAGAACGAGAAAGGAAGAGATCTAGGAAAGACCTAGCACAATGAAAAAATTGAAATTATTTTTAAGTGTGGGCATTAATATACAAAAGAAATCAAATGATAAGACTAAAAGACCCTAAGTCCTATAGTCCGCTTATAAATATACGGGGAGGCTAAGTACCGTGTGGATAGGCACCGTCTATCGAACGCAATCCCAAGATCAATGGCATCCGTTGACGATCGCATGGCCAAACCGCAAGGAATAGAAGGGATAAGTGGATGCAATGGGCTTTTCCCGTTGGACAGATGGTAGCCAGAGGGAACATCTCAAAGACTATAAGGAGTGAGCGGTAGCATGTTAATAGCATTACGATGGCGCCAAGATGTAAAGGCAGGTGTTCGAACACATGTATGATCCGGAAAAGGTAGGGTGGTAGCCTATGGTCAAAGACAAGGGTCCCGCAGTAATGAATGCAATGTGACGAAGTAAATGGATGAGATTGGTCGTAGATAGATCGACGGTTCTCTAGGATCGTCACATGCAGAAGATGCGTGAGGAATAGCGGCAGGGTAGATGCGATGGACTGGGTCCCGCCGGACAGGTGTCAGCTCCACAGCATGTCGCATGAAGAAAGGGTGATATAGGGGAGGCTTTTTAGGGTGCATGTGATGCTACCCTGTAGATGCATGAAAATAAGATGAACGGCCCAGATGAGAGTTGGTAAGATGATCCGACGACGGAAATAAGTGGGTTGTCAAGTCACTAGGTAAAGGGGGGCCAGATCCGATGAAGGAAAACAGGCACGTGGGAAATCAAAGGTTGATATTAAAGGACAATCGGATAAGAAAGCCGAAGGTTATGGAGGTGCGGTTATATATGTGAGAGCGCTCGTCAAAAGTTACATTTTTATTTTTTTGTGACCTATCTGTGCAGAAGGGGTTTTTTCTAGAAGATGATGTTCTAGCCCCGGTACAGAACCTTGGTGGTTGGTTGCCAAGTAGTTCAGCCAAAGCGTGAAGGTTTTTGCAGTCGCGTCCAAACATTGAGGGCCCCGGAGATCCTGTATCATGTTCGGCCCAGGCTAGACTGGTCTACGAAGAAGCTATCCTTCGGGACCTCGACCTCTTGAGCCTAGAGGTCCCCCCAGCAATGACAATGGTTTCCTTGTTTCGCCAAAGTCCATCCAAAGGTCGTTTGACCTTTTTAGCTGCCTGCCTCAGGCCTGACTTGGACATTAGGGATAGTTCCCACGACTTGTTGAGCATCCAAAGTAATTGTTGGTCTGTCCAAAGGTGAAGGTGGGTCAATACCAATCCCCGATATGGGAGAGTTTCTGGCCAAAGGTATCCACCCATGGGTGACAACTCCCCCTCTTACTAGTGACTTCAGGCCTAGGCTCCAGATAAAAGTGTTAGACTGAAACAAGTAGGCTAAGAAGACGTCAACCCTAGCCATACTAGAATGAGGGCAGAAGTTCTCAAGGAGTTATAAGTGTCCTGAAGGTGCTAGATGCTTATGATCGGGAGGTTGGTAGACGTGTAAAGGCCAGAGAAGTCGGCAATGAGGGAAAAACGAAAAGTTGCTTGTGCAAATTAGCGGATGGCTTGGGAGGTGGTGGAAGTGGTGCGATCCACGACTTTCAACATATGAGGGGAAGATGAGCCCTAGTAGTATGACACGGGATGGAACAACATGGCAGGATAGGAAAAAATTACCGGCACCGGTGGATGGGGTAGGTTATAATCTCGGTCGACAATGATGGAGGAAAATCACTTCTACAGAATGACATGTGACCCAAGTGGTTCCGAAGATGAAGTGACTCACGTCTTTCGAAGTGTACGAGAAACATGAGGTTAAGTATTGTCACATGAGGGATGTCAGAAGGATAGACCGGAAAAGGAGCCTCTGACTATTATCCCAGATGATTACTGGTATGATGAAGGGTACCTCTGCATCATCATTGGCTGCGTCGTCGATATGGGAAAGCGTTGCTGAGCATGCTGAAGGTCATCTCAGACCTTCGGCATCATGGTTACTTGATTGAAGATTCCGATCGACTTATCATGGAAACTATAGCCACATGTAGCCACCGTCATCATCACTGCAGTTATGGATATGGTTTTCATGTCCCTTGTCCGAAGTTGGTATATGGGAAAGATGGTGTACCTGACGGTTCGAGCATATTCTCTATTGGGATTGGCTCATGGAGAAAGGGAAGGAGTTCGAAGTGGTGTTCATGCCTCAACAAACATGGGCTGAGGTGGAGGAAAAGCTTACCCCTCCATCTCTTATGGTATTTGACCTCATAGAATCTAGCTCTACTAGCGAAGACAAGGGGCAGATAGATGACAAGTGTCCAAAGGAATCCGACGGCGGAGGAAGAAGGAGTCCCTCGAAATCGAGCGAGGTGGCCAAGTGGATACATAAATGGTTCACGATTTTGCAATTTCTATTGAAGAAGTGACACCTATCCTTCCAGATGATGCATCGCAGACTGACAGCTCATTGAAAGTGGAAGATTTCTTTGACTCGCAAGGTCATTTGCGAACCCAGGGTTAAGACGACCCTCTTTCTATGATATTTTGTTCCTTGTCTTAATCAGTCTGTTTGGAACATGACACATATGTAATACTCCCGAATTTTTGGGTCAAATGAGGTGTCATTCAAATATTACTATTTTGGTAGTAGGCGAGTCAAGCAAGGGGCTTCCAGCATATATATATATGCAATGTAATAGAATGATAAAGGGTTGAAAAATATTATTGAAAACTCTTATGAGAAATTTGGCGTATTGTTCTTTAAGAAGCTTTTGAGCTATTTTGAATAAAGTTTACAGAGCTGAGCCAATGTTTTCTGAGGGATTCTTGTGTAACTGGTCTTGTAGTGTGTTGCTTTTTTTTCCATATGAATTGTGTTTCTCTCATTGTTAATCCTAGTCTGTAACTTTCTTTCATACTTGGTGCAGTGTGATAGCTAAGTAGAATTCATAGAAATTATGCTCTACTTATCTTTTTCCAAGTATTTCACCATTACTTTTCTGCTAAAGTTGATATAGGATTCATCATTGTATGCCTTATGTCAATGGATTGTTTCTTTCTCTTCTGTTTCACCAA
Source organism: Larix kaempferi (assembly GCA_027924585.1). Taxonomy (NCBI): domain Eukaryota; kingdom Viridiplantae; phylum Streptophyta; class Pinopsida; order Pinales; family Pinaceae; genus Larix; species Larix kaempferi. The sequence goes on from BSBM01000899.1 coordinate 5,907,468, forward strand.
CTAAAAATCACTTTGACTACCAGCTGTTTACTACCTCGCCCCTATGTTAATGCATTTGTGAAGCATTTGTAAATGAATTTTCAGAGTTTGTTTGAATGTGACTCCATTGCCCAAATAAAGATTCATACGTTTCATCCAAGCTACATTTAAACCATTTTGTTTCCAACAAAAATCTGATCTTCTCTATTGTTGTAATTGAATATCTTGAATGATGAATGCTGGTACATGTTTTCATTGTTGACAACTTTGATTATTCTAGCCTTTCATAGAGATATAAAGAGAGCCCTCTCAGACTAAGCTGGGTCAGTAGCTTAAGTCTAAAGATTGGTTAGTGGTTACCCCAGTCTTCCCTCTCCCACAACCTAGGGGGTCATTTTGGGTGTTAACAAATTGGTGCCATTGCCGGGGAAAGAAAATTTGTCCCATTGTCCCTGCAAGAATGACAAAGGTTTCAGATCTGAAATACTGATGGTGAACAGTAGTTAGACATCAAGAAGGTTGTACCATTCACCTGGCGACTCCACTCAAGAGAAATTTCAGTACGAAGGTGACCCCACTGGGGAGATCTGTCATCTTGTATTAGAATTGAGATATTGAAAGATTCTCATGCTGACTCCATTGGAGAACGAATGCATCTGCCTTAGACATGGAAGAATCAATATTCAGGTATCAAAACATGAATCTCTTTAAAGAAGTTTTGTTCTTCTGTATCGGTCTCCTTTTACCTTTATGTATATATATCAAGAAAATTTTGTTTCACCAAAGACCTCTAGGGCAGGAGAGACCTGCCTTTGTATATCCCTATTTGGACCTTACAAATGCATATCTTCCTTTCACGCCTAGAGTTGACCCCATCTCTTCTCCTGAACCTTCTAAGATCGATACCCAGCTTTGCGAATTCCAAGAGAGCGAGGTTGAGAAGGATCTCCTTGAACATACTCCTTTGCTTACCAGATCTCAGCTGAGATATGGCCCTTTGAAGATGCCCCCTGTTCTTCATGACTATCCTGCCAAATACCATAAGTACCTTCCTAGATTTGACGGAGAATCCGAGAGCCTCACTGCTGAGAAACATCTCCACAGTTTTGAACATTTTTCTGATCTTTTTGAAGTGGAGCATGATGATATTTGTATGAGGGCTTTCACCCAATCTTTCCAAGGAGATGTGAAGCAATGGTTTAGCCATTTGCAGCTTGGATCTATAGATACCTGGCAGGGGTTTTCTGGTATTTTCTTGGAGTTTTGGGGTAAGTGATGGTCATGGGACCTAATTCTTTCATAGTTTTACTCCATGAGAATGCAAGAAGGAGAGGCCATGTCCAGCTTTAACAGAAGGTTTTCGAGATTCTATTATGATATGCCATGGGAAATTCATCCCCTAAAGAATGCTGCTAAGCTACACTATGCATCTATTTTTCCTCCTGATCTATCTTTGCTCCTATTGGAAAGAAGGTCCCCTAATTTGCAGCATATGTTCATTGACGCATTAGAGGTTGAAGACAATCTGAGGATGTCTTGAAAATTATCAGGCCGAATTGATGATGAAGGAATTGAAGAGGAGTCAAGATTCAAAGAGGGGTGTGAATGGAGTGAACTGACCTTGAGTTCCGATATTTCCCATGATTAACAGGCAGATGACCAGCCTGGCGATGTGCTAGAAGAAGGTAATTCTGGTTTGTTTTAAATGAATCACAATCAGCATGCTGAAGTTCCTATTAGGGATGGTTTTGAAGAAAGTTTCGGCCCACCTAAGTATCATGAGTATGGTGAGTATGAAAGAGGCTACTTGAATGTTGTACCAGCCGAAAACTCTGCAAGTCTTGGGGTAACTAGTGAAGAAAATTTGATCGCTGTCTATGATCAAACCCTTGAAAACAAATCTGTTGAAAGTGATCACTTACCCCTCTATTATTCTTCATTTGAAGTGGTCAAGCAAAAGATCAGGGCCTCTAATAAAAAACGAAAACTTAAGATGGAAAACTCTATAAATTTATTTGAGATTGATAATAGAGAGAAGGGACGAGCGTGTAATCAACCCCAAGAAGCAGTTTATCAAAGGGAGTCCATTTCACTTGATTTTAGTGAAAGGGTTGAGGTTTTTTCTGCTGCATTCGATGGAGAAAATCAAGCTCTAAGCGCTGAGCGTTCAGATGAAAGTGGTGATGACTTTCGTATGCTTTCTCCTAAGCGGGATGAGATTTTTTTCAGTTGTACTGGTTGTCATATGATCCAGAAGAACATGAGAAGGGTCAGGAAGAACCTGTTACGGAAGCCCTCACGACTGCTCCTAGAGAAATAGGAGTTCTTCATTTTCTGAAGGACCCTTTTGCTAGTTTGTTGGAATCGTCGGAGATGATAAGGTTTATATTGCTCAAGGAGACAATGATTAAAAAATATTTCTAGTTGGAACTATCATTTACTGGGTTTTCTCTCGCAGCTAGAGGACTTAAATGTAAAATTCAGTCAAAAAGCCATATGCTTGATTGCCTTCATTGGAAATGTGAGATCACCTGAGTTGCCCTTTATGCCCAACAAGTAGGGTAGGAACATTTGTATATAAATAAGCTTGCAGGTCAAGCATTGGTGTTTATTTCAGTTAGCAGTTTGTGTGCTCAACATTTTTTCAGAAAGTTCTTGTATGTTTTTTAGCTTCGGGTTTTCAGTTGCATCTTTTGGATGAAGGGCCAGCTACAAGGTGCTGCTTACAGTGCTCAAGGATTGGAAAATTAGCCCAATGGATCAGGCACTTGGTCTACGGATGTTCTTTGCTACCTCGCTGGGAGGATAGCATCCCTAGTTGGAGCCAGTTGTTAGCACCTATTTAATTTTTGCAGAAAATTATTGAATGTGAAAGGTGGAAGGTGGAACGACTACCTAATGGAATCCTAAAGCACTCCATATCCCCGATGGCCAGGAGCTAGAAGGAGAAAGGAAAATATCTAGGAAAGACCTAGCACAATGAAAAAATGGAATTATTTTTAAGTGTGGGCATTAATATACAAAAGAAATCAAATGATAAGACTAAAAGACCCTAAGTCCTATAGTCCGCTTATAAATATACGGGGAGGCTAAGTAGCGTGTGGATAGGAACCGTCTATCGAACGTAAGCCCAAGATCAACAGCTTCTTTTGACAATTGCATGGCCAAACCGCAAGGAAGAGAATGGATAAGCGGATGCAATGGGCTTTTCCAATTGGACAGATGGAAGATGGAGGGAACATCACAAAGACTATAAGGAGTGAGCGGTAGCATGTTAATAGCATTGCGATGGTGCCAATATGTAAAGGCAGGTGTTCAGACACATGTATGTTTTGGAAAAGGAAGAGTGGTAGCCTATGGTCAAAGCCAAGGATCCCGCAGTAATGAATGCAATGTGATGAAGTAAACGGATGAGATTGGCCCTAGATAGATCGATGGTTATGGAGGATCGTCGAATCTAGAATATGCGCGAGGAATAGAGGCAGGGTAGATGCGATGGATTGGGTCTCGTCGGACAGGTGTCAGCTCCACAGCATGTCGCATGAAGAAAGGGTGATATAGCGGAGGAGTTTTAGGGTGCATGCGATGCTACCGTGTAGATGCATGCAAATAAGATGAATGACCTAGATGAGAGATGGTAAGATGATCCGATGGCGGAAATAAGTGGGTTGTCAAATCACTAGGTAAAGGGGGGCTAGATCTGACGAAGGAAAACAAGCACGTGGGAAATCAAAGGTTGAGATTAAAGGAAAATCGGCTAAGAAAGCTAGAGGTTATGGAGGCGCGGTTATATATGTGAAAGCGCCTGTCAAAATTTACATTTTTATTTTTCTGTGACCCATCTATGCAGAAGGGGTTTTTTCTACAAGATGATGTTCTAGCCCTGGTACAAAAGCTTGGTGGTTGGTCGCCAAGCAGTTCAGCCGAAGCGTGAAGATTTTTGCAGTCGCGTCCAAACATGGAGGGCCCCGGAGATCCTGTATCATGTTCGGCCCAGGCCAGACTGGTATACGAAGAATCTATCCTTTGGGACCTCGGCCTCTTAAGCCTAGAGGCCCCCCCAACAATGACAGTGTTTGCCTTGTTTTGCCAAAGTCCATCCAAAGGTCGTTGGACCTTTCTAGCCACCCGCCGCGGGCCTGACCTAGACATTGGGGATAGTTCCCATGGCCTGTTGAGCATCCAAAGTAATTGTTGAAAAATATTATGAGAAATTTGGTGTATTGTTCTTTGAGAAGATTTTGAGCTATTTTTAATAAAGTTTGCAGAGCCGAGCCAATGTTTTCTCAGGGATTCTTGTGTAACTAGTCTTGTAGTCTATTCCTTCTTTTTCGATGTGAATTGTGTATCTCTAATTGTTAATTCCAGTCTGTAACGTTCTTTGATACTTGGTGCAGTGTGATAGCTAAGTAGAATTCATAGAAATTATGCTCTACTTATCTTTTTCCAAGTATTTCACCATTGCTTTTCTACTAAAGTTGATATAAGATTCATCATTGTGTGCCTTATGTCAATGGATTGTTTCTTTCTCTTCTGTTTCACCAACAAAAAATCACTTTGACTACGAGTTGTTTACTACCTCGCCCCTGTGTTAATTCATTTGTGAAGCATTTGTAAAGGAATTTTCAGAGTTCGTTTGAATGTGACTCCATTTCCCAAATAAAGATTCATACGTTTAAGCCAAGCTACATTTAAACCATTTTGTTTCCAACAGAAATTTGATCTTCTGTATTGTTGTAATTGAATATCTTGAATGATGAATGCTGGTACATGTTCTCATTGTTGACAACTTTGATTATTCCAGTATTTCATAGAGTTGTAGTGAGAGCCCTCTCAGACTAAGCTGGGTCAGTAGCTTAAGTCTAAATATTGGTTAGTGGTTACCCCAGTCTGCCCTCTCCCACAACCTAGGGGGTCATTTTGGGTGTTAACAAGGAGGCTATGCCTACATACAGGATGAAAAAGGGTTGGCTCTGTAGAACTTCCTATGACGAGAAGAATTGCAAGATAGAACCAAGTGATCGAGATGAAGAATATAGCAATAGTGATGATGATGCTATATGATCCAAGGACAATGATCCAACTCCAGAACTGAATACTTGTGCCTATATGTATTGATGACCTATGTCAAGAGAATACCTTCCTAGTTAAGAGGGAGTGTTGATGTATTTGTAACTTTGGAAGATATTCAGTTGTATATTGTATGCATTACATTTGTAATTTATTGTATCCCCAATGGAGATGTATTATTCCTCCGTTTAGAAGTGTCGTCATTTGTATTTCCAAGTGTCGCAAGTTATATTGTAAGTTTCATAACTTATATTTTATGGGTTATTAGGCCACCTTGGTGTGGTCGACCCAGTGTTGGTTTAAGGGTTATTAGACCACCCTAGTGGGGTCGTCCCAGTGACAAGTGGTAATGGGTTATCAGACATTCCTAAGGGAAGTCAGCCTAGTTACAGTAAAAAGAAAGTAAAGGTAAAGTATAAATAGAGAGGAGCACCTCTCTATTTACGCATTCACTCACTCATCCAACTCGCATATTTGAGACAGAGGAGTGCGCACAAGTGGAGGATGAGTAGGTGCTAGAGACATCTATCTTTTGGGTTCAATCTTTGTGATCTTTGTATTGGTGCTCATTCTATCTCTGAGGAAGTTGCAGGTTTTTTAACCTTCTTGGTTTTCCCTCGTGAAATGCTTTGTGTCTCTTGTCTCTTATGTTTGATATGTTGTACATGTTGTTCTCTCAGTTAAGATCCTAGGTCATATTGAATTAAATGCTAAAAAATTAACAAACACTTAGACTATCGCGCATCAAAGGGTGGTGCGATGCGAGAAGGTTACTTGACGAGAGGACAGTGCCATAGAGGACTGCGCTTCCTCTTCAATATTTATGAAACTTGATAGACTTTACTTAGTGTAAAAAGATGCATTCAACAACAAATTATCATGCAACCCTTGCAAAATTATACACTATAACAAAAAACAATCAAACTGTGCACTTCCGGTGCTGTGCTAAGTGTTTATCCGATTAATTCATACATTCATCTGACTAGGAAATACTGGTGCATCCGACATTCATTCACACATGTTGTTACTTAACATATTATTCTCATATTTCATCCAGATGGTGACAGGCCGATTTCACCTGACTTCACGCTACCGCATACCAAAAATAGGTTGGTTTCCGCTCGACCTTCCCTTATATTCTTTACCCAAAATAGGTGCCTTGCTGGAAATACGCGGTGGTACCATGTTGCGAAGCTGGCACTTAGCCACACGGTTCTTACATTCCGATGGTATGTTGCGCTCAACGTCGTAGCTCCTCAATACTGTCTTCTTCTGAGCTGTACACTGTGACTTCGTAGCTTCAAAACTGTCTTACAAAAAAATGTCGTACTTGGGCTAGGCCCAACATACTTAGAATTCCACGCACCAACGAAAATTACAAGGCCAGTACGCCTTCATGAACTAGTTGTTCATTCCACTATGCACACTATCCAAATAAATGTGCTTCTCATAAGTAGCATACACAACTGGTCAAACTAAATGTTAAACATAGAGTTTCAACTGTGTTTACTTATCCAATGTTAACATGCATATCTTTAACCATAGAAATTAGTATCTTACATAAGTAAATATGCTATCACTTAGAGTTATTTTCACTATCAGTCAGATGTAAAATCGCATACACTCAGCATAGAGAGAAACAAGTAGATTTCTCCACCATACAATCAACGTTTCTATTTATTAAACCATTAATCAAATGCCTAGTTATTTCAAGATAAAAAAATCACACATAGTCAAATATGAAGCCCACATTTTCATGTTCTAACTCAAAGGGATAAGCCTCACACTTTACCCATGCTCTACGATTGAGTCATCACTACAAGTCAGGGACCTAATCCCGTAAACCACATTTTTAATTTAAATCCTGTACATGTATTAAACTAACAGAAAAATGATCGTGAATGAAAAAGGAAACTATGATAGGGTCTAACCATTGAAATAGAATAGAAATTGTTTTATCCTGAAGACCTAAGCAAAAATCTAGCCAAAACTACTGAGTAAATACATGTGAAACTTAATCACAAAGCCAAGAGTTAAACCTTCGAAACTTCTCCACATCAAAGTATATCATTTACATGGTGTTTTAAATAAGTAAAAGGAAGAGAACAACAATGCCCTGTGGGTAGCATAGAGGGCTCATCCTTCATTTTAAAGATTAAATAAAATTAGATTTCATACATACTTAGGATTCACGAAAGATCAAATGTATACCGGAAACAGAGCATCTTCCTTAAAAATTCCTTCAAGTCTTAGGATGATTTTTACACAAAGTATTTCAAGAAAAGCGATATGATATACATATATCATATTTGTCCATTGTTTCCCATAAAAGAGAATATCAAGATGAACAATCAATTAAGTATGGAACAACCAGAAGGACCCTAAAGGGTTTACACATCACCATAAAAACAAACATGGTAAAACCCTGTTGCCATGGATTTAAATCCATAAAATATTTCGTAAAACTCTTGTCCCTCCACCATAAACTAAAACAATCCTATCCTAGGAATCCATAAGAAACCAAAACCAACACTCATAATAAATGACAGCCTCTGCTCTTCAGCGAGTCAACTAAAATCACAATAATCTCTTCACGAGAGAAAGTCAGTCCAATAGGGGCCAATAGCTTACTATTCAATGCATTATAAGGTTTTGGAGTAATATCGCTTCATCCAAGTGACCACAACTTTCCTGGACACATTCAAACCAACAAATATCTCAGTCCTCAAAACAAGAAACAAAACATAGAGTAAAGCGAATAACATATAGAGCGAAGCGATTGAACGAAACTATATATGGAAGGAAATCCTGGTGGTTACATATCAAATCACCATTTTATTTTGCATCCTTTCTTCTCTGTCAACCAACATTTGAAAATGATAGTATAGCAAAGATCTGTTTTCCTAAGAGTGTTCCACAAAGGAGAAACGTGGAAAAGGGAAACCCTCTCTCCACAATGAATGGAGGCAAACAAATGAAACTTCTTGAAACAAAAATCATTGATGAAATACACAAAACCTCAATGATTAATGCAAGTGATGCATGGTATCCTACGATTTTCCCTTTCATCTTACCATCACATGGGTCGTATTCAATGCCCAACAACTCCAAAACTAATGCAATTATGTCGTTGTGAATTATCCAAGGTTTGAGTGTCAACATAGAAGGGGACCTTTAATATAAGATTTAAGTTAAGACTTAAATGCTTTAGCTTTTAAGGCTTAGTACCATATCTCATGGTTTCCAATGCTACATTTACTTTTGGAACTTTGGTTTCAACATACACGTGTCCTTTGACATGTGTCTCGATCCTCGTAAGAAATTGAGAGTTTTAATTACTTAATTATACGAAATTACTAGTGAAACATATAAAATTTGCTTTCAGGACATAATGTTTAAAATAAAACAAAGACATAATGGGGTCATGAATTTAAACTTTGGAAAGTTGGTTGTGCAAAACTATTAAATTCTGTAAACATGTAAGTTGATAATTGTATCGAAAAATATTAACTCCATTTATTGTTTTTCTTGTGTTATTAGAATATCTGACCTGCTGGTACTTTTGAATATTATATTTGTGAATCTAATATGGGTTTTTTTTGGCAGTGTCATGATCCATATTTCAAGACAATACATCAAAACGAAGGATTATTCAAGCCATTAGTAGATGAAATTCTAAGTAACTTGGCTTGTGGTGGTTACGGTAAGTTGCATCTTTTATAGATAGTTTATCAATATTATTTTAGTTGCATCTCAGGGTTTAGGGTTTAGCTGCATGTATCAAAAACATCAAACTTCTATGAAGTATTAACCCTAAAGATTATTTTTTTAGATCTATCTCATTTGTGAACATTGATATCGTAGGTTTCTAGAAATTAACCCTAAAATGCAATGTTGAAAAATCCATTTTAATATTAGGAACAATTCTTATTCAAAGATTGACCTATTTAAATAGAACGTGATATGCATATAACCATTTGGGATATATTTTCTTGTATAAATTAACATTTGCAATAGTCAAATTTGAGGTATATAGCTTCTGCATATTTTTATTCCAATTGAGATGAAAACTGTAACTTCAATACATTTGCTTTAAAATTGTTAAATTCAATAAGGGTTTTGGATATTGAGATTAAGGACCTCTTTCTAAATAGATATTACTGCAGTCTAATGTTCATGAAATGGCAGTTGACATGAGGCAACATCTTGATGGTCATTTTGATTACATCCAACACATGGATTTACATCACCCTAATTGGTGTGATGATGATAGATGGATAATAGAGAATCCAATCAGTATAAGGAAAGAAAGGGAGATTAATGCGTGACATAATGGTGAAAAAATCTATCGAAGAATGTATGAAAATATATGAATGATGATTTTACTGACCAAGAATTACTTGCATCACTTTCAGATCATGAAGTATCTAACTTGTGGTGTTTTAACCCCCTGTGATTTTGCAGTCAAAACTTGCACCTTGTAGTAGATGAAATTTTGAAACTATAGTTGGAAGATATTAGGTCCATGCCTATGGAGTTCATTGTGAAAATATTCTCATCAAAAGTAAGTTTTTCTTTGTCGATATCATAATGGAACCATATTTTTCATAATTTATAGGGAAAGAACAAAGGATTATGCATCTAATTTGTCTTGAAGGAAGTTGACAATACATCACTTCTTTTGATTTTGGAAGGAATAACAAATCTTACCTCTAATGGTAAAGGGAAAATATTTCAGCAAATGTATCAACTACTAGTGTATAGCTTTTAAAAATAAAAATATGGAACAAGATTTTTCCTAGTGACACAAGAACTCGAATTTCTAACTACTTATGAGATTTTTTTTGTAGCATTGTACATTTGACATACAATATACATGGAACTAAAATTTGTTAGTGCCTCATAACCTGTTTAATTTGGAGTACTTCATACTCATTGTAGAGTAAGTCTTACCTCTAGAAGTTATGGTTTGACCCAGGCAAGGAAATAGTGCAAATTGTAGTAATCTGTCTCTTTATCTTGACTTTCAACATTCATGTTCCTGGAAAATGTTGTTGTATTTGTAATATGCTTGATCATACTAAAATTTCATCAGAAATAATGTTTTGGTCGGAATTTTATGGATGACTTGATTCATCAACTAATACGTTTGATCCTATTCAAAATAAATTTGCTAGAATATGTATATGAAAGACCTCACTAAGGATAATTGTGTTATCTCACATTCAATGATCAAGTTAGAAACCATTACATATTGAAATATTTATAAATTGAAAACCCAACCACTACCTTTTGTTGAGCCCACTTCCCAATACATATTTCCAATTAAACAAACCCTTGTTTTATGATATATTCTGTAGTTTTACTAAATTATCCTTTTTATACTCCCTAAATACCTATAAAATCCCCATACCCTACTACCCACCACCCAATACCTACAATATATTGACCTTATTCTTCACAATTTAGAAACTTCCCTTTATGAATAAATGTGAGAAAACATTGGTCAACAACTAAATCCCCTATGGCTAGCGCTAAAAAAAAGATTATAAGAAGAGGAATTGAGAAGGGACATGAAATTTAGTCCCCTATAATACAAATGGAGAAATAGCTAACCACATGTTTGTGTCATGCTCTTTTTATAAAGCTATTTGGAAGGAGGTAACTCGTGGCACGAGTGTTAGTGTTGGACAAAACAATAATTCATTTACTCACTACATGCTGGAATGTATCTCTAATAACATTACGTCTTCCTATAAATATTTCCATTATCTCTTTGTTTAATCCTGATACTGAGGCTTCCTCCAAAATCTCTTTTAGGGTTCCTCACAGATCTCTTTTGGATTTCTCTGGCAAATTTGCTTGTTTTTCATTAAATCTTTCACACTCAATTTACATACATATTATCAGTTCGTCTTCAAACAATGAAGATCATCATTGATATTAACACATTTAAAAATCAGATAGCTTTTGATCCCAACTATTCGCTTGAAGCGCAGAGGGAGAGCATACACTACTGACTTCTTATAGACTCTCTACACTTGAGATATATTCTTTTCATATGCTAGTTTTCACTAAGCACGGGCATAGAGGATACACAAACCTTGACTAAAATATTTGCAGAGCTCTCCTATCGCAAAAAACTGAATGCCTAAATGAGAGCCTTGGAGTCTTATTTATACAAAAACTATATGGTGGCCTGGTGACTCCAGAATGGAAACATTCAATCAAAAGTAAATATTTGAGGCGGAGTGTGGGGACAACCACATCCACTATCTCATCCCTTAATTGGTCTAACAGACATATGGGGACCCGAATAAAGTACTTTAGACGGAATTTAAGACAAAATCAAACTGGCTTTCCTTTTTAAAACAAAGGGACATACATCCGACAACATAAATTAAAATTATTACAATGTGGAACCTATTAAGGCACCCCACCATGCCTTTCAATCAATCATCGGGGTCCCACCCCTACAGACAGATATAGTCTGACAACATAAAATAAATTATTACAATGTGGAACCTATTAAGACGGACCACCATGCCTTTCAATCAATGATAGGGGTCCCACCCCTCCAGACAGATACAGATCTCTCGACCATCACCGAGATCCACTCCACCGCACAGACAATCAAAAGGATGCCCGTCAAAATACACAGGTTCATATGTCATAATGTATGGGTAGAGAGTATAGTCAAAGCATTTTGCAATGTCTGACCCAAACATAACCTAGTTATTTCCACACATAAAATTTCCCTAAAAAGTTGACTCTACTCTATAGTTAAGAGGAATCCTTCTAGTGTGAACTGTGTTGTTAATTATCTTTCTGTCTTGATCTCTTTTGATGAACTTCTCGGTTGTATAAATGGTATGTTCAAGCGGCGTATATCTTCCTCCAAGGTTTCGTAATTTAAATTTAAACCACATGTGATTCTGGTCTGCAACCTGCATGTCAGCTTGGAGGTGGAGGATGAAATTATCCCTTCGATGAACCCAATATTTTCTTGGACAAAAATTATCCAAAAATATTTCAGTCGACCCTGACCATTTATTGTTGATAAGATTGGATGGGTCTGCACATATAATTATCTCGCATTCTTCTTTGCAGAATTGAAGAATAAGGTTATATGTGGTCCAGCTAAGATCACCATGTCCCAAGTCGACATACCACATATCTATGCGTTCTTCTTCATTGTAGTCTAGCCAAACTTCTCAACAACCAATTAATTTGTCCTATGCCTTTTCTAGACCAAGAAAGGAATATTTTCCCATTTCTCCAAAAATTGGAGTTTAAGTGGAGATTCTTGGATTTGTCTTATGATAATTAAAGATAGAAACTTCTCAGCCTCTATTCTATTTGAATGCTCCAAAGATTGTTGATGCTCTTCTGGTGTCAAGGATTCATCGCATGGCTTCAAGAACAAGCCTTCCTAAGAATGACTAAGTGGGGATGGAAATGGCCTCGCTAGACTCTTTCCTTTATCTTATTGTGAAGAGTTGGATGAGCCTGCACTGAACATATTGAGCTGGGGAAAAGCTTGAGTATGGAATTCTTCTCTAGTTAACATATCAGCAACACAATTAAGATAACCAGGCTTATAAACAATGTCAAAATGAAAATTTTGTAACCATAAAAATGATTTTAAAATCCTAGAACTATTCTCTGCCATAAGATTTTCATTCTTAAAGATCCCAGGCATTATTTTCAAAACAGTTCTAACTAGAAACTTTACAGGCTTCAAAAGTAAATGAAAATGAGTGACTATCTTTTTAACAGCCAGGATTTCTTTATGGTTGGATGGATAATTGATTTTTTCATATTTACATGATCCCGAGGCATAGCCACAAATATCTTCTCTCTCACCATGCTTTTCAATTAGAACTCCATGCCATGCATTTGTCGAAGCATCTGTTTCAATTACAAGATTACTAGTTCCTTGGGGAAGAGAGAGAGCGGGGAGTTGTTGCACTTTTGTTTTAATTTGCTATATCGTAGTAGTCAAATATGAAGACCATTCAGGGGGATCCTTTTTCAATATCTTATGAAGGATATGGATATCTTCAGCTTTCCCTGTATAGAATGATATGATGTAGTTGAGACTTCCTAGAAATATCTGAAGCTGGACTTTTTCTAATATCTGATCCGGGAAATGTGAGAACACCTTTAAGACATTATCCTGGAGAATTACTTTCCCTTTGTTTATCTTCAAACCGAGAAACTCGATTTCAGTCTTTCCAATTTCCATCTTGATATTTGAGAAAACAAGACCATGCTTATAAAATAAATGATGAAATTCCTGTAAATGTTGTAAATGATCTTGTAAGTTCCTAGGGCATATCAAGATATCATTTATGTAGACTAATACCCATCTCTTTTCCCTGAAAATATCCTCCATTCTCTTTTGGAATTTGGAGGGGGCACTGTTTATTCCAAAAGGTAATACTTTCCATTGATATTGGTCATGGGGACCAATGAAAGTAGTATTAAACCTATCTTTTTCTTCAATCCCAATTTGATAGAAACTAGATTTCAAATCAAACTTACTAAATATAGTGCATCCAACAATCCGTTGTAGAAGACTAGCTTTATCATGTAATGGATACCTAAGTTTCTGGAGCACTACATTGAGAGCTTTATAAATCACAACCAGTCTTGGATTACCTCTCTTAATCTATGACTGTTTGTTAACAACAAAGGCTCTGCAATCCGATGGACTCTTAGAGGGTTCAATTAACCCTTTTGAAATCAACTCTTTAATTTCACTGGCAACAAATTCTCTTTAAGAGGGAGACATCAATCTGGCAGAGGCTTTCATAGCTTTATGTTTTACCAGAGGGTCAAAAGGAAGGGAAACAAAGTATTTTTCTCTGGTCCATAAAGCATTAGGGATTTCTGAAGTCCATCCTTTCTCAATCTTTTCAGAGATATCAGCAAGGCCCTTGTCCTTGTGCATTTCTTCGTAGGCAATGCATCTCTCCATTTTGAACAATTCTACAATGTTTGTTTTAGACTCAGTTCTTTTCACAGGGCTTTTGCATTTCAAATGAGCTTCCAAGGATAAAGGACAAGAAACTAGCTTTCCTTTTATGGTACATTTAAACAACATCTTAACAGTGTCAAAAGTAACAGGGCTCACTCTATTGAGGAATTCAGAGCCTAATATACAATCTTCTTTTAAACTATCCAACCTATTCAAGGATAAAGCTTCTGTACATCCTTCTATTTGAATAGGAAAGTCTTCTACTCTACCCAAAAGTTGTATAGGGGTACCTTCTATAGAAACTCCGTGTTCTAAAGCCTTCTCCCAATAGAATGAAGGGATTACACTTCCTTTTGCTAAATTCATCTGACAACCTGAATCAATCATGCAATCTAACTTATAGGGCTTGAACTATAGAGGACAAAAAGAAACTTGAATGTACATTTTAGGACCTGTGAGAATTCCTAAGGAAGGTTCAGGGAAAAGAGCATCTTCTTTTGAGTCTTTCTCTTCATGCTTAGGGCTCTTAAGAGCTATGTCATATTGTTGAAACAACTCATCTTCATAAGACTGATATTTTTCTCTGACTGTTACTTCAAGCACCGTTTTCAAATCTTCAATTTCCCTTACAAGCTTTCTAAGGAAATTCTGTTTTTCTTTGATTTGCAGGCAAAGCATATTTTCTTTATCTTTTCTGAACTTCTACCTATCCTCATGCTCTATAGGATCGTGCTTATATAAATCTATAGGATTGTAGAATGTAAGATGATGGGAAGGAGAGAGTTTACCTTCTTTTGATTGCTTCTCTTTTCCTTTAAGTAATGACATTAGCTTTTTCTTTTCTTCCTTTAATTCTCTTCTAAGAATATACTCAATAACAGGAATCTCATATAACTAATGATCAATTCCAACTAATCGTTGTTGAGGAGATGGTTTTGTTGAGGAAGAAAACATATAACAAGAAAAATTAAAGTCTGGAGGTCCCTCACACCCCCCTAAATTTTCTTCCAAGGAAGAATCAAAGTCGGAAGAGGAAGAATCAGAACTGGAGGGAGCAAATTTATTCATATAAATATTAGAATCATTATCAGAAGAATAATCATCATCAGAGAGAAACATAATTTCTCCAAAAGGGTGTTGATATTGTTAGCAAATATAAAGATCCCACCAAGCTAGATCTGGTTGTTCGAAGAAATCTGCAAGATTTGGTTTGTGGACATTTTCTTGCCCAATGACCTTTCTTTCCACAAATAAAACATTTTTCTTTGTCTGCTGGCTCATGCCTTTTTCTGACATAAGCTTTCTTATAGAAAGGGTTTCTAAATTTTTTCGTATACGACTTACAAGTCTTATGCTTATAGGAATTGTGAGGATGATATCTAGGAGTACTTGTATGGACTCCTTTCTTTTTCTTCTTGCAGTGGTAGGATTCTTTTCCAAAATGCCCTCTATTGTAAGCACCACAACCCCAATCAGGCATTTTTGCAACATCTTTACAAAAACTAGGAGAATACATAGATTGGTGCCTTTTGAAATCCCAACTAACTCTCTTTTCTAGGAAATGTTCTTACCAAGTTTCCATGATAAAAGCATGGAGCTGTGCTAATGAGAGTCCGTGAAGATTAGTCTTCTTATATTTAAGAAATTGTTCGACAAAATCTAGAACACGACCAAGAAAAGTTATAAGATAGTGTTTCAAGTATGCTCATTCACCAAATTTTCCAGAAGATATAAGAAGGTTCTGCATATAGCAGAATTATTTCTCACTTTGACTCAGGTCACAAATGCTTGCAGACATGAATAAAGAAGCTAGGTGCTCATAGTCTTCTTTATCATCAGGGCCATAGAACTCTTTTCCCAAACCATTCAATATCTATTGATCCACATCATCAACATTCAAAATATCATCTTTTGCTTCTTGTGGTAGCCACCGCTACTATTCATGTACTAAATTGGATAATCCAACTATCAGTTGTAAAGATAATTACTGACTGGGAATATTTTAATCTTGGGTATTTTTATATAAAACCCATTGGCCAAGAAGCTGTATGGCTGTCTTTATTTCTGCTCATGACTGACATTGGATATTCAGAACGGGTTAATCGGGAATCTGTGACATCAGGTTATTCATTCCATTTATTCCAAAATGGAATTTGTGAGAAGGAACAGAAGAGGCATCTTCCATTTCTAAATCAAAAGTGGGAGGAGGAGGACCTGAGGAAGAACCAACTTCATGGTTGACCCCTAAACTATGTTGGGTATCTTCTGTGTGAGAGGGGAATTTAAGTGCATATCCATATATCTTTCAAGTAATGCCTTAGGCATTCTATGGAATTGACTTACTAAGCTTTTTATTTCTTGGAATTCTTCTTCATCTTGACCAAACTTAAAATCTGGTCTTTCATCCTTATCTTGGACACTCATCATACCAAATGAGTAACTTTTAGAGTGTTGTTGTTGGTGTCCTTTTAGTGCAATATCCATTGTTGCTTGGCTGACTGAGCCAGTTTTCTTTTTCAATACTTGAGTTTTGGTCAAACTATCTTCAAAATAAGGAATTCCAATCACCTGCGTGGTTCACCAAATCAAAATAGTTATACAACCACTCCCACATTTAGTGATCAACTACTCCCATTATGTTGTCAAGCTTCTCTGCACTTCAGCTCTTCATTTAGTCATGATTCCAAATTTTTCAGTCATTACCATATTTTTTTCTTGATCGTGGCCCAACTCATCCTCATCGACATCTTTAATCTATGTGCTTTGTCAAATGGAACACGTTAGCTAATGTTTCTAAACTTCTCCCTGCGACCTCCCACTAGTTGACGTCACCTTTGACTTTGACTAGCCCTACCATTAATCTTTCGATCTTGACCACGAGTTGTTCTGCTCGACTCAAGTGAACTGGCGTCTAACTCCTCAACTTCGTTGTTGACCTTTATGGCATGAATTTCCATATTTAATTGTTGTAGGACCTCAAATCGTCCCTAGTGAGTACTCGTTGTCTTATCTACCAGCCTATATCAAAATCCTAGGCTCTATCAAGTGCCGATGGATCAAATATCCCGAGGTACAAACCTCGACTCATGTATTGTACTCAAGGACTTATTCAAAGAGAGCTAGTAAAAAGAAATTACTATAGCCGACATAAGAAATAGAAATTACACGATCTCCCTCATATTTACTTTTTACTTTGTATTATTCTTTTTTGTTTACTTTGTATTATTTTGTTACTTGACAAACACTCAACAAACGTTACAAGATCTCTCTCATATTTACTTTTTACTTTGTATTATTCTTTTTTGTTTATGGACGACATAATATTTATTACATTTTACTTTGTATTATTCTTTTTTGTTTATGGACAACATAATATTTATTACTTTTTACTTTGTATTATTATTTTTTGTTTACTTTGTATTATTTTGTTACTCGACAAACTCGACAAACACTCAACTAACAAGATCTCCCTCATACTGGGCTGTAGAGCGCCTCTCGGCGCAACAACTTTGCTCATGGAGCATGTTGCCCCAACATCGTCTCATTTGAGGATATTTCCTTCACCTCTATATTTCACGAGTTCAACTCTCGAGCATATCATTTATTTGTTATTTTATTGGGATTAAATGCTCTCTTGGGTGAGTCGCATCTCTTTCTCTCTCATATTTTTTTTATATTTTTTACACTTAATTATGGATCAATTAATTGATTAATGGATATTTTAGTTTAGTTAACTAACTAATTCACTAATTTAGGCTAATTAAACTTCAATTTTACATGCATAAATGACTTAACTACCTCATAACATAATTATAGGGCTAGTTAACGCTAGCCACTCATGCAAGGAATTTTTTACTCTCTGAGGGGGAAATTTTTTAATCTTAAGTATAATGCAACCTGATTGGAGTGCCCTACTCCTATTTACACCCTATTAGATTTTGCATGATCATTATTGCTTCCTTAGGAAAGAACACTTGAACATTTAGGCATAATTTTAAGGGTTTCACTAGAATTAACCTTGTGCATGGAATTAAGCCTAATATGGGTTTCCTATATATGAAGGCATGTGCCTTATTCATCTAACATAGAGGTTGTTTTAGAGGTCTTCATATTGAAGATAGAGCTTAGATATCATAGTCGAGATGGATAAATCTCCCTAGTTAATTATTACTCCATTCAACTGCTTTAAATGTAATACTAATATTGTTATCATATTGCACAATAAACATCATTATGACATCATAATGGGATTGGAGATCGAGCCAAATTCCACTATGGAAAATACTATATGGATTAATCATATGAATGAATCTTTTGGATTAATATTTCTCTCAATTTCTCATGACCTCCTATATCACATTAATACTAGAAAATCTACCAATGAAGTTTTGACCAGCCTAGAAGGAATATTTGGGAAGTAAGAAGAGATGAGGGAACATCAGCTAGGGACTAAACTCAACAATTTGAGCTTGGAAAGTATCCAATGTTTCTTCACATTATTGGGATCATGCTCTCCCATGTTAGTGGTTGATGACGCACTAGTTGAAATCAACCATTAAACTATGGGAGACCTTTACAAATATAATTCTTACCGATGAAGTTCTCATTGATGTCCCTACAATTGTTGGAGGTGATGTTTCTTATTTCCATGTAGAAATCATTGGCACTAATAAACAGGTTGTCACAAATACAATAGATATATAGAACTTTGAGCACATCATACTATTCATGCAATAGGCCATCTTGTTGGATATCCAACAGATACACAGTGTACCCACTCACATTCTAAAAGTTGTCTCGATGCATTCACTCCTATAGAGCCATTAATCCCCATTCACAATTACATGGTTAGTATAGGAGATCCACAATCTATTTAGAGTCTACAAGTAATCCATATTTCAATACTCCCATAAATGGGGAGCATTAGTCTCTGATGAAGAACAAACCTTGGTAGCTATACCCCCTACCTCATGGTATGTCAAATCCCAAATTTTCTGAAAAATTTAAAATTTTTAAGATAGCAGATAATGTTATTAAATGCGATCATTTAACTGTTTTGATTAGATTAAATGGACATAACTGTGTATGAAGTATATGTTTTGTACTTAAATTTAAATATGGTTTTTATTTAGAGTTACTGATTGTTTTTCTGTTTTTCAACCGCAAGGGGGAGTTGTCATAGCAGGCCGGGCTTACTTAGCTTTCGAGCTAACGCATCCAAATGTATTTCTCTTACAGATATACAGGTAAGGTACGGGTCGCTGCAATTAATTTTTAAAGCATAAAAATCGTTTAGCTGTACCAAGTCATTCAGTAAAAGTCTAAACATGCTAGACAGATCATCAGGTGTTTAAAGGTAGCATTCATCCTATAATCTCTCCAAGATCTTACTGTTACCGAATTAGAATTTACTTAGAGGTTATGACTGATATGTTCCTTGTGATCAGAAGAATTAAATAACTCTATGAATTAGTTGTGCTCTGATAATATTACTAAATTACAAAGAGTATTTCATTGCTAGCATTGTACATTACAACTGGTTACCCAACACCCAATGACAATCATTACTCATCCGTTGTTACTGTTTTATTTGCAACTACCCATATAAAAGATCTGGAATGTTCATCGTATAAGTTGCTTATTTCTAGTACTGTATAATATTCTGTCAGTTCATATCTTCATGTGATATTCCTTTAGGGTTTGCTTTGATTGCACCACTATTCCTATTTCTAGAAATATTAATAAACAAAAGAACGAGACTAACAGCTATTTCAAGTGACACTAGAATAGTAGGATTGTAAATCCTCTTACTTGTTTTCATCCTATTATTTTGTAGATTTATGGATCTGATGTACCCCTTGCCGATTCTCATGAGGCTAGGGTTAAGACATAAATAGTGTTATGTTGTTCTACACCATGTAAAACTTACGTTACATCCTTACCAAATCACTTTTATAATGTAAATGCTTTCTCCAATTCTAGAGTACCTCATGGCTGAGTTTTTGGAACAAATTTCATATGGTATGAAGTAATATGTCAAAGTTTAAATCTATATAATGCAAGATTTACATGTATTGCACTAATGTTTTGATTTAAAAGGATGATTTATGAATTCTCTATTATGAAGAGTCATATAATACTTTGATTTATGCATATTATGGGTTTTTTATTTAGCCATAATGATAAGAATATCGTCGATGTCTTGCACTTTAATGTCATTAACATGATGGTAATGATTGTAGGTTCAAGTATTATGGTTCTTCCATACAACAATCGAAAGCATGTGTTAACAAGGGAGTTTTAGCAAGTATGAACTATGGTTTGTTATCATAACTGGATATTCTTGCTATGATTTTAATCGATTAACAATAAATAGGAAAGTCCTCGTGGAACTATGGAGCCTCGACCCACTACATGAAAATATTAAACTGCTACGTGGTTAAATGAGAGCCAAGTGCTTAGTGATATAAATCAATGAACCTAACCCTACGTCGTCATTTTCCTTCGCCTTCGGGCTCAGGTCTTTCTCTGCAATATCTCCGGGTCTGAGCTTTGTTATGGCACTGTTGATACAGCTCTCAGGCTAATACTGTTCTTTTGCTTAACGTTATCTTTTGGAGGTCTTTATCATTGACTGTTGATATCTATGAGTGTTTGAAAATGCCCAGGGTTTATCCCTTGCCTTCCTTTGTTGGCCTGGCCCTGGCATAAGGGTAATGTTCAACTTGTTTTCGTTACGACTTCCATCATAAAATGAATCTGTTGCTCCTTTCAGTTGCTCATTCGTCTTTGCTCGTGGTTGACGGGATAAGTGCTATGTTTGGAACCCCATTCGAATTCGCTGGTAAGCAATTGACATTTTATCATTTTTCAGTTTAAAGGAAAAGGGTTTAACAAATCAATAGTTCGTAACTGATATCACACTATTGTTGCAGGTACTGGCAAAATCGTGAAGGTGTGAAAGACACAACCCTCGGTGCTTGGGTAATACCGGGTAAGCCTGGTTTCACCATGGCTTTTCCTCCCTGTTGGTTGTTGAGTGGTTAAAGTTTGGTTTGGATAGAGCAACTCTGTGATGTAATTGAATACTACGGCTTCTGTCGGTGTTGTAACTGTTTTAACCTCCTTTCGGTACTTTAGGTTTTTAAATAGAAGATAGGTATTGTAAATTTTGAAGAGGACAAGGCTTATGAGCCTGTTCTGTAGGTGATGATACAGCCTCGGGTGTCTAGGTTTTGTTACAACATTTATTCAGAAGATTTTTGGGTTAATTCCCAGGGTTTTGAAAAATAAACTTAATATAAAATGTTGTCAGTTTGATGGCTTGTATAATGTCTGCGTTTTCCTTTAAATTGATACTATGTACAGTAGGAGGAATGTTTTAAGTTTCTAAAACACTTTCTGAGAAAGATGACTCAGCCGTAGGTGAAAGCACGGTCTTGCTTCTCAACGTTTTGTTTTTTGTGTTAAGTGATAACGATAGGGTTTGTCTAAATCTTACAGTTGTAGACTATTAATGTGTTGATAACTCTGTCAAGTTGGGGTTCTCACCCAGGTTTGGATACTATAACATATGAAATCGTATTCTTGCTCCGTTGGTTGTTGTATAATACATACATGGATAGATACTATGTTTTACATTCTATTAAGTAATGACACTGAGCTACGACTGTGAGTGGAATCTTGGTAATACTGCTAAATGTTTTAAATACCTGTTAAGTTTGGGATAGTAATAGGGTATAAATCTGAATATACAGTAGTGATTTTACTTAGATGATGATTCTGTTAATAAAATTCTTGTGTGGTAATACTGTCGAGTTTTTTTATACCTATATTTTGTTTTATGGTTGTTCTCATAAATTATCCAGGGTTCTCATTTCGGTTTAACAAAATAACTCTGTTTAAAGTTTCTCCTAAAACTTTTTGAGCTGGGTAAGACGTTTACTGTAATTTCTAAGTTTGTAAAATCACTTAACAGTGATCCTATGTTGTGACTGTAGGTGAATCGTTGTTCTAAGTCTCCATTGTTTTAATTACTTGTAAAGTCTGGAATGATGGTTCGAACCGAAATGACAACGGTGGTTTTATTTAGATGTTAATTCTGTAGATACGATTTTTGTTTAGATGTTTATGAAAATGCTTCTGTGGTAGCTGAGAAACAAGTGAACAAATTTAGTAAACAGAGGAGTTCGATAAAAAGTAGTTGCCGAAGAAGGGACTGGTTAAATCTTGATTAGGGTTTGTACTCTAATATAAAAGTCCTAGCTATGACTACAACATCTCCCGTAAGGTCTGTCGACAAAGATATAATAATAGTAGTTGTTTTTATGGTTATAAATTCTGTTGTCTTCTATGACTGTTTATTTTATTTTGTTTCTACAGAGCATAAATACATTACTTCTTTACTTGAGCATCATAAATAAACTAGGATTAAAATTATGATAATAACTACTGCTTTAACTATTACCATTATATGAAAATATTAAAGATATCTGATTAGTAAAGTAATAATGATACTGAGGGATGCTGGAAACACAGTGAATCTCATCAAATCTATTACTGATAATCCAAGATGCTAACTTTTAATAATCTAAATATTATCTTGACCTGTAGATAACATACACAACATGCATTCATTTGTAATTAATCAACATACAGGAATAAATAGCAGAACCTGATTCTGTGGACAACAACAGCAATGGGAGGTTGTTCCTCCCTACCAATTCCTGGAGAGTGCCTAGACAGCACTTCTTAGGACCCCCGAGCTTGCTCTGGTCTCCCTGGCTGGAACTAGGTGCAGAAAAACAATTCACTCAGCCAAAACAGCTAAACTGGAACCAAGTTACTGCAACATCCCTCTCAAACAACTTCCTTACTGTCTTTCCCTCTTCCTCAATGGGACTCCTGAATAGCATTCACCTAAATGTATTCTCCCTCCAGAACAATTGAACCCTCAGCTCAATTCATTGAGTACTATTTAAAAGATTTCCTAGGTCTTAGTTGGGTTAACTGTCATTAATGAGCCACCTGCTCAGATTCCACTTTCTTGGGGAATCATGACCCCAAAATATAGGGAAGTTGCCACCTGCAACTTAGGAAGTGTTTGAGGATGCTGCCACTTGTCTTTTGCCTTTCCACCTAGTTCCATCCACCAGTTAGACCAGTAACCTCTTTTTAACAGCTCTCCCATGCTGTTGTCTCCATAATTTATTTATTAATAATAAAATATTCAGAATTACATTCCATTTCTAGTGACTCTGTTGAGTCATCAATTTCTACTAAGCATTAAATTTAACATAATGTCTTAGGAATATGATAAAATAATTACATTATTTTCACAAAATTGGGGTATGTGACATGGTAGGAGACTTACATGGGGAAAGTTGATGTATCGATGAAATTTGTAACTATATAGATATAGGCTGAATGTGGTTGAAGATGACAGGAAAATTCCACTGAACACTATCATCCTTTTTGTGGGGCTCGGGGGGGTGAGGGTGGGTTCTTGGTGGGTTTTCCTTCTTTTCCTAGTTGCATGGTGTAAGTTATTTATGTACTTCAGTACCTATCATGGTTGCAAATAACTAAGGCCCACTTATTTTTTCATCATACTCACCTATGTTAGGATAGAGTGTCGCTGTACATGAACATTCAGTTTGCACCATATTTGTCTTTCTAGGGTACACTGGGTAGGTAAATATTTATATTTTACACTCAAAATCTCATTTACAAGGGTAAAATCTTAGTTTCACCTTCGAAAGCACACTTGCAAGGGTAAAAATGTCCTTTCTCCTTCAAAAGAACATTGCGTCTTTAGGTAGTTCTAGGTCTAATTAACCTTAGTCACTCATTCATAGGAAGTTTACTCTCCAAGGAGGGAGAATTTGTCTAATATTAGACACAAAAGCACTTCAATGGGGTATTTTAATCGTAGTTACACCTTATTAAGAATTGCATGATCATTATTACTCTCTTACATAAAAGAAACTATAATTCATAATCCAGAATGATAAATTTGAATCTCGTTATGAATGCCTTAGTTATGAATGATAATGGATCATAAAGGGACTCAAAATTGATTTTATCATTTTTTGTTATTAGAATGAACCATCATATGCCAACTAGAAGGTAGTTTGAAAACATTTTCTCACTTTTCTATGTACTCATAAATTTGTATAAATATTCCATACTTATTTGGAGCATTCATAATATGTACGCATTGTATTTAGTTTTAATTAAATGTAAACCTTTTATTTTTAAGATAGTAAATTGTTTACAGTTTTTATTTTTAAGATAATAAATTGTTTATAAAACATAATTGTTTCCTTAAACATATTTCGATTATTAAAATGGGATTGCATTCAAGATGAAGTGTCACCCATGTCTTACTTTTATTAACTTCCAAAGAGGATCCTTCCTATCGGATCCTATGTCTTTTATGGTTATAGTGTATTTTATATATGTAGGAATGTATTAATTTATTCGAATAGGTAGAACTAGATCAAATTACAACCAACAATATACAGAGACATATTATACTTCTATCGTCCAATAAAAAGTTTCATATCCTATTAAAGAGAAGAGAAGGGTGCGTAGGTTTTAAACAATATTCATCTCTTCAACAATCCCCCTTAGCAAAATCTTGGTTGAACATTCCTAGAAAAAATGTTATTTGGAGATGTCAATCCCCACAATCTAGTAATTCCAATGATTATAAAAGTAATCAAAAATTATTTTAAAACTCTTCCTAAATGACACGATAAATAATTTCTTTGAAGTTTATAATTTACTTAACTTAATATAACATTTCTATAATCCTGAAGAATAAAATATACACACTTTATTAACCTCTTTATGGAGTGTATATCTTCTTTTCTTAATAGGCAAAATATATTTATATCATACTTTAATAAAAAATACTAGCATATGATTATAACCCCAAAATATACAATCTAATTTGTAATAAAAATAAGAAGAAACTTTGCATTCTATGAACGCTATCATTCTCATAATTTATTTAACTTTCTTATAGAATAGAAAAATTGTTTTAATACATCCTCAACCATACATAAAATGTAACTCTACCTATTCACAATTCGTTGAACATCCAACATATGATTGAAATTCTAAACTTCTTTTAATACCAAGATAGTTCCAAAAACTCCTTATTAAAGCTGGCTTAACTAATACCTTTAGTTTATTTAATGGTATTATTATATGAATTTCATCAACCATTACTAAGATTCTCAAGTTCCTTTATTTAATTCAATCTTTACACTAGATTCAACTTATTAAAAGTCATTGGAGTAATAAAGGAATGGGTCTTTAAATAAATCATCTATAGTATAGATCGACCGTTGTGGAAATTCAAAGTAATGACTAATCATTTATCTGTTAGAAAAACAGGATCGCAAAGCAATAATAATAAACAAAAATGCAAATATAATCACACATACACATTATAAGAGAGACACAGATATATCGTGGTTTACCCCAACGTGGGCTATGTCCACACTGAATCTGCCAGTCCTTATTATTATTACCGTCTAGCAAGGTGAAGGGATACAACCTGTAGCACAGCCGCTGCACTTCCTCTTCACTGTCTTACAGTCTCTCTCTTTCGATCTTAGAGATCTTTACAATGCATAAAACCTAATACATCAACCCTAGCCGTATTACAATGTCTTTCTTTTATAAACATAACACAATGGAAAAATACCCAAACGAAACCTGGGGTATGGACATGGCAGAATACTAATATCTCTAAATCTAGAGATCAGGCTCCACAAACAACAATCTCCCACTTGGAAGCTGATCACAACAAGTCCACCGCTGCTACACTTGTTGGACTTGGACTTGGAAATTTTTTCCTCTTCACCTTCATGCTAGAAGGCCAACTCAAACCAAGTAGGAACTCAGTTTATCTCTGGTCACTACCTTTGTGAACATGTCTACAGGATTCTGGCTAGTATGTATCTTTTCCAGCTTCAACAGTTCATCTTCCAGAACATAACGTATGAAATGGTACTTGAGCTGTATATGTTTAGTACTGGAATGGAATGCTAAGTTCTTTGCAATATGAATGGCACTCTGGCTATCACTATACAACCTGCTATCCTTCTGCTTCTTACCCACTTCCTCCATAAACCTCTGCAACCAAATCATCTCTTTACTAGCCTCTGTAATAGCAACATACTCTGTTTTCGTTGTTGAAAGTGCAACAACCTTCTTCAGTTTCGAAATCCAACTTACTATTGTTCCACCTATAATAAACACATACCCTATGGTGCTCCTCCTGCTATCCTTATCACCTGCCATATTTGCATCAACATATCCTTGTAGAATAGTGTCTGAACCTCCAAAACATAATGCTTGAGTGGTGGTACCTCTCAAATACTTGAGAATCCACTGTACTTCCCTCCAATGTTCTTTACCGGGAATGTTCATATATATTCTCACAACTCCCACTGCATGTGCAATATCTGGTCTTGTGCACACCATGGCATACATCAAGCTACCAACTGCTAGTTGATAGGGAATCTTGGACATGTAATATGTCTCTTCCTGTGTCTTGGGACACATTTCCTTACTTAGACTGAAATGGATGGCCAAAGGTGTACTAACTGGTTTTGCATTCTGCATTCTGAAACTCTCCAACACCTTCTGTATGTACTCACCCTGAGACAATGTCAATTTGCGATTTTTCCTGTCTCTTGTTATTCTCATACCAAGGATTTGCTTTGCAGCACCCAAATCCTTCATCGCAAATGAATTAGCTAGCTTCCTTTTGAGTACATGTATATCCTACATGTTAGACCCTGCAATAAGCATGTCATCCACATACAATAACAAGATAATATATCTTTCATTGTCTAGCTTCTTGAAATAAACATAGTGGTCAGAATGACATCTACTATAACCTTGTTCTATCATAAACCTGTCAAATTTTAAATACCGCTTCCTTGGAGCTTGCTTCAAGCCATATAAACTCCTTTTCAACCTACATACCAAGTTCTCCTTACCTTTGACCTCATACCCTTGTGGCTACTACATATATATCTCTTCCTCCAAATCCCCATGGAGAAAGGTTGTTTTTACATCTAACTGTTCAAGATGCAAATCTTCTACTGCCACTAGAATTAAGATATTCCTAATTGAAGTCATATTAACAACAGGAGAAAATATTTCATCAAAATCAATACCTTTCTTCTATGCAAACCCCTTTACAACAAGTCTGGCCTTATACCGCTTCTTACCTCCTTCTTTTTCCTTCAACCTGTAAATCCATTTGTTCTGCAATGCTCTTTTACTAGCAGGAAACTGAACCAAATCCCAAGTCTAGTTTCCTACTAATGAGTCCATCTTCTCATTCATGCCTTGCTCCCACTTCTTTCTAGTTTCCACCTGCGTTACTTCTTCATAACATTTTGGTTCACCAATATCAATCATCAACAAATAATACATTGAAGGAGAGTAGCATTCAGGGAGTCTACTTAACCTGGTAGATCTTCTTACAATTGCAGGAGTTTCAGGCACTTGTTAATGTTCTTGATTTTCTGGCACCTTTGGAACTTCGTGGTTTTCCCTTTTACCAACAAAACCCCTTCGCACCAGCCCTTCTGGCAACAACCTGCGAACAGGTTGAGGTCTCACCCGAGGTGTATCTATGGGGTACTTCGGAATTAGGTTTCCACAGTAAGTGATGAGTTCCTTGGATAGATGTACTGCGCAGCGCAACAGGGGGTATGCACTGTGAGGTGAGACTGCGCAGCGCAACAGGGGGTATGCGCTGTGAGGTGAGACTGCGCAGCAATGGACAATGCCGTAGTTCGCACCACTAAGTTCTTCTACTGCGGGACTTCTACTGGGACTGTGAACAATACCATTCAGCTTTATACTTGGGGTGTTCGGAAATGCTTAAGGCACTGACATGAGTATCACTCATCCACTCATTCAACTACTCAACCGATTATCCATGTACTATTCGTTTATCCACTTGGTATGGTTACGATTTGAGCATATTCTATTGATACAATCTAATTGTTATGCATTGTTCTATTGCACATAAGGAAGTACTTAAGTGATCTCTTAACACTTAACAAACTAATTGATTCACTATTCTCAAACATAAGCTAAATGTTCACCATTCATCTATTCTTGTAGAACTTAACATATCATCTCCATACCTCTTCTGATGGAAAATGCATACAACAGTTCTCTCATAACAGCATGCAAGGAAACATCTATACATTCATTTACATAAAACACAGATAAGCCTTCATCCATAAAAAACAAATGCACAACACAATATTTAAATTGGTTCACTCCCCCAGATGGGAAGCTATGTCCACAAGAATGGTTGGTAATATATATCTTTAAAGGGGATGGAGACAACCGTTCTTAGTCTGCACACTCGGCTGCAGACTCTCCTTCTGCTCAGATAGGTATTTGCACACACAGCTACAGACCCTTTACAATCTTCTCAATTCAAAAGAGATTTTACAATACAACTATTCAGCTATTCCAGAACATTGAGAGAACCTTAGAACCCAGAACCCCATCCCATACAAATTTTTCTTCTTAAATAAACCATGCCCGAAGGTCATGTCTTTACAATGCCGAAGACCTAAACCCAAAACCCTTAGAGTTTACAAAACTGTGTCAGTTTCCCTAAACCGGCTTGCTGGCATCTGGTAGCGTCTGCTTCATCGTGGCGGTTCTCCACGTCTTCATTCTGACACTATCGGCCTTCCTGTCGCATGCATGCCAATAGGTCACTTTCACTAAACCGTTCATCTCTAGCAATCTCTCCCACTAGGCATGCCAAGCAAACGCTTTCCCTGAGCTGTCCTTTTCTTAACAAACTCATGTAGTGGCCGCCTTCCTGAATTGCTCATGCCCGCCACTCAGCACTCTTGGAGCATCCTTCCAAAATTAGACCACTACTCCATCCGGTACCTGTACCTGATCCTCATCCAGCACTCCGGTTTGCTAGCTCCACGTGGCCTGACTGCTTCGCAGCATTGCTTCCTCACAGCACTGGTCTTCGCAGTGCTACCAAAATTTGGATGTTGCACACAACTTCACAGCATGGTCAAAACTTGGATGCTGCGCACAACCTTGCAGCACGCTCAACACTTAGACAAAATTATATATTTTTCTGAGCTGCGCTCAACTCAGATTTTCTTGCTTATCAAAAGTGTTACTAAAACTTTGCCCCAACTTGGGCCCAGCATGCCCCTAACACTTACATGTGGCTCGTCCCCGAGCCACTTTCTACTTCGGCCGTCTCGCTCTACTCTGCGACCGGTGGAGCTAATTTGGTTGCGAACTCATTATAGGTGTCGAACAACTGTTCCACTACTTCTCTGGTATCTTGTTCAACTTGTTTTACTGTCTCAAGTAGTGTTGGAGTTATCTCTTCTCCAATATGTCCTTGTACCTACTCCTGGTTGTTGCGCAGTTCCTTTAGGTTGCCTTCTATCTACTGTGACACTGCTGTGGCATCCTCCAGGAGTTGCTGCGACTGATTATCCATCTCAGTCTCTTTTTCTCTTAATTCCTGGACTTCCTCCTTCAAGCCTGATATCTCTTTGTACCTCGGCAGCCTCTCCCTGGGTGGCGGAGCCTTGAGCTCTGCATCCAACTTTTCTAGCGCGGTTTGCTTTTCTTTTACCGTGTTCTTCACCTGCAGTAGCCCTTGATCCTCTTCAAGGGCAATGAATGCCTTTGAAACCTTCTCCAAGAGATCTTGGCACTTAGCCATCTCACTTGTTATGCTCTACGTGGTGACACTCACTGCTTTCTCTCTTAACTGCTGCTCAGTTAATGGCGTCTGCATATTCAGTTTTTCCTTCAAGGCCGCAAGATCGGCCTCATAAAGGATGTCCTTATCCTGCATCTCCATCTTCAAAGATCTCACCTTTTCTCCGATCCTTAGAACTATGTCCACAGGATCATCCTGGAGTTTTAGATCTTCAATATCTTTCGCGACATCAGTAATGGTGTTCTCTAGTCGTACTCGACGGCCCTGTTCATCATAAAATTGTATCTTTGTGAATGAACTAGAGTCCTCGAGCTGCCTGTTTGTGGCTTGCAGCTCCACTTGCGACTTCATGGAATCTACTGTTCTTTCATGCATCTCATCGACGATCTGCATTTGCAGAAAGTGTAATCCAGGCAAAGTAATCTTAGCCAAGTCGAGCTCTATGCGCTCGACACCCTCTGTGTCCAGAATGCTCTGTTCTGACATTGGTAACACTATGGACAATGGGTCCAAATGGACAACCTTGGCCTTATAAGGAAACATTGTTGCTAGCTACGGCGGTGTTTGCTGCGAGGTTCCTACCAACCTCCCTTCAACTCCTGCTTCGCACAGCAAGGTTAGGCTCTTTTGGACATCGTCCATTTTCTTCATAAGACCTTGCAATGTGAGCCTAGTTTTTTGCAGGTCATCCTAGATGACCTTGTCCTTCTTATCTTTTTCTATCATTAGCTCCCCCATCTGCTCTAAGACCTTTTCCGCAATTATGTTGAAGTCTTCTTCGTTCGGCACTGTCTCAGATTGACTCTTTGTTGCTTTCATTTTCTTCCATGCCCTTAGCTTCTGCGGGGTTTTAGGTTCCTTCCTCTTTCCTTTTTCTTCGACAATAGGGCAGGATAGCAGGATGGGTTCATATTCTTCTGAGTCAGTTTCCACATCCATGAATTCAACACGGAAGTCGGCCAGCCAGTCCTTCATGAGGATGTCAATGTCCTCCTCATACATATGGTAGTTACCCGCGTACAATTCTGGCTTCTTCATTCTCGCTTTGGGTGAAATAAAGATACATCGCATATTCGCCATAAAATCAATAACATGAATATACTTCGTCGTTACCTGCTTTGAAATGCGGGATGTATGGGTGATCACATCGCGGAGCTGAGTGTAATAATGATATAAAACTTCAGCTGTCGCGTGCTGTCGCTCTGCGTTGATATTTTCCTAGAGGTTGGCAAAACGGAACCCTCTAGGATCGTTGCTTTCTGTAATGACACCCACATAGTCCTTTGGATCCTTCCATCCAGAAAAGGCGATGAGGATGATCGACCATGTAAAGTGGAACTGTCCGCCATTCTCCTGGGTATCATTGAGTTCATCTAAGAACTCATTAAGAAGATACTGACACCAATTGAATTGGGTGCCTTTAGCCACTGCGGCACCGAGTAGTATTAAGCCTGCAGGCACCTCCAGAGGCCTGGTTGTTCTTAAGATTTTTCCTGTGAGCAACTGTGTGACAAATCTTGTCGCTCTATCTTCAATTTCTTTTGTGGGAAACCCTCTTTTCCCCTTCACCAATGCATGGCTCTGCTTCATTTTCACGACAGCTTCTTTTTCTTTACTCTTCCCTTGGAAGCACTGCTTGGGATCCTTGTCGCGCTTACTTAATCATGTTATGCAATGTATTAATTCAATGTTTACATTGACATTTCTGTCGAGCCACATATATCTTGGTGGATTCGCACCATCAGTGTGCGAACCACCGCATTCACTTCTGGTGAACGATCAAAATGAGGTAGTCGGAGCAGAATGAGGTAGTCGGAGCAGGTTCAGCAATTCAGACTCCATTTAGTGCTTCAAAATGGGAAACAAGGGGATTTCATAATGGGCGCTCTTGACCAGATTAAAAACAGGGGCATCCAGTGCCCAAGGTGATATGTACTCCAGTGTCAACTTCAAGGGTTCCTTCTCAAAGACCGGCGATC
Organism: Larix kaempferi; assembly: GCA_027924585.1. Lineage (NCBI taxonomy): Eukaryota > Viridiplantae > Streptophyta > Pinopsida > Pinales > Pinaceae > Larix > Larix kaempferi. The sequence continues at coordinate 5,939,245 of BSBM01000899.1, forward strand.
TTTGTGCCATCTGGCCTGTCTTGGGAATCTTGCTTCATGGTCCAGCTATGGCTTTCCCTTTGTCCTGCATGGATGGATTATGTCGAGGTGACCTTCTAGATGCTTGACTGGGATTGAGTACAACCTTCTTTGTAGGGGTTTTCATTAACTCTGTAATCCCCCCGTGCTGAAAGACTCGGATTGCTTCTTGAAGTGTACGCTCTTCTTCTCTGTTTGGTGATTCGAACATTCACTGGTGAAAGTAGGAAATTGTTTCAGGAATATAGCTAAGGATTGCTAATACAAGAGCCAACGCATGAAAATTCTAAGTGTTTGGTAACGCCCGCGAGACCTGATGCGACGTTATTTATAGGCACAGTTAAGTCCCCCTCGCGCCTTCCAATGACTATATGAGCATTTAATGTGGTATCCATTGGCCAATTTGAACGAATCCTTCGGTGCCTTCTGTCGTTAGCGTGCTCAAAATGGCTATCTCTTCATTAGATGCTTGAGCGAGTGTTTGCAACGGTCACCTAATGGCTAGTTTTCTCAAAAGCAGTGTAACGGATATTTTTATGAGTGCTGCGCCGAGCTGCGCGACAGTCCATCTCTGATCCTGTGCAATTACTTCGCAGTATCCATGTGTCAACTGCGCAGTTCCCTTCCTCATTTCTTCTCTCTCTTTTTTTTTTCCCCTGCACAGCTTCAGTAGTGCTGCGCAGTACATACATTGTTCTACTTATCATACATGTACATACTCCTTTACATTTCCAGTGTCCAATTTCAACTGTACCTGACACTTGGAACTCTCTTCCTCTACTTTTTATGCAAGATTCGGCGAAGCAAGACTATCGTGATACATCTTTAGTCTGCTTCCATTTTTCAAAGTTGGTAGGGTATCGCCAACTAAATTGGATAACTGGACTACACAAGTGTTAGTAACATGTATCGCAGTATATGGGCCAAGCCAATGTATCTTAAATTTACCAGGAAACTTCATGAATTTGCTATCATATAGGAGGACTAGGTAACCTACCTGAAAGCACTTGTTCTTTATATGACGATCATGCCAAGCTTTCTCACGGTCTTTCTGAACTTGCTGGTGGAATCCGGCAATGAAGCGATCTTCCTCCAACCCAATGAGGTGTTGCAACCTTTCTTCTAATGTTGCGCGGTCTGCCAACCCTATGAATGCAACAATCCTTAAACTAGGGACAATATATTCCATTGGGATTATAGCTTCCTGCCCATAAGCCAACTGAAAAGGTGTATGTCCTATCAATTTCTTGCATGTAGTCCTGTATGCCAATAACACAGAGGAGACGCGCAGATCCCAATCATTTCTATTTACATTGCAGACCTTAGTGAGTACGTTCTCCAGTATTTTATTGAAAGCCTCTACAGTTCCATTCGCCTGTGGATGATATGGAGTACTGCGCTGATGACAAATGTGGAATTCCTCTATAAGTGCCTCAATGGTCTTGTTCAAAAAGTGAGTACCTTGGTCACTCATCAAAATCTTTCGACAGCCAAATCTTGACAATATTTCTTCAAAAATGAACTGTGCAGCAGTACTGGCACTGCAGTCCTTTACTGGCTTTGCTTCCACCCATCTGGTGAGGTAATCAGTAGCAATGATAATATACCTCGCACCAGTTCTTTTTCCTGGTGGGTTTATAGGACCCAAAAAATCAATTGCCCATTTTTCAAATGCATGCAAGGTCAACTGTGGGTTCAATGGCATCTCATCTCTTCGCGAAGGTTTCCCTATCCTCTGACAGACATCACAGTTCCTGCAGTGTTCTTTGGAATCTTTGTGGATCATGGGCCACCATAGCCCTGCGTGTAATATCTTCTGCGTGGTAGCCCTTCTTGCATAGTGACCTCCCGCGATCCCTGAATGCATGTCTACTAGAATAAATGGTTTCTCATGATCTAGTACACATCTGTGCAGGACTTTATCCAGCCTGAGTTTGTATAACTGACCTGCAATTATAGTGAAGTTTGCGGCATGCACCACTAGCTGCTTCTTCTGCTGGATAGATAATTCCTGCGATGCTAGTCCTGTTGTCAGAAAATTAATGATATCCTTATAATAATCACCGGCAACCTATATAGTGAATAGCTGTGCATCAGGCAGACTATCTTCAATGTTTGTCGGCTCTTCTCCTGACTCAATCCTTGAGAGATAATCAAGTCCCAAGTTCAGTCTACGTCGCTTAACAATAATCTCAAAGTCATATTCCTGGAACAACAGTAGCCATCTGCATATGCATCCCCCTAACACTGGCTTATTGACCAAGTATTTCAATGAAGAATTGTCAGTGAACATAAGTAAGTCCGCACCAAGCAAGTAATGTATGAATTTCTGTAGGGCATATACCATCGCAAGGCCTTCCCTCTCGGTAGTAGTATAGTTCTTTTCTGCTGTTGAGAGCTTTCTGCTCGAGAATGCGATCAAATGGTCAATACCTCCTTCTCCTTGCTGGGCTAATATGATTCCCAGGGCAATGCATGATGCATCAACATGGACATGGAATGCCTTTGTCCAGTATAGAAAGACTAGAATGGGCGCAGTCACCATCTTTTCTTTTAGTGTATCCAAGCCCTGTTTGCAGTCCGCGTTCCAAATGAACGGTGCCTCTTTCTTTAGCAGCTTTTCCATTGCTACGGTTATCTGTGCGTAATCCTTTATGAACTTTCTATAATATCCAGTATGGCCTAAGCTAGAGCACAACATCTTGACTGAATTTGGTGTTGGCAAGTTCACAATTTATTGCAATCTTCACAGGATCCACCATCAATCCTTCCTTACAAACAATGTGCCCAAGTAGAATCCCATAAGGACCACAAAAAATAAACTTCTTTAGATTTAAAGAGATCTGATGTTGTCGACACTTCTCAAGCATCATTCTGAGGTTCACACAATGGTTCTTCAATAGACCAAACACAGTCCAATCATCAAAATAGGCTTCGAGAAACTTATGCATAAACTCTTTGAATGCTGCGATGACCACTCCAGAAAATATGGCAGGCGCGTTCTTCAGGCCAAAGGGCATTGCTGTGTACTAGAATGACCCCCATTCTGTAGCAAAATTCGTCTTATGCCTGTCTGTGAGATCAATCCTTATTTGATGATACCCCAAAAAACCATCAGTAAAAGAATAGGCCTCATTCCCTCCAACATTATCAAGCACTTCGTCCGTGAAAGGAGTAGGGAATGGGTCGTGCATGGAAGCATCATTTAGTTTTTTGAGATCCACACAAATCCTCATCTCACCCTTCACTTTCTTGTCTTGAACGACCATTGGACTAGTCCACTCTGATTCCTCGATAGGTTCAATGATTCCTGCTTCAAGCATCTTATCCAACTCTCCGTGTACTCTTTCTTTGTAACGCGGGTTTAGTGTGTACAGTCTCTTCTTCACAGGCTTTGCGCCTGGCTTCAAAGGTATTTTCATGACCCTTAGGTCTCCCAAAATGCCTTTTATTTCTATGAATTTAGTTGGAAGTAGTTCATGATATTCATGCAAGGTGTCTACGATCTCTGCAACAGTCTTATCGTCCCAATAGTCTCCTATTGCTGCGAACGTCGGTTCTTCACTTGTGCCAATATTCACCTTCTGTGTCTTTAGTGGCCCACTCATATCTGGGATTTCTAGTGGAGGTCCTTCTACGTCGCGTGCGCCCTCCTTCTACGTCACGTGCGCGGGTCATCCCCATCATCTTCATTTCTATCATCGATGTCTTAAGCTAGGTTGTAACACTCGATGGGGTGTTCTTCGTGTTCCTTCCATTCTGACTGTAGGTACGCAGGAATGCGATCTACCCCGAAGAATTCCTCCAATGTCATATTTCTGTGAGGACATTCTTCCCTGAATATGCATTCCTTAATTATCTGCAACGCATCGTGGATCAACGGGTTCTCATCATCAAATCTAAAGTCCCTCTGGAAGTTTGTAGTCAACATTTCCCAATTAGCGGTTTCTCTACGCAACTCCAAATCTAGGTACCATTTCTTTGGAATGTCATCATCCAGCGTATGTACAAATAGATGCACCCATTCTGTGTGTGGCCTTTCCGCCCCTGCCTGTGAAAAGACTTGAACGTGTTGATTAGGATCTGTCTATCCATTAAACTTTTCAAAGGGTAAGGTAACCCTTCCAGCAAATTGGATCTGCATCTTAATTCTGCATTGATCCCAAGTGGTCAATGTCTGCCTGTGCGCATTCCACCATCTGGTGGGTGTGTCATGCAGTGCCATATCCAATGTTGGGAATCTGTTCTCATCTATAATGGCTGTAGTATATTCCTGGATGATATTGTAAACATTAGCAGAACCATCATATGTGGGAATAGGACCTACCTCCTTCCCAATCCAGGGAAGTGATTTCATAACCTGCGTGCACCTTCTTGCTGATACCTCATGCATCCGTCTTTGCCAATTTTCCAGTCCTGCCTCCGAATTAGAGACATAGGAGCTGTCACATTTCCAGCTGAGTGTACCATCTGCAGTAGGATTAATGTAATCTTCCTGGTTCACTGTGAGATGGTATAGTCTGTCCAAGTCTTGAGCCTTGGATTCCTCCTAAATCAGCTCGTTGTATCTGTCACCATCTTCCGAAACTGCGGAAGGAATTCTCTTCCGAAATTGCGGAAGGAATTCTCTTCCGAAATTGAGGAAGGATTCCGCGAGTTGTTCCGAAATGCGGAAGAATTCGGCAAACTGCTCTGAAACAAGCGGAAAAATTTTCTAAGTTTTCAGCGTCGAAAGGAAATTTTCGGAAGGAATTCTCTTCCGAAATTGCGAAAGGAATTCTCTTCCGAAATTGCGGAAGGATTCGGTGAATCGTTCTGCAACGCAGAAGAGCTCGGCAAGTGGGCCCAAAATTATAGAAAGAATTCCGGAAAGTCTTCCGCAAATGCAGAAAGAAATCCAGAATGTCTTTTGAAATTGCGGAAGGGTTCCGTGAACCGCCCCGCAACTGTGGAAAGAATTCCGGAAATTCTTCTACAACTGCGGAAAGAATTCCGGAAGTCTTCCGAAATTGCGGAAGGGTTCTGCTAATTGCTCTGCAACTGTGGGAGCATTCGGTGAATTGCTCCGCAACTGCGGGAGCATTTGGCGAATCGCTCCGCAACTGCGGAAGCGTTCGGCGAATTGGAAGGGGGCAAGCCCCCTTGACCCCCATTCTTCCCCGGAGGCAGTCATTGAAAGTGTGAAATGCACTCTTGGGATGAGGAGCACAAATTGCATAAAAGATGGAATTCTTAGCAAGAGGAATTGGTTGTGATATCCATTATGGAAGATGAAAGGGAAAATGCCTCACCTTAAACTATTTATGTTTATAGCATAAGAATTGCATGGTTGGAAAATAGCAAGAATGAATGATTGCACATATGTATATGTTGAATTGCTAATTCATGATAATATCATAGATAATGATTGCTTGTATGCTTGGTAGGGAATCCAAGGAAAGGATTAGCTATGATGTGGATGAGAAACTCCATGATGGAATGAGGAATTGAGAAGAATTCCTTAACTCCTCTCTTGCTATTGTATTTATATTCTGAAAAAATTATGGCATAGGGATGCTGGAAATGCGAGAGGATAGATAGATGAAGTGAATATGTACTAGATGGCATATTGCATAGTACACGTGAAAATTGTTTTGCATGTATATGATATTGCATATTGGAAAAAAAGTGAGAATTTACATATGCAATGAGCCACTTAAGATCAAATAATGGTGGTTTCTAATAATTAAGTTGTGTTCGCATTGGTTGTAGGACCAGAGACAACCGAAGCATGGCTAAGGATGTGGATGATGATTGTTGCCTACAACCTCATGAAGAGAGGATGGTGCAACAAATCCATGATCATGAGGTTGGAAAAAGGACTGAGTAACCTTGGTAAGAGGCCGACTGATCAGGTAACATTAAGCGATATTAATAACAACCATGAAGGGAAGGGTTAACGGTGCTTAATTGCATGAGTGTTGAAAGAGGATTTGGTAAGATCCCTTCAACTACAGTTAAACTATGATGATTTGGTTTGCATGTGGTATTGGGTGCCTAAATGTGAATGTTAACCTACCAAGTATGGTCAAGCGTGGGTAAATGAAGGCAAGGAGCCTTACACCCTATAGTTTCTAGAAACCTCAATGCATTCATATCATGCCATTTGTGAATATTGGTTGTGAGTTTAGCAACCAAATCAACTGAGGGCTTAGGGACCTGTCATGGTAGTGCATGTTGTACGTAGTAATCATGGTTAGGCCATAGTATGTTTGAATGCATAGTATTTATGAAATCATGCAAGATGGCATTGAAGAAATGTGCATTGAAATATTCGGTAAATGTTGTAAATATGCATGCATGTGTAGGTACACATGTTGAAAAGCGTTGTATGAATGCATGAGTCTAACATATATATATGTTTTAATACAGTTAGATAATAGATGAAATGGTGGACTATTGCTAATCTTGAAACCATTTCATAAGCTGCTATGAAGTAGGAGGATGATTGAATACAGAAAGTAGAAATGTGATGGGCTACCAGAGCACTCTGTTGGAAGGGCAGAGCTGCATGGAATATGAAGTAATGAGTATTTACAGTTATTTAAATTGCATGGATAGTGTGACTATGTCGTGCAATTTTATTGTAATAATGATGCATATATAGAAATGTATATATATTTCATTGCATTTCAAATGTTAAACAACTGAAAGTGTTTGAATTATTTAGTATTATAATTCTGATATCACTTCAGTGACTGTTATGGCAATGAATGGTTATGTGCATAGTTACTCACAACGTGTTTGGCTAATTGAAGTTTCAGTTTTTAGGTAGAAAAGTCTTGCGTATGGCAATAAGGATAAGTCCATAGTAAAGACCGAGATCTACCATGTGCAGAAGCCAAAGGTTATGAGAAGGTTCTCATGGTTGTAAATTTATGCATGAAACAAATTTGAAAATTGTCTGGTTTAACTTTATGAGAATAGTCTCATAGTTGCAAATCTAATTTCTGTAGGAAAACAGAGCTACAAATTTCAGGTTTGGGAATTTGCTTATAATTGCTAAAGATTGTTTGGCTTATATAGAATTGTGTCAGGAGGACATGTTGTAGGTGGATGTCCAGGTATGGTAGCAAGGGTGCAACCATAATGGGCAGAGTGATACTACTTACGAGATCCAAAAAATATGAGGAGGGCCTCATTGCTAAGCAAATCCATTTCTGTAGGAGACATAATTATAAATTCATATTGAATTTAATTATTAATGCTATTGATTGGTTATGGAACAATTATATTTGAAGCTTATTGCTAAATGTTGCTGATTGTTTGGCTATTCATAAAGTGTGACAGGACGACACATTGCAGGAAGACCATGTGTGATGGCCTGCAAAAGCCAAACTAGATGAGAAGGATCCCATACTTTGGGAATGGGTTTCGGGTGAAACGCCATTGTAAATGTTGATAATGTCTCAGCCGAACTGCATGTTGGTAAAGCATGTGAGTGAGATAGTAAACTATGCCAAGAAGGCATGTGTGTGTTATGGCATGTGAAAAGATTGGGGTGGCAAACCGAAGGACTGTTGACTCAGAGAAGGGAGCTCCCATTCTTCGCAAATGAAGAAAATACACATCTATGAAACGAATGAGTATTCGGTAACCCTAACCAAGGATATACATGTCTGGTTATTAGACTTAATATGCTGAGCATGTTTTATTATTTCATTATTGTTCCAGAATGCTTAAGTGTGACTAAGGCCTACATGGCTCACACTGGAAAGGGATGCATACCTTTCAGGTGATGGGTTATGTTAGGGTTTCAATATTGACTACACCCTAAGGGAATGGACGCATTCTTGGTGTTTCAATCCTTGATAGTGATTGTTATGAAATATGGTTACAATTTTAGAGAAGCAATACTGATGAGTCTGCTTATCCTTCTTGTGCTATCAACTAACACAAATGCAATTTGGTGTTGCATGTAAGAGGTAAAGTGAAGAAAGGGTGCTCAAGAGGGCTGTATGGACAGTGGTAACCTTTCTACGGTCACACTAAAGGACACTAGAAGAGATGGATAGGCCCGAGGAGCTGTGTTGCAAAAAAAGGGTATCATCCTTGTGTAGTGTGAGTGGGTATTGTGGGGCCATGCTAGCCTCCAATCAAGTGAGTCACTTATGGAGTTCCGGGAGGGAACCACTGGTTGCATAAGAAAAGGAGCCACGTAATCATATTATGTTGTTCATATTGCCTGATAAACCCAGTCGATGTACTGGCTTGGCAACGGTTGTTGTATGCCTGATAAACCCAGTCGGTGTACTGGCTTGGCATTGGTTATTTGGGAGTTGTGGCCAAAGGTTGCTGGATGCCTGATTAACCCAGTTGGTGTACTGGATTCGCGTGTTGTTAAATTAATTCCTGACAAACCCAGTCAGTGTACTGGCTTGGAATTGGTTATTTGCATGTTGTGGAGGTATTGGTTATTTGGGTGTTATTTTCTGACAAACCAAGTTGGAGAGCTGGCTTGGAAATGATTGTCATATGCTTGACAAACCCAGTTGGTGTACTGGCTTACCATACTAATTTTTGAAATGCTTGATAAACCCAGTCGGCGTATTGGCTTAGCATACTGATTTTTTAAATGCTTGATAAACCTAGTCGGCGTACTACCTTAGCATATTGAATTTTGAAATGCTTGATAAACCCAGTCGGCGTACTAGCTTAGCATACTGATTTTTGGGATGCCTGATAAACCCAGTCGACGCACTGCCTTGGAATTGCCTATTCAGATGATGTTGTGGAGAAGCATGTTTGTTGGCCAAGCATCCACCCCATAGGTGATCCAAGGCTTGTAAAGTAGAGAAGGAAACTTGTGGAGTAGCGAGGAGAAATGCACAATAAAGATAAGTATTCATTTTCATTTATATCTTGTTGGAATAATGCAGACTTCAGGTATAAGTCTTATGACAACCAAGCTAATGCACTGTTGTTTCTTTATTGGAAACCTTGGCCATTACAGGAAGCAAGGACCCTGAAAGAGCTATAAATGATTGGTAAAGCTAGAGAGTAACTGGTTGGAGCTATAAATGTTTGGTAAAGCCAAAGAGTAACTGATTGTTGCTATAAATTCTTGGTAAAGCCAGAGAGTAATTGGTTGGGCGCTATAGCATTCTTGGTAAATTCTGAGAATAGTTGGTGGGAACATTAACAACTTGATGTTGTGGAGTAGCCAGCGTGCTGGCCAAAGATTCCCTTAAACAATTGATAAAACCAGTCAACGTACTGGCCTAGCATTGCCTGTTCGAATGGTTGTGGAGTAGCCTGCGTGCTGGCCCAACATTCATTGTTGTATCCACGGGAAATCCAATGCTTGGAAAGTGAAGAAGGATCATGTGGGATAAAGTGAAGACATCCAATAAAGATAAGTATTTGGTTATCTTGCAACTCTTTCTTATGAATATACATGTGTATGTGGTTTAATTATGATTCCTCAAATTCTCATTTGGAGATAAACCCTATGAAAATACACTAAACATGTGAATTGACTCAATGTTTGAGTGTAGGTATTGCTGGAAGCAAGGACTATGAAAGCATCTGGAGGATGCATGTGGACATATGACTGTCCTAAGGAGCTCAGTATGAGCAATAATGAAAGATGGTGCTAGTGGAACCGTGTGGGTCCTAGCAGCCAAAGGTTCTGTAAGCAACAACGGGGAAGGGTTCCCTAGTTGAAAGGCATTAGATAGACCTTAGACACTAAAGTGTCAAAGCCAAGAAATGGCAAGTCAAGCAATCACCTTGAAGTGAAAGGGGCTAAGGAGCATAGAACCACAAGTGATGGTGTGGCTCCGGATTGGAACATGACTAAGAGGGGGAAAACTCTTACTCTTCTCTTTCCTTTTGACTGTTGCATCTTAGAAATAAAGGATTGTTGAGCGCATGTCATAAATGCCAACCAATTGTGTTTAATTGCTTGAAATGAATTATGAATGCTGAAATAGTTATTTTCATGTGAAAGGATGAACATGAATGAGTTCATGTGTATGTGGGAAAGCATGAAATGGGTGGAAGTCTCATAAGTAAAGCATGAACCTTCCATGTCAATTGGGCAAATAATTGACTAATTTTTACATTGTGTTATGCTTGTCCTAACAGGAATTGCCATGATGAGTCTCACAGGTGAGAAATTGAAAACCATTGTTGCAGTTGTTACTAACCAAATGATTGCTAGTGAGAAAAGCGAGAGCCAGTTGTGCACATTGATCATGGCAGTAGGCCAAAAGCTATTTTTTTTGGCTGGAAGTCTTCCGCAGATAGTTGCCGAGACAACAAGAAAGATGGCATCCATGAAATTCCAGACTTGTAGATCAGCTAGAAGGTGAATAACGGAAAGGGATTGTTGTAGGGCAATGCCCACCTACAGAGCTATCCGATCAAGGCCAGCAAGAATGATTGTGGAAGCCAAAGGAATTTGTACCGAAAGATCAAAGTAAAGGGATGAAACGCAGGCCAGACCTGTCACATTTTGTGAATTTTGAATCATGTGTAAAGTGGGTATATAGTTTGATGTGTTGGAACACTGAGGACAGTGTTATTCCAAGGGGAGGGGAATGTAATGTCCATAGTTTGATCGCATGGCATTAACATTATAACTGATGTAATATTGTTATGAAATCATGGTGAGGAGCTCAAGGCCAAGGCCCCGCCATCGATTTAGTGATGCATATGGTTTGCGTGCTAGCAATGCACATTGGAAATTCAAATATCATGTAATATGCATTTTAATAAAAATACCCACAACTAGCTATGCAATGCAACAAAGAGATGGGGCATGATTTCACAACGAATTGGGAGGGAAAACATTCAAACCATTGAGCCAATCAGGTGAAGCCAAGTGTCAATGAGAGAACCCATCAAACCCTCAACTACCCATGTTGAATTTTGTACCCAACCATTGATTTCTCACAAGAGTTGGTTGAGGTAGTTAATGCCTTGGGAATGGAGAGGTATGGCTGTCCAAATTCGGGTATGGGCAAGCCACCCTTTATGGAAAAACGTTTTTGTCTCCTTGGGAAAGAAAAGAGCCAGGAATTTTCTCCCCCAAGCCATGATCCATGATCATTCCTTCTCCCTCACGAGTTTAGAGCTACCTGGGAATTTTCCAGGCATGTTGGCTGTGTTTTCCTTCATTCTCCCAGTAGAGAATGGCGTTTCTGTGTTGTATACCAGTGGGAAAGAAGAGGAATGGAATGGGGGTTCCATAGAGACCGTTTTTGTTGTTAAATGCTGAGAGAGTTGGGAAGAAAACGTTTTTCCTCCCTGTGGATGCATTTCCCTTCCCACAACTCGTTTTGGGTGAACCACGATTTGGGAAAAATCTATGGCCATCTTGTTTGTGAATTCCATTGCTGGAAATGTGTATCTATGCCCAATGTTTGTGCTTGCTGTGTGAGAAATGAATATGTTGGGGTTTGGGTATGTGTATTCATTGCTTTGGCTTGAGCTTGAGAGTAAGCATCCAGGGTTCAATGGTAGCCTGATAAACCCAGCTATGGATTGGCTTGGCTCAGATGGATTGATTAATTGGCTGTGAATGAAGTTGTTCCCCTTTTCTTGGTGAGAATCATGCCCAACTCGGGGGTGGCCTTCGGACGGACTCAGTATAAGCTGTCAAAGAGCCTATGGCTGGGTGGAACATTGCAGCGACATAGCTAGTTGCTTGGGACAATTGTACAATGAAGTTTAGTGTTTTCTGTCTATGTATTTATCTCTACAATGCATCAATTTGATGACTGTTTTGATATGCTGGATGGGCATGAATTGTGTGTGTGGATTAGAGTTAAATTCCGCTGTGCATATTTCCTAATTTGTATCCGCACACCAATGTCTAAATTCTTATGATTCTAATTAGTGGGCTGAGTCTTATGAAATGCCCAGATTTTATCCCTTCCTTGCATTGGGTCAGCAGGTGGGTACATTACATTTGGTATCAGAGTTGTTGGTTGCAGCATTGGGCCTCTATGGGCCAAATCCAATTACTGTTACAAGGTAATATCCCTTCCTAATAACCACAGGTACTAGCATTAAGACTAGCTGGCTCAGTTGGATAGTTGCAGAGGTAAGGTTACCTTCTGTTGGGCAGCAGTCATCACAGGAAGAAGAAAGGAAGGAACTCGGAAATTGTTTCAAGTGTTTTTGAAAAATTTTCGTTTAAGTCTGTTTTGGGAAGAATTCGGGAAGTCGTCCCAAAACTATGGAAAGATTCCGCGAATCGTTCCGCAACATGGAAGAGTTCAGGAAATCATTCCGAAATTTGTGGAAGAGTTCCGTGAACCGCCCAGAAACTGCGGAAGGAATTCTCTTCCAAAACTGCGGAAGGAATTCTCTTCCGAAATTGCGGAAGGAATTCTCTTCCGAAATTGCGGAAGGATTCCACGAGTTGTTCCGAAACGCGGAAGAATTCGGCAAACTGCTCCGAAACAGCGGAAAATTTTTCTAAGTTTTCGGTGTCGAAAGGAAATTTTCGGAAGGAATTCTCTTCCGAAATTGCGGAAGGAATTCTCTTCCGAAATTACGGAAGGATACTGCGAATCATTCCGCAACGCAGAAGAGCTCGGCGAGTGGGCCCGAAATTGCAGAAAGAATTCTGGAAACTCTTCCGCAACTGCGGAAAGAATTCTGGAATGTCTTTCGAAATTGCGGAAGGGTTCCGTGAACCGCCCCGCAACTGTGGAAAGAATTCTGGAAAGTCTTCTGCAACTGCGGAAAGAATTCCGGAATGTCTTCCGAAATTGCGGAAGGGTTCCACGAATTGCTCCGTAACTGCGGGAACATTCAGCGAATTGCTCCGCAACTGTGGGAGCATTCGGCGAATCATTCCGCAACTACGGAAGAGTTCAGCTAATTGCAAGGGGGCAAGCCCCCTTGACCCCCATTCTTCCCCGGAGACAGTCATTGAAAGTGTGAAATGCACTCTTGGGATGAGGAGCACATATTGCATAAAAGATTGAATTCTCAGCAAGAGGAATTGGTTGTGATATCCATTATGGAAGATGAAAGGGAAAATGCCTCACCTTAAATTATTTTTGTTTATAGCATAAGAATTGCATAGTTGGAAAATAGCAAGAATGAATGATTGCACATATGTATATGTTGAATTGCTAATTCATGATAATATCATAGATAATGATTGCTTGTATGCTTGGTAGGGAAGCCAAGGAAAGGATTAGCTATGATGTAGATGAGGAACTCCATGATGGAATGAGGAATTGAGAAGAATTCCTTAACTCCTCTCTTGCTATTGTATTTATATTCTGAAAAACTTATGGCATAGGGATGCTGAAAATGCGAGAGGATAGATAAATGAAGTGAATATGTACTAGATGGCATATTGTACAGTACACGTGAAAATGGTTTTGCATGTATATGATATTGCATATTGGAAAAAAATTGAGAATTTACATATGCAATGAGCCACTTAAGATCAAATGATGGTGGTTTCTAATAATTAAGTTGTGTTCGCATCGGTTGTAAGACCAGAGACAACCGAAGCATGGCTAAGGATGTGGATGATGATTGTTTCCTACAACCTCATGAAGAGAGGATGGTGCAACAAATCCATGATCATGAGGTTGGCAAAAGGATTGAGTAACCTTGGTAAGAGGCCGACTGATCAGGTAACATCAAGTGATATTAATAACATCCATGCAGGTAACGGTTAACGGTGCATAATTACATGAGTGTTGAAAGAGGATTTGGTAAGATCCCTTCAACTACAGTTAAACTATGATGATTTGGTTTGCATGTGGTATTGGGTGCCTAAATGTGAATGTTAACCTACCAAGTATGGTCAGGTGTGGGTAAATGAAGGCAAGGAGCCTTACACCCTATAGTTTCTAGAAACCCCAATGCATTTATATCATGCCATTCGTGAATATTGGTTGTGAGTTTAGCAACCAAAGCAACTAAGGGCTTAACGACCTGTCATGGTAGTGCACATTGTACGTAGTAATCATGGTTAGGCCATAGTATGTTTGAATGCATAGTATTTATGAAATCATCCAAGATGGCATTAAAGACATGTGCATTGAAATATTCGGTAAATGTTGTAAATATGCAAGTATGTGTAGGTACACATGTTGAAAAGTGTTGTGTGAATGCATGAGTGTAACATATATATATGTTTCTATACAATTAGACAATAGATGAAATGGTGGACTATTGCTAATCTTTAAACCATTTCATAAGCTGCTATGAAGTAGGAGGATGATTGAATACAGAAGGTAGAAATGTGATGGGCTACAAGAGCACTCTGTTGGAAGGGCAGAGCTGCATGGAATATGAAGTAATGAGTATTTACAGTTATTTAAATTGCATGGATAGTGTGACTATGTCCTACAATTTTATTGTAATAATGATGCATATATAGAAATGTATATATATTTCATTGCATTTCAAATGTTAAACAGCTGAAAGTGTTTGAATTATTGAGTATTATAATTCTGAGATCACTTGAGTGACTGTTATGGCAATGAATGGTTATGTGCATAGATAATCACAACGTGTTTGGCTAATTGAAGTTTCAGTTTTCAGGTAGAAAAGTCTTGTGTATGGAAATAAGGATAAGTCCATAGTAAAAACCGAGATCTACCATGTGCAGAAGCCAAAGGTTATGAGAAGGTTCTCATGGTTGTAAATGTATGCATGAAACAAATCTGAAAATTGTCTGGCTTAAGTTTATGAGAATAGTCTCATAGTTGCAAATCTAGTTTCTGTAGGAAAACAGAGCTACAAATTTCAAGTTTCAGAATTTGCTTATAATTGCTAATGATTGTTTGGCTTATATAGAATTGTGTCAGGAGGACATGTTGTAGGTGGATGTCCAGGTATGGTAGTAAGGGTGGAAACATAATGGGCAGAGTGATACTACTTACGAGATCCAAACAATATGAGGAGGGCCTCATTGCTAAGCAAATCCATTTCTGTAGGAGACAGAATTATAAATTCATATTGAATTTAATTATTAATGCTATTGATTGGTTATGGAACAATCATATTTGAAGCTTATTGCTAAATGTTGTTGATTGTTTGTCTATTCATAAAGTGTGCCAAGACGACACATTGCAGGAAGACCATGCGTGATGGCCTGCAAAAGCCAAACTAGATGATAAGGATCCCATACTTTGGGAATGGGTTTCGGGTGAAATGCCATTGTAAATGTTGATAATGTCTCAGCCGAACTGCATGTTGGTAAAGCATGTGAGTGAGATAGTAAACTATGCCAAGAAGGCATGTGTGGGTTATGGCATGTGAAAAGATTGGGGTGAAAAACCGAAGGACTATTGACTCAGAGAAGGGAGCCCCCATTCTTCGCAAATGAAGAAAATATACATCTGTGAAATGAATGAGTATTCGGTAACCCTAACCAAGTATATACATGTCTGGTTATTAGACTTAATATGCAGAGCATGTTTTATTATTTCATTATTGTTCCAGACTGCTTAAGTGTGACTAAGGCCTACATGGCTCACACTGGAAAGGGATGCATACCTTTCAAGTGATGGGTTATGTTAGGGTTTCAATATTGACTACACCCTAAGGGAATGGACCCATTCCTGGTGTTTCAATGCTTGATAGTGATTGTTATGAAATATGGTTACAATTTTAGAGAAGCAATACTGATGAGTTTGCTTATCCTTCTTGTGCTATCAGCTTACACAAATGCAATTTGGTGTTGCACGTAAGAGTTAAAGTGAAGAAAGGGTGCTCAAGAGGACTGTATGGACAATGGTAACCTTTCTACGCTCACACTAAAGGACACTAGAAGAGATGGATAGGCCCGAGGAGCTGTGTTGCAGAAAAGGGGTATCATCCTTGTGTAGTGTGAGTGGGTATTGTGGGGCCATGCTAGCCTCCAGTCAAGTGAGTCACCTATGGAGTTCCAGGAGGGAACCACTGGTTGCATAAGAAAAGGAGCCACGTAATCATATTATGTTGTTCATATTGCCTGATAAACCCAGTCGATGTACTGGCTTGGCAATGGTTGTTGTATGCCTGATAAACCTAGTCGGTGTACTGGCTTGGCATTGGTTATTTGGGAGTTGTGGCGAAAGGTTGCTGGATGCCTGATAAACCCAGTCGGTGTACTGGCTTGGCATGTTGTTAAATTAATTCCTGACAAACCCAATCGGTGTACTGGCTTGGCATTGGTTATTTGCATGGTGTGGACGTATTGGTTATTTGGGTGTTATTTCCTGACAAACCGAGTCGAAGAGCTGGCTTGGAAATGATTGTCATATGCTTGACAAACCGAGTTGGCATACTGGCTTAGCGTACTGATTTTTGAAATGCTTGATAAACCCAGTCGGCGTACTGGCTTAGCATACTGATTTTTGAAATGCTTGATAAACCCAGTCGGCGTACTGGCTTAGCATACTGATTTTTGAAATGCTTGATAAACCCAGTCGGCGTACTGGCTTAGCATACTGATTTTTGGGATGCCTGATAAACCCAGTCGGTGCACTGTCTTGGCATTGCCTATTCAGATGACGTTGTGGAGCAGCATGTGTGCTGGCCAAGCATCCACCCCATAGGTGATCCAAGGCTTGTAAAGTAGAGAAGGAAACCTGTGGAGTAGCGAGGAGAAATGCACAATAAAGATAAGTATTCATTTTCATTTATATCTTGTTGGATTAATGAAGACTTCAGGTATAAGTCTTATGACAACCAAGCTAATGCACTGTTGTTTCTTTATTGGAAACCTTGGCCATTACAGGAAGCAAGGACCCTGAAAGAGCTATAAATGATTGGTAAAGCCAGAGAGTAACTGGTTGGAGCTATAAATGCTTGGTAAATTCAGAGAGTAACTGATTGGAGCTATAAATTCTTGGTAAAGCTAGAGAGTAACTGGTTGGGCGCTATAGCATTCTTGGTAAATTCTGAGAATAGTTGGTTGGAACATTAACCACTTGATGTTGTGGAGTAGCCGGCACGCTGGCCAAACATTCCCTTAAACAATTGATAAAACCAGTCAGCGTACTGGCTTGGCATTGCCTGTTCGAATGGTTGTGGAGTAGCCCGCGTGCTGGCCCAACATTCATTGTTGTATCCACGGAAAATCCAGTGCTTTGAAAGCGAAGAAGGATATTGTGGGATAAAGTGAAGACATCCAATAAAGATAAGTATTTGGTTATCTTGCAACTCTTGCTTATGAATATACGTGTGTATATGGTTTAATTATGATTCCTCAAATTCTCATTTGGAGATAAACCCTATGAAAATACACTAAACATGTGAATTGACTCAATGTTTGAGTGTAGGTATTACTGGAAGTAAGGACTATGAAAGCATCTGGAGGATGCATGTGGACATATGACTATCCTAAGGAGCTCAGTATGAGCAGTAATGAAAGATGGTGCTAGTGGAACTGTGTGGGTCCTAGCAGCCAAAGGTTCTATAAGCAACAACGGGGAAGGGTTCCCTAGTTGAAAGGAATTAGATAGACCTTAGACACTAAAGTGTCAAAGCCAGGAAAGGGCAAGTCAAGCAATCACCTTGAAGTGAAAGGGGCTAAGGAGCATAGAACCACAAGTGATGGTGTGGCTCCGGATTGGAACAAGACTAAGAGGGGGAAAACTCTTACTCTTCTCTTTCCTTTTGACTGGTGCATCTTAGAAACAAAGGATTGTTGAGTGCATATCATAAATGAAAACCAATTGTGTTTAATTGCTTGAAATGAATTATGAATGCTGAAATAGTTATTTTCCTGTGAAAGGATGAACATGAATGAGTTCATGTGTATGTGGGAAAGCATGAAATGGGTGGAAGTCTCATGAGTAAAGCATGGACATTCCATGTCAATTGGAAAAATAATTGACTAATTTTAACATTGTGTTATGCTTGTCCTAATAGGAATTGCCATGATGAGTCTCACAGGTGAGAAATTGAAAACCATTGTTGCAGCTGTTACTAACCAAATGATTGCTAGTGAGAAAAGCAAGAGCCAGTTGTGCACATTGATCATGGAAGCAGGCCAAAAGCTATTTGTTTTGGCTGGAAGTCTTCCTCAGATAGTTGCCGGGACAACAAGAAAGATGGCATCCATGAAATTCTAGACTTGTAGATCAGCTGGAAGGTGAATAATGGAAAGGGATTGTTGTAGGGCAATGCCCACCTACAGAGCTAGTCGATCAAGGCCAGCAAGAACGATTGTGGAATCCAAAGAAACTGGTACCGAAAGCTCAAAGTAAAGGGATGAAGCGCAGGCCAGACCCGTCACATTTTGTGAATTTTGAATCATGTGTAAAGTGGGTATATAGTCCGAAGTGTTGGAACACCGAGGACGGTGTTATTCCAAGGGGAGGGGAATGTAATGTCCCTAGTTTGATCCCATGGCATTAACCTTATAACTGATGTAATATTGTTATGAAATCATGGTGAGGAGCTCAAGGCCAAGGCCTCGCCATCGATTTAGTGATGCATATTGTTTGCATGCTAGCAATGCACATTGGAAATTTAAATATCATGTAATATGCATTTTAATAAAAATACCCACAACTAGCTATGCAATGCAACAAAGAGATGGGGCATGATTTCACAACGAATTGGGAGGGAAAACATTCAAACCATTGAGCCAATCAGGTGAAGCCAAGTGTCAATGAGAGAACCCATCAAACCCTCAACTACCCATGTTGAGTTTTGTATCCAACCATTGATTTCTCCCAAGAGTTGGTTGAGGTAGTTAATGCCTTGGGAATGCAGAGGTATGGCTGTCCAAATTCGGGTATGGGCAAGCCACCCTTTATGGAAAAACGTTTTTTTCTCCTTGGGCAAGAAAAGAGCTCGGAATTTTCTCCCCCAAGCCATGATCCATGATCATTCCTTATCCCTCACGAGTTTAGAGCTACCTGGGCATTTTCCAGGCATGTTGGCCGTGTTTTCCTTCATTCTCCCAGTAGAGAAGGGTGTTTTTGTGTTGTATACCAATGGGGAAGAAGAGGAATGGAACAGGGGTTCCATAGAGACCGTTTTTGTTGTTAAATGTTGAGAGAGTTTGGCAGAAAACGTTTTTCCTCTCTGTGGATGCATTTCCCTTCCCACCACTCGTTTTGGGTGAACCACGATTTGGGGAAAATCTATGGCCATCTTGTTTGTGAATTCCATTACTGGAAATGTGTATCTATGCCGAATGTTTGTGCTTGTTGTGTGAGAAACGAATATGTTGGGGTTTGGGTATGGGTATTCATTGCTTTGGCTTGAGCTTGAGAGTAAGCATCCAGGGTTCAATGGTAGCCTGATAAACCCAGCTATGGACTGGCTTGGCTAATATGGATTGATTAATTGGCTATGAATGAGCTTGTTCTCCTTTTCTTGGTGAGAATCATTCCCAGCTCGGGGGTGGTCTTCAGACAGACTCAGTATAAGATGTCGAAGAGCCTGTGGCTGGGTGGAACGTTGCAGTGACATAGGTAGTTGCTTGGGACAATTGCACAATGAAGTTAAGTGTTTTCTGTCTATGTATTTATCTCTGCAATGCATCAATTTGATGATTGTTTTGATATACTGGATGGGCATGAATTGTGTGTGTGGATTAGAGTTAAATTTCGCTGTGCATATTGCCTAATTTGTATCCGCACACCAATGTTTAAATTCTTATGATTCTAATTAGTAGGCTGAGTCTTATGAAATGCCCAGATTTTATCCCTTCCTTGCATTGGGTCAGCAGGTGGGTACATTACATTATGGGGCCAACTTTTCTAGCTTAGTACAGTAACCGATGGTTAACTTAATCAAGGCCAACCCTACACATGGTGGTCTAATAACCCATCGGCAAGTTACGACACTTGTGACACTTGTCAATACAAATGACAACACTTCCTTATAGAGGAATAACACATCTCTATAGGAGTACAATATATATAGATGAAATACATCGATGAAATACATTCCGAAGTTACATATACATCAACACTCCCTCTTAACTAGGAAGGTATTTCTTGACATAGATCTGCTAGTACAAGTCTTCTTCTCTAGATCATCATCAGTGAATCATCGTCCTCGAATCATCGTCATCATCACTGCTGCTGCTATCTCAATCAATCTCTAAATCTACTTGTCATAGGAAGTTCTACAGAGCCATTCCTTTTTCATACTGGATGTAGGCCCACCACATGCAGGTCTTCTTCATCACTGGCCATACTGTGGAATCCTCAGGACTTATTACGTGCGTCACAAAACCTGGCTGAAGCATCCCAGGCTATTACGAGCACATGGCTCTACCTGTCAGATCTCCCAAGAGCACATTACAGGTGACCCATCACAAAACCTGGCTGTAGCATCCAAGGTTGTTATGAGCACACAGCTCTACTGGTCAGATCTCCCAAGAACACATTACATGTGATCTCACCACAAAACCTGGTTGTAGCATCCCAGGCTGTTACGAGCACATAGCTCTACCTGCCAGATCTCCCAGGAGCACATTACATGTGGTCCACCACAAAACCTTAAAAGAGTGTCTTGCCAAGCAAGATCTCTAAAGAGCATCTGAGGCCTTTTTCATCCTATCTAGATCTCCAAGACTTATTATATGTGGTCATGGCAATGCCTCGAAAGAGCATCTGAGGCATTTTTCATCTTGTCCAGTACTTACATGCTATACGACAATGCCTCGAAATACCATCTGAGGCCTTTTTCATCTTGTCCAGATCTCCTAGGTCTACTTACATGTCCTCCTAGAGCAATGTCTCGAAAGAGCATTTGATTCCTTTTTCATCCTGTCCAAATCTCCCAAGTCTACTTACATGCTCATCTGCACAGCCTGTCCACGACCACATAGTATTAATCTGATACTCACCATACATCCTCCTGATGTACACATGATCATCTTGATCATCATCACTGCATTGTCCTGATGCATGTCATCTAGAGAAACATCATGAATCTTGTCATCCATGATCATCCATGATCATCCTGATCATATAATGCATCCACCTGATGCATACCAAGTATCTACCGGATATATATCATCATACATGATCCTCCTGATCATACAACATATCCACCTAATACATATACAGATACATGGTCCAAGCATCCAACATGATGCATATACATATACATGATCCAACTGATCATATCTAGTATCCAACATGATGCATTCATACATACATATAAATGATCCAGTTGATCATATCCAGCATCCAACATGATGCATATATACATACATATAAATGATCCAACTGATCATATCCAACATCCAACATGATGCATATACAGAGCAGTAATTGGAGCATCGTCATGATGCTCATCATCCAGCGCTTACATCCACAGCCATGGGAAGGATCCTTCTCTCACCATGCTTATAATGGCTCCAGAAAATGTCCCCATCACTTCTTCCTCAAAGTGTCGTCAATCTGAAGAACACCAAGCCTCTCTCTGAAGTATTTGAACTTCACTATGGCTAGTGGTTTTGTCAGCACATCTGCAATCTATTCGCCCATCGCAACATACAGGAGCTTCATTGCTCCTCTCTGCACCATATCCCTGATATAGTGATATTTGATCTCAATGTGCTTTGACCTGTCATGGAACACCGGGTTCTTACATAGCTTCACACAACTCTGGTTATCACAAAAGATACCAGTAGCCTCCAGCAGGAGATCAAATAACTCAGACAGTAGCTTCCGAAGCCATATTGCCTCACAACTAGCTGAACATGCTGCAACATACTCTGCCTCAGCTATACTCAGTGCTACGCAGGACTGCTTCCTGCTAAACCAAGAGATCACACCTGATCCTATACTGAAGCAGCACCCAGAAGTGATCTTCCTATCTGCAACATTACCTGCCTAGTCCAAATCAACATAACCCTGCAGGTTAAACTTTTGATTTGCATCATACTTGAGCCCATAGTCAACCATACCCTTCAGGTACCTCAGAATATGCTTTACAGCAACCAGGTGAACACTTCTCCGATCCGTTAGGAACTGGCTCAATGTGTTCACCACAAAGCAAATATTTGGTCTTGTGTTCGTTAGGTACATCAAGGACCCAATCATATGACAATACACAGTGACATCAACTGGCTTTGATGAAGCATCACATAGAAGCTTCAGGTTCGATGCCATAGGTGTGGCCATGGCCTTGCAGTCCATCATCCCGAACCTCTTCATAATCTCTACTGCATACTTCCCTTTCCCTAGGAAGATACCATATGCACTCTGCCACACCTCCATGCCTAGAAAATAGTGCATCATCCCCAAGTCCTTCATCTCGAACATGGTAGCAAGCTTCCTCTTGGTATCAGCAATCAAACTATCATTACCTGTAACAAACAGGTCATCCACATACAGGAGTAGTATCATTGGATTTCCTTCCTCAACCTTGTAGTAAAGGTTGGAATCCGCTTTACTCTTGGTAAAGCCTGAACTAGAAAGAAAGTTGTTTATCCTACCATACCAAGTCCTAGGAGCTTGCTTTAAGCCATACAAGGCTTTCTTCAACCTGCACACATATGACTTCCTGTCGTGTGTCTCAAAACCGAGTGGTTGCTCTATATACACTTCCTCTTCAACTACAACATTCAAGAAAGCAGTCTTGACATCCATCTGGTGTATCTTCCATTTCATCATTGCAGCCAGAGCAAGTACCAATCTGATGGAAGTGTATCTGTCCACAAGAGCAAAGGTCTCTTCATAGTCAATCCCTTTTTTCAGGGAGAAGCCACGAGCTACAAATATTGATTTATATTTCTCTATGCTGCCATTTGTAGCATGCTTGATCTTGTAGATCCACTTGGAAGTCACAACAGACTTCCCTTCAGGTCTTGGGACAACATCCCAAACATCATTCTTCATTATTGATTGGTATTCTTCGACCATGGCATCCTTCCATTCTTTCTTTTCCACTGCTTCTTCATAATTGGAAGGTTCTTTGTTCATGATATCACAGAGTAAAGCAACATAGCTGGTGTGTGATCTAGTTCTCTTCTTTGCTCTGTGTTCTTCTTCTGGAATGCCATATCTTTATTCATATTGAATGAGCTCTCTAGCCCATGCAGGTTTCCTCTTGTGAGAGTTATTCTCACAGGGTGGATCTACAAGTTCTTGTAGATCTTCAATTTCACGGTCTGCATCTGGATTTGCTTTAGACATAGTAGTCTCTTGAAATCTAGTTTCCTTAGGTTCTTCGTAATCTTCAACAGGTGTCTTTCTTGATTTGATGAATGTTGAGTTTTCATCAAATGTCACCTCTCGGCTAACATCAATCTTCCTGAACCTTGGGAAGTATATTCTGTAAGCCTTTGAGCTTTCACTGTAACCCACAAAGATACCCTTCTTTCTTGAAGGATCTAGCTTGGTCCTCTTTTCCTTTGGGACATGTGTGTATACTGGACAACCAAATATTCTGAGATGACTGACTTCAGGTTTCTTACCAGAAAAGACCTCTTATGGTGTCTTGTTGTCCAATATCTTGTGGGGTGTTCTGTTCTGCAAATATACATCTGTCCTAGTTGCTTCTGCCCATAGATGCATAGGTAGATCCTGGTCATGCAGCATTTCCCTTGCTGCTTCCATGATTGTTCGATTCTTTCTTTCTGCAACTCCATTCTATTTTGGATTGTAAGGAGCATTCAACTCCCTCTTAATCCCTGAATCACTGCATAACTTCTTGAAGTCACCTGAAGTGAATTCTCCACCATTGTCGGATTTGAATGTTTTGATCTTCTTATCAGTTTGGTTCTCCATCAAGGTTTTGAATTCCTTGAACTTATCAAACACTTTATCTTTGTTCTTCAAGAAGTAAACCCAAGTCTTCCTGGAGAAGTCATCAATGAAAGAGACATAGTAAACATACCCACTCAGAGAACTGGATGACATCGGACCGCATACATCGGAGTGGATAATTTCCAAGATTCCTTTTGATTTGCTTTCACTACATGGAAATGCCTTCTTTATGTTCTTTCCTTTTGCACAGCCCTTTGAAACACCTTCATCCTTGGTCTTGATTTCAGGAAGACCTTCTACAGCTTTGCTTGCAATTGGTTGTGCTCTGTAGTGCACATGTGCAACTCTTCTATGCCAAAGTTCACTTGGATCCATGGAATCATGCACCATGGCATGTTCAGGTTGTCCCTTCAATTTATACAATCCTCCCTCTTGCTCTCCAATCACCACCGCATCATCTATGGTCTTTCCGTTTGGCCACATTAAAACTTGGACATCCACAAATGCAACCCTCATACCTTTTGTATCCAATGCAGATATGGAGAGTAGGTTTTTCTTGAGCCCAGGTACATAAAGAACTTCTTTAATCTTCTAAGACTTTCCATAATATAGGTTGTAGGAGGCTTCACTAATTCCTTTGATGGGGTATTGGTAGTCATTCCCAAGTTTATCTTTATGGGGTGATTCATGTTCAGATAGATTTACAAAAGATTATTTAAACCCAGTCATGTGTTTGGAAGCCCCACTGTCAATAAGCCAATCATTACAACCATGAGAAATAGTACCTGTGAGAGAAGAGATTAGAACACACTCTTCTTCGCTTGATGAGTCATCATCATCACTTTCTGCTCTAGCCTTCTTCTTAGGAGGTTCATCATCCTTAGCAGCATGAGCATGATATCTTTTCTTTTTGTTGTTCTTCTTCTTATTGAAGTTGTTGTTGTCCTTCTTGTTCTTGGGACAATTTATAGCAATATGTCCTTTTTCATTACAGGTGAAGCATATTCTCCTTTCTTTATGGTGGTGTGAGGATTTCTTGAAGTGAGATGTCTCTCTCTTGGACTTCCCTTTCTTGGTGTGAGCTGTGAGAGCTTGATCTTCATTCCCCATCTTTTCTTCTCGGGCTACGAGCCTAGATTATTCTTGAGAACATTCTTCCCACAGTCTGTTGAAGGAGATCAACTTCCTTCTTGCACAAATTCCTTGAATAAAGGAATCCCATGACCTGGGTAGTCCATTCATAGTATTCATAACCACTTCACCATTATCTACTACTTCATCGACAGCTTCAAGTTGTTCCTTGATCCGAGAGACCTTGGAGAAATAAGATTTAATGGTCTCTCCATTCAACAGCTTGACCCCTTTCAATTAGTTCCGCAGAGTCATCTTCCAATTTATGTTCTTCGCTTCAAATAGCTTGGTCAAAGAGTCAAACATCTCCTTGGGTGTTTTCAGAGATGACACATGTGGTATGAGATGGTCTTTGATAGAATCAACAATGATTCTCTTTGCCTTGACCAAGTTCTTCTTATGCAATGCTTTAGCTTCTTCATCCTCCGGGACGGGGACTTCAGAACTGATACATGTATCCAATTTATTTTCTTCCAGGATTAACCCAATCCTATACTTCCAGGCTCGGAATTTATCTGCCCCTTCAAGCTTATCCTCAAGCTTGGTGTGGTGAGACATTTTTAAAGAGTACTTCAAATGGAAATAGAAAAGATTTAGGTCTTACAACTTGATTTGCTGAAAACTGGATCTGGTCCCAGATTAGGGTTTGTTAGAGAAACCCTAAAAATTCAAAATGTGAATTTCAACTTTCTGAAAGGATAGAAAGATGCACCTTGATGAGTTGATCAGCCTGGTGTATTCAGAATTTGAGATCTGCAAAGCTTCACCCTTCGAAAATGCCTTTTAGTCTTCTCGGGTTCACTCAAAGGACCCTGATTTAGGGTTTGAGTTTCTCAGAGATTCACCCAGCCAAAAATCTCGATCCAAAGTTCTAAACTTCAATTGTTCCAAGGATCTTCCAGCTATGTCTTCGGATTTCAGAAATTTCTATTTTTGTGGAAACCCTAATTTTTAGGGCCAAAACTGAAAGTGCTTAGAATTGAATTCTGATTGGACAGATAGATTCACCTTATTGAGGAGAGTCAATCTATCATATTATGTTTCCAAAATCTGTGGAGAGAAACCCAATAAACAAGAAACCCTGGTTTTCGCTACTACACAATGTCTTCTTCTGAGGTTAGCTCTGATACCATGTTAATTTTTGAGCATTAATTCAATATACTCTAGGATCTTTACTGAGAGAATAACATGTACAATATATCAATGCATATCAATCATAGCAAGCATGTCAATCATCACAAGAAGCAAAACATAAGAGACAATAGACACACAGAATTTCCATGGGGAAAACCCTAAGGTGAAAAATTCCACAACTTCCTCAGAAATAGATAGAGCAATAATACAACCAAAGTACAACCCAAGTACACAGAGATAGTCTCCTTCTAGCAGCTAATCCTCTTCCTCACATGTGTGCCACTTTCCGAGTGATGTAGAGTGAGATAATGAAGTGATCAAAATAGAGATGGGAGATGACTATTTATACTTGTCTTGACTGCCCAATAAACTTATGGGGCTGACTTATCTAGCTTAGTACAATAACCCATGGTTAACTTAATCAGGGACGACCCCACACATGGTGGTCTAATAACCCATCAGCAAGTTACGACACTTGGGACACTTTCCAATACAAATGACGACACTTCCTTATAGAGGAATAACACATCTCTATAGGAGTACAATATATATAGATGGAATGCATTCCGAAGTTACATATACATCAACATATGACTGATTGGATGATGTCTCCAATGTTATCCAAGCCACACATTGAGGTGAATTCGAATGACCTTAATAGTATTCGAATTCATTTGATTGTATTCATTTATTATTCTACTTTCACAGTGCTAGCTTACAACTGATGTATGATTACAACAATTTTTGTCATTTCTTGTGTTAATGAGTGATTACTGATTCCATTCTTCTTCTTTCTTCTTCCCTGTAATTCTTGAGTGAGATTAGTGATATTTACTCTAGCTGTGTGATCTATCCTATAAAATATCACACCTACCTTAGGTGGCCTTGCTCTGGAATTTTTTCCAATGGACATTTAAAGAGTGGATTGGCTTCCTTACATTTTTTGCCTCTCCACTTCTTCCACTCTTGCTTCCTTGAGGGACTTCCTCCCTACCCTTTTCGTGGGTTTCTCGAATGTCTCATCTTTCGATGATCCATACATTTATGGTGGTTTCTTCCTTGTCATATCTACATCAAAGGGAGAAGAAGAGCCTCCTGTTGGGGAGCCAGGTTGAGAAGGGATTTTCCCTGTCTTGCCTTCCACATCTATTGACATAAGAGTCTCTTGTTCTACCTCTACTGCTTTGTTGGGAGGTTCTTCCTGGGTACTGAGTAGTTCAAAGGGATTCGTGTATCCCTCTTATCGTGAAAGAGTTGCGGCACCTTCCACTTGAATCTACTCTATGATGGGCTCACTGGACCCTGAAGGATCCCCTTTCTCTCTTGGCTTGTTGGTTTTCTTTGACGAGGCCGGCTTCTGCACCTTCGTCCATTTCTCTCCTTTCGACTTCTCTGCTTCTTCCTCAGCCTTCTTTTTACATTGTCTTGCGAAGTGCCCATATCCATGGCAGTGCCTACACTTGAAGGTCAGTTGTTAGTAGTCCAATTCTTGTATATGAGACGAGTGTGCCACTTTTAAGTTATGGCTTCTAGGAGCCCTATTTCCATATCAACCTCTATGCATATTCATGCACAGGAGTATTGATCCTTCCTTTCTACTCTGTTGATATATTTCCCAAGGGTATTCCCAATATATTCTAAGGACTTCGGGTTCCAACAATGCAAGGGAAAATGAGGGAGGCGCACCAAAACTGGGACAGCTGAAGGAACATTTTCAGCTCGATCAAAATTCTGACGTCCACTTGTTCAAATACAGGGGGCCCATGAAATATGGCCCATTTCTAAAAATGAGATTCATGTCTTCTATATTTTCAAAAATGAAAACGAAATAGCTTTTGCCAACGAAATGGCTTTTGATTCCTTCCGATACCAGTGGTCTCCAGTTTCTCTGCACCCACGAATCGATGGATTTTGCGGATGGCCATAGGCCGATAAACTGTCTGATGAGGCCCCTTTCAACAATGTTCAAAGCTGCATCACACGTTTCTTCAACTAGGAGAGCTATGGTCAAAATGTTGTCCATCTTCTTGACAAATTTCTGTCGAGAAGCAATAGCTGGGCGTTTGTTGTAGGCTGCTACTAGCTTCTTGAATGTGGTGAGCTCGAGCGGAGGATGAGGGGGAGGCGCAGAGCCCCCTCCTGAGGACATGTTGGTGATGATCAGAATGCGGAGGGAGGGTGCACAGAGAGGCAACAAGGAAGAACACGCAACCAAAACCATTAGGTAAATGTATTTGGTATATTTATTGTATTTTTTGACAATTGAACAATTGATAATAACATCATTTTCCAAAATTAGGGAAAGAAGAAAAGGGTTGTACATGCATAAAAGCTTTGGTTTTCTATTATGGAAGCTTAGATAGAAATTGTAAATCCATACATTCTCTTCAAGGTATGTGCATGATTTATACTATTAAGGTCTATAGTTTCATGACTATTAGACTAAATGATTGTTTAGTGCAAGTTAAAATGAATTCAACTTTGCAAAGTTGACTGAATATATCTTGATATTATTTACTACCTGTAATAGGAAAGGAAATCTATAAAATATGGGAACCATCAAATCTTCTAACCTTTGCACAAAGATTATTGAATATTCAATTCCAACAAAAACAACATCTTGTAACTTAGCATCTTTTGCATTGTCTAGATTTGTGAGAGGAAAGGTAAATTTGTTGGTTACATCCTTGTTTTGGGGCTTAACTTTGGTAAAGATGGAAACTAACACATTCCAATGATTCAAGGTATATCCCTTGAGTCTCAACCCACTAATCTATTTGTAGGTAGCAGAGGTTGGAGGAACCCTTACTTTGATTTTGGTAAACTAGCAGAGGTTAGTCATATTATATTTTTTTTTGAAGCGATGAGTGGTGATTTGAGTAATTTATTGTGCAATAATGATGACACAATTAACAAGGACTATAATAGAATATGATAGCATTTTTGTGAGAGTATTATATCAAAATATGTTTCTGAGTGTGGTCACATAAGCAACATAGAAGTTTGAATAATTAGTTCTATGTTTTCTTCTAGTTTCCCAATTTAGTTGAAGTCTATTCATGTGAGTTTATTTGACTTTTAAATGGATTATTTGACTACAATGATTATCAACATCTTGCTCGATCTCTCTCATTATCTTAGAGTTATAATTGTATACATAAACACTCACTTTTCAATGGATTAGTTGCATACATGCACACTCATAGAGTTGCAACATGCAATCTCCTAGAGCATAGAGGGATATAAAATTTTTAGTGTCATGGATAGTTGCTCCTTTAACCATCCCATAAGTAAGATTGTGCACTAAGTTATCAATTATGATGACCAAGTAGTGGCAGGTTTTTTATTTTTCTTTCGAAAAGGTTCCTAGGATCGTGGGACTAGACATACAAGATAAGGTTTTTCATGTTGCTTCAAACCCCAGTGTTTCTTTTCTTTTGCGAGTTGTAATTGTCATTTTTGTGTGATGTTTATTTTATATCATTTTTATGTTAGAAAAACTGAAACTTGGACATAGAAATTATTTACTTTTATTTCTCATCTCTGGTTTCCTAGATGATACATCGGAAGATGTTAAATATATGTTATTGTTGATGCTAAATGTCTTTCTTTGATTTCTCTTCTACAATGGGTAGAACGTTCATTGTTTTAGGTGAAGGAATTGATATTTTCAAACATGTCTCCTTTTGGTTATCTATGGATTAATATGATTTTAATATTTCTTATGTATTTAATTTTGATTAAAATTTGATCGTAATGAACACAAATTGAATGCATATTATTAAATATAATAAAAAATATTTTTTAGACATCTATTGTACATGTTAAGTAAATTTTAACCTTGAATTTCTGGTGTGTTATCAGACATTTCATGCTTTCCAATGCTACATTTACTTTTGGAACTTTGCTTTCAACATACCCATGTCCTTTGACATGTATCTCGATCCTCGTAAGTATCTCGATCCTCGTAAGAAATTGAGAGTTTTAATTACTTAATTATACTAAATTACAATCAAACATATACCATTTTCTTTCATGACATCATGTTTAAAATACGACAAAGACATAATGGGGTCATGAATTGCAACTTCGGAAAGTTGGTTGTGCAGTTTCATGATCCATATTTTAAAAAATATATCAAAACAAATGATTCTTCAAGCCATTGGGTTTCTAGCCCACCCAAATTGGGACAGTCTAAGGCACATCTTAAATTGGATCAAAGTCAGACATCCATTTAAAAAACAAGTACACAAAATACTAAAAACAATAAAAAAAATTAAATAAAAGATAACATTTCAAAAATAAATTAAAACAACTTAGATAATTAAAGCAATCTAAAACAAGCTTACAATCAAACTCATAAATCTCCCTTCAATAGTTTTTAAAAGTCTACAAACATGCAATGAAAAACAGCCATAGAATATTTACAATGTAAGTATAGTAACAGTTAAAATTAAAATTTCAATCACAAATAATTGAATAATTAAATGCATTACACCTAAATTCCACTGTTTATATATTGAATATGTTTATAAGGTATTAAAAGGCATCTTATTAATTTTTTAATGCTTAAATAATTTTAATTTTATTTGTGAGTAAACTCATATTGATATGACTCAAAGTGTGTACCTATGTTACCACTCCCACATAAACATTCCAATAATGAACATAAAACTATCATGTTGGAATACAGAATATATAATAATATATTAACAATGCAGAATGGGAATATTCAACGGATGAGAAAAAACAATGATTTACAAATTAGACATATAAATCAAACCAATGAATGATGGAACATGGTGTGCAGACCCAGTGATACAAAAGAACACAAGTACATGCCTACTCCTTATATAATAAAAATAAATGAAAACAATGAGACGCTTGAAGATATAAATAAATTCACTACAGAATTAACACAGAAAGAACATTGACGTGTATGTGAATAAATTGGTTGCAGTAACAGATCCATCAATGATGGGGTATGATGAGTTGTGTCTTAGAAAATTATCAGTTGGTTATTTAAACTAGAAGATGTATCAAAGAAATAGAACTAGGATAGATGGAATGAAATCCATCTATCCCCATTCCCTATCCTTAAGGAATAGTAAATCAATATGAATAAATATAAATCATCTGATGTGCATTCACTTGGAAATTAATATTTCTGAGTTTTTAATTCCTAAATGAAATGTAACAAATAGAATAAAAATTTATTAAACTAGTATTGAATAGAAATCCAAACTGAAATTGAAATGAAAATAACACACTTACTAATCTATTAAAAAGTAAATAAGAAATCTTCACAATGTTGGTACAGTGGACCATTACTGATAATACCAGTTTCCATAATCTTCATCATAACTCGAGAAGTTGTATCCCTCTCATTAAAACAAAATATATGGAAAGAAGAATCGTTGACAATTACTTGAAAACAATAAGACGCTTGAAGAATTAACACAGAAAGAAAGGAATGCATAAAGAATATTGAGTTGTATGTAAATGAATTGGTTGCAGCAACATATCGATCAATTATGGGCTGCGCCGGTAATCGACACAATTTTGAATGTAAACCTATGCATGGGACAATGAATCAATGTGAATAAAAACAAATCATATGACATACACTTGGAGATTAATATTTCTGAGCTTCTCATTGCTAAATTGAATGTAACAAACATAATGGAAATTTATTAAACTGGGATTGAATAGAAACCCAAACTGAAATTGAAATGAAAATAGCACACATACTAATCTATTAAGGCAAATAAGAAATCTTCACAATCTTGGTACAGTGGAACCTTACTAACCAAAATTGTTAGCTTGAGGATTCACACATGAAGATTCCATAATCATCAAATTCCATAATCTTGTTCCTGTACCATGTTGGAATATATTGAATAATAAAACATAAAATTTTATCCACCAATTAAAGCAAAACTGCATAAACATTTTCGATTTTATACTGCATGACAATGACTAAAGCTACATATTAAATCCTTTGAAAGAGGCTACTAAGTCTGCTATTTCATCTCAACAAATAATTAAACTTCAAAACTAATTTGAAACCCTAAGTTTTTTTTCAAGTGAAAAATTCATCTTTCTGCTATTCTGAAAGAATTAAGGAAGGCTAAACACTTATAGGAAATTCCAACAAACTTCATGATAAGTAGAGAAAACCATCAACCCGTCATCCAAACCAGAAGATGTCTCAACCGAATTGAACCTGGGTGGATAGAATGAAATCCATCTATCCCCACAAACCAAAAAACCACTTATCCTTGACATTTAAAACCCTAAATTACTTGACATTTAAAACCCTGAGTTGAACCAAACTCAATAGTGTGAAAAGATTTATTACACAAAAAAAACCACCAATGTATACCCTACACCATACAATTCAATGAGGAGAAACGTGGTTCATAAAGTAAACTCTGGTGTGGCCAAAGCTAAAGGCCTGCTATTGTTCGCTGTTGTAATTCTTTGACAGCAGGGGCACACGGTGATGGTTGCCGTAGGCATGAGAGGAGATGCCAATTTCAGGGACCTTAGTTCCTGCAATTCTTTTTGCAGTTTTATGTTTTCGGCTATAAGTGACTCGTTACACGTCTTCAGAAGCTTGCAGTTAATTTCGGTTTGATTAAACTTTGTCCTGAAACAAATTAATCACATTCAATATAACAAAATATAACAAAAAATTTGGGAATAAAGTAAGGCGTCCTCAAATTACGTATAACAGAAAATTTGGGAATAAAATAAGACGTCCTCAAGATCAAAACTTTTACGAGTGACAAGCATGCAGAAATTTATGTATAACAGAAAAACTGCTAATAAAATAGAGCACCCTGAGCATCAAAGCTCAAAACTTTTCTGAGTGACAAGTATACAGAAATTTGAATGTCTAGAACTCTTCACATTTACAAGCTAATCTATTTAGCAGTCGATTCGAGAAATGGGCTTTGAAATATAAATATCGATATGTACGACGAATCAGTAGTGAAGAATAAAATCTAACCTTGACCGTTTATTCTGGAACCACACTTCAACTTGATGAAGAGGAAGATTCAATTCTCTTGCCAAGGCTTGCTTTTGATTCTGAAGGAGGCCCAAGTCATATTCAGAGAACAAATAGATGAATCACAAACTATAGAACAATAACAAGTATATAAATAAGATGACTAGACTTACATGTGCGGGCAATCTGTTCTTGCTGAAGCTTTCTTCCAAAAGAGCATACTGCTCCTGGGACAGTCTGGGCTTCTTCCTGCTACTACCCTCTTCTTCTACATCGCTGAGTACCCTTGAGGAAACTCTCTCATTCTCCAACTCCTGGGTAGCACTCGTATCGACAGTACTGTTCGACGAAGAGACATTAATGGCGGCCGGTTCTTCATTGTGATGGCAGGGCGCAAGAAATTTCTTGACATTGAATCGCTCTGCAACAGTTACTCTATGGATTGCAGCCTTCGCTTCTCCTGCTGATCTGTCGTCATCAGATCCACCATCTGCAAACGATGATTGTCATAATTATCATCCGAAATACCATCAAAACCACCCACACCTTGGTAATCAAAACACTAATAAATTAAAACTCAATCCTTCTAAGTAATCGGTATTGCAGATCAGTCACTTGTCTCAAATAAAATATACCAATCCCAGGTGAAGTCTTCTTCCGTGGCAAAGTCCCCGAGGCTGGAGTAACAGCAAAGGAACCCGACGTAGGCGGCAGTAAGGAGGTTAATGGAAACATATTTAACTGTACAGGAGGCACTTGCACGGGTCTGGGAGGAGCGTAGTTAAGATCTTCTGTTCTGTTGGGTGTCCCAGAAGTGATATTGATACCCAGGCGGAGCTCTAAGTCGGAATCCTGATCCATGCTCTCCTGTTTCATTAAGTTTTGCAGAGATGGGAAGTGATTTGTGAAAGACTGCAAAGGAAAGAGAATATATAGGAGCGAATGGGAGACCGGGTCGAAAGAAGGAAATGGGAGGGGAATATATATAGGGGGAGAATGGGAGACAGTTTCGAAAGAAGGAAATCAAAACGTAATAGGTAGGATAATGGGTCATGTATTTCGGATTTTTTAATTATTGAATAGTAATAATGGGTTTAATGGTTAAGAATATGTGTTAATTTTGATGTGTTAACTTGAAGGAAACCGTTGGGGTAGGGTTGCTTATTGACCCATTGTGACAAGGTGGTGGAGACCTCTCGACCCCTGCTGAGTCACAAATTTCTTCTGACTTGCGGATTTATTTAATTAAATCATTGTGAATAATGGTAAACTTGTTATTATAAGTTAGAGAGGACTTTGACTTTTTTTCTTTATGATTATATAATTTTGAGTATAATTTTTCATTTTTATTTGGAGAGGTTATAATTTTTTATTGTTTAGAATCTAATTTTCTATTAGATAAAAAATGTGAAGATGAAATTTTAGAGAAATTTAATTAATTAATTAATAATAATAATAATTTAATAATTAATGTATATTTATTTTTAATTTTTAATTTCTATTAAGTTTAAGTTTAGGGATCAAATTCTTTGACATGCAATTTTGTTCTTAAATTTTGCACTTTAAAAAATATTTTCACGTCAATCTATTTCTATTTATAATAGTTTAGCATGTAAATCCATGAGTTAATCATGGGATACCTCTAGTAAGAAATCATACATTAATATCAAGAAGTATCCAAATTTCATTAAATATCTTAGCTTTAATTAATTGGAATATAAATCTTTTTGTCAACACTTCAAAAGTTTTATTTTTTAAATATTTTATTAGTTTATTAAAATCTCATCACTATAATTTTTAGGGGTGAAATTTGGTCAATTGGTTATTTTTGGGGGGCTTTTTCAAAAAATAAATTAGCTATTTGGTCAATTTTAGTCTCCAATATCGCCTATATTTACATAAAATATGTTTTTCTATCATAATATTCATCAACATTTAGAAGATAAGTAGTAAATTGCATGTTTCATATTTAATATTTGCTCACCTATCAATTTACATATTTTTGTAAATCCAAAATAATCACCTATAATACTATACTTAAATTTAATATAAAAATCTTTAAAAAAATACCTTAAATCTTATATATCACTCACATATTGACCACAAAATTACACTTCTTTTCAACGACACAATAATTAATTAAATGCCAAAATATGATGTACTTCGTTGTAGTCCTCGATCATAATTATTAAAATACTCGACCTGAAAAAGATACAAATTTTTTGACATTTCATGTGGTAATCAAATTATGATAATTATTAAAATACTCGACGTGAAAAAGATACAAGTTTTTTGACATTTGATGTGGGTAATCAAATTATGAAAATGATGTGGGGTAGTTTTAGGTTGATTTAAAATAGGTAAAAAACTCATGAGTCATTCCGAAAAGTTCTATATGTAAGCTTTTTACTCACATAAAATTTTCTTTTAAAATTAAATTTTATATATAATTTTAAATATTTTATTTAATTTAGGTTAAATCATGATTGAGTTTATATAGACAATATTTTTGTATTTTTTAAAATAAAGTAGATTTAAATGGAGAAAATTATAAATGAAGTTTTTTCTTTTGGGAGGTTGTAAGTTTAAAGAGAGTATGGATATGTAGGATCTCATAAACTTCAAAAAATAATGTGTAAAGGGGTCCTTTGTCCACAAACAAATGGTCTTATATACTAATTTGGTGTGACCTTAAAGTTACATTATTATTATTATTATGGAAAAAACACTTAATAGATGGTAAAAATGAAAAGTTAAACTTCAAATAATGGGTGTTCTATACTAGAAAAAAAAAGATGGTTAAATTTCAAAGTTTTATCGTAGATTTGAAAGTTCAAATAAATTAAAAATATATATATATATATATCCAAGTAATTTGTTTATGAGGTTAGCCCACTAAGGAGTAGAATAGAGGGTCAACGATTGTATTAAGACACTCCTTATGTTAGGTTACTCGAAAGTGGGTGGGTACTAACTAGCTAAATCCGAAGCAACTTGTCCAACATGTTCATACTAAATGGGAAGCAAGCTTTAATCATGTTTGTGCAAAAAGTTTCAAAAGATTATTTATTTTCCTTCTTATCTAACAAGTCTTTTTCTTACAAATTGTTTCAATAGAATTCAATATTTAGAATATATTTTAAATGCAATGATCAAAAATAAGTATGGAATTGGGATATCTAGGAGACTGTATCATGTATGAACTAAGCAAATTGTCGGAAGGGAAAGGGTACCTCCAACCTTTGAGATCTAAAATTCATTTGATTTGTATTTAATTGCATGTTAAATTATACTTTCTTCTTTCACCTTTTGACCCTTTATCCCTTAGTTCTAAACATAGTGAAATCGATGAGAATTGTAGTAAAATTCATCTTTTCTTTTCTTGACTTTCTCTCTTGCTCCATTTTCTCAACCTTCTTCAATATATCCTTCATTTTTTTTTTCATTCAAATCATCCATTCCTAATTTTATTTCATTTTCCAATTTCCTTCTTATGCTACATGAAGTTCATTGTTTAAATATATACTTTTATTTCCTCTCATTAATGATGCTCTTCCTTATTTCCCCTTTTCTAGTTTCACCTCTATATATCAAGTTTACTAATCATTAAACCTTGTCACTATGGGAACACCTCAATTTGTTTTATTCCTCCACATCTCTAAAACTTCACAAATCACACAAAAAAAATTGTTGCTTATGTTATTCCATGTTTTCTTCTTTCTCTATTGACCCTATATCAACATGCAAAGATAAGAGTAGAAATTGATATAAGATATCATTCTTCATATAAGATACATGCCAACCAACCAACATTTTTTTTATGTTGAAGTGTGATGCATTCTCTCCAACATGAATTAAACTATCCCATTATTTCAACCTTTATTATCTCATTCTAAAGATTCATGACACAAAGTACAACCAACCAACATTTTTTTTATGTTCGAGCGTGATGCATTCTCTCCAACATGAGTTAAACTATCCCATTATTGCAACCTTTATTATGTCATTCTAAAGATTCATGACACAAAGTACAACTATGTAGATGATTGAAGTATTGTGTCCTAATTACATAGTTGAAGGGTCTACTATGAATCTAACGTCAATAATAAACTTGAATTTGTCCGTTATATTGGTTATTAATGTGAATATTAAAGTTGTATATTGTATCATGTGAGGTGGATTAGGATGATCAACCCCCCCACCATTTTTCCATAGTTTCCTTTTTTACAATTGTGATCTCAACTTTGCATAATGGTCGATAATGGTATCTTTTCTTGAAGAACCTAGAAATAAGAGATTAATTCAAAAAAAATTGTGAGAATCTAGGCTTTCTGAATCTTTTTAAGCTAATTGATTATCATTTAGATTATTATCATTTAGATTAGAGTGAAAAATTATATGGTTTATGACCATCATCTAATATTTGATCATTGCAATTTTTTGATTCATGTTTCTTTGTTGAGTGTGATTCTATGATATAGATCTAAAATATCAATTGTATTGTTGGTTTCTTCACCTGACTAGACTAACCGTGGTGTTTTTCTTGGGTCAACGATAATGCCCCCTCTCAAACATGTCTCTCTTGGGTTTCCTTTTGAAGCATTGTCAAAGTATAACACAAAGTAATTTATTGATTTATTCCATTCTTCAAATTCATTGTGTCATCCTTAGTTTTCATAGTCTTTCTTTCTTTTGTCTTCTTGTTTGAATTTTATGTCTTTCCTTTCCCCCTATTATCACATTTTTAAACAATTCCATCCTTCACATCCAATTGTGTTATGTCTTCATTTTCCATATTGCTTACCAAAACTATTTATGATAGAATTCAACTAGGTTACATATCAACTTTACTTCATAGCAACAATTGATCTCTAAATACTAATTTATGTTTTGAGATCCACATTTTCCAGTATATGGATTTGTGGGTGAACATTTATATATGTTGTTATAAACCTTGTTAAGATTTAATATGCTAAGATAGAAAATATCAAAATTACATTCCATTTCACAACAATAGCATATATATGATCACTGAAAGAACAACAAGCACAGCATAAACATAAGAGACATGGATTTATCCTGGGAAACCCTCGTGGGGTAGAAAACCCAGCAAAGCTTCCTCAATATAGATGACTAGCAAATACAAAGATGTAAACCATAGACATGAGCTCCTTCTCCTCCATAGCAGATCTCTCCCTCACCTATGCGCTATGCACAAGTGAGTGCAATGTGTGTTAAATGAGGAACACACCTCTATTTATACACAACTCTGACTTGTCTTTCACACAAGCTAGGTCGGCCCCAACTTAACAACTTTACATAATGTGACAGGGCCAACCCCACTAGGTTGGTATAATAACCCTTTAACCCACATAACACATACAGAGCCGACCCCCACTAGGGAAGTCTGATAACCCAAGTTACCACGAAGGAATAAACATCTCCGTATACATGACAAAGTCCCATCGGAGGAATGAAACATCTCCGGAATAATAAAATACAAATATAATATTCTTAGAAGTTACAATATTTCAACACTCCCCCTTAACAAGAAGGATATTTTAACAACATCTGCAAGAGCAAGGAGTCATCAACATCATACATGATACATCTATAAATCATTGGAAGATTTCTCAACATCATCAGTAACTCAAGCAGTTACTGGAACATCAACATCTTCAGTACTGATTCTTCATCTTCAACAACACTCAAATAGCTACAACAACATCAACATCAACATCTGGATCCTCATGATCATCAGCATCATCATCACATGATCATCAACATCGTCATCACACGATCATCATCATCGTCATCACATGATCATCAGCATCATCATCACATGATCATCAACATCGTCATCACAAGATCATCGGCATCATCATCACACGATGATCAGCATCGTCATCTAGATCATCACGATCAACAACATCTGGATCATCACGATCAACAGCATCTGGATCATCTCAATCTACAGCATCTGGATCATCTCGATCTACAGCATCTGGATCATCTCGATCTACAGCATCTGGATCATCTCGATATACAGCATCATCATAGCAGCATACTCTGCAGTACGCAAGATCCTATTATGGGATGATCAATCCATCTCACTTTAGGACATAGGTCCATGGACGATACAATCCAGATCAAACTCCAGGATGATCAATCCTTATCAATTTTAGACAAGTTTCATGTCTATGGATGATGCAATCCAGATCTACTTCCAAGATGATCAATCCTTATCACTTTAGGACATGATTCCAAGGATGATGCAATCCTATCACGTACATTTTGAACCAAATGTCCAAGGACGATGCAGTTTTATCATCAATTCTCGGAGACAGATGTCTAGGGATCAATTCTGGGACTGAAGTCCGGGGATGATACAATCCCCACATTCTCGGAGACATCTATCTACGGATCAATTCTGGGACCGTCGTCCAGGGATGATACAATCCCAACATTCTCGAAGACATCTGTCTATGGATCAATTTTGGGACCGTCGTCCGAGGCTGATACAATCCCCACATTCTTAGAGACATCTGTCAATGGATCAATTCTAGGACCAAAGTCCGGGGAAGATACAATCCCCACATTCTTGGAGACATCTATCTACAGATCAATTCCAGGACCGAAGTCTGGGAAGATACAATCCCCACATTCTCGAAGACATCTGTCTATGAATCAATTCTGGGACCGAAGTTTGGGGAAGATACAATCCCCACATTCTCAGAGACATCTGTCTATGGATCAATTCTAGGACCGAAGTCCGGGAATGATACAATCCCCTCTCGTCGACTAGGGATAACATTCTCGGAGACATCTGTCTACGGATCAATTATGGGACCGAAGTATGGGGATGATACAATCCCCACATTCTCGGAGACATCTGTCTACGGATCAATTCTTGGACCAAAGTTTGAGGATGATACAATCCCCTCTCATCCACTTGGGACCATATTCACGGAGACATCTGTCTATGGATCAATTTTGGGACTGAAGTCTAGGGATGATGTAATCCCTCTTCTTTCTCAGAGACATATGTCTACGGATCCTTTTAGAACATGTGTTCAAGGATGATGCAATCCACTCGTCAACTTTAGACCCTGTATAAGGACCATTCATGAACCTCACTATCCGCATCACCAATATAGGTATCCACATCATCAACCTCACTATCGATGTAGGCAATCTCATCATAAGTGACCACATTACTTCCCCTTTCGAGGAGGGTCCTTCTAAACTACACCAAGCTTGTCTCGAAAATACTCAAACTTTAATCGAGACAAAAGTTTGGTCAATATATCAACAACTTGTTTGTCAGCGCTTACATACTCGAGCTTGATAACTCCTTTCTGCACCATATCCCGTATATAGAAATATCGGATCTCTATGTGCTTTGACTTACCATGTAACACTGTATTTTCTGTCATCTTGATAAAACTCTAGATGTCACACAGGATCTCAGTGGGTTCCATCTCTAAGTCAAATAAACCAGATAATAACTTCTGAAGCCATATCGTTTCACAACTAGCAGAGCAAGCAACTATATATTCTGCTTTAGCTATGCTGAGAGCCACACTATACTGTTTCCCTGCTAAACCACGAGATCATGGTAGATCCCAGAAAATAACATCCACCCGATGTACTTTTGTTGCCTGATACACTTCTTGCCCAATCAACATCTATGTAGCCATACAATCTGAAATCATGATCTCCAAGATAACATAGACCAAATTCTATCGTACCCTTTAGGTACCTCATCACATGCTTTGCAGCTATCAGGTGAACACATCTAGTTTCCACTAGATAATGACTCAAGGTATTCACAACAAAGCATATATCTAGCCTGGTATTCGTCAGATACATCAATGACCCAGCATTCTGTATCTACAGATTTACATCCACTAACTCTGATGAGTCATCCGCTAATAGATCCAACTTGGAATCTATGAGAGTGGCCATTCCAACACATCAAATTTTTTTAGGATTTCTCAGCATACTTTCCCTGGTTGAGAAAGATTCCTTCTGAGCCTTGCCATACTTCTAGTCCTAGGAAGTAATTCATCAATCTGAGATCTTTCATCTTGACCTTTGTAGCTAGCTTCTTCTGGCTTTCCATGATCTATTTCTCATTCCCTATCAGAAAGAGATCATCCACATATAATAATAGTATCATCCATAACCTTAAGGTAAAGGTTAGGATAAACTTTACTTTTGGTAAAGCCCAAGCTTGTCAAGAAGCTATCGATTCTCCCTCTATGACTGAACATCATTCCTACTCTGAGTGATCTTCTGCATATATATCCGTGCCATCTCTTGTCAGATGGTCTACTGATATGAGCCACAAGATCGTTCGAACTCTTGTGGTGAGTTCCTTCTTGCATCCATCTAAGAGAAGAATGTCATATGTATATAGAAACCATTTTAAACCTTGTAGCAAAGGTTGAAATCCGCATCACCCATGGTGATCATTAAGACTATCAATCCTGGGTACCCGTACAGAGCTTTCTTGAATCCTAGGAGTTTTCTCGATTCGTACTTCTTCTTCAATACACCATTAAGAGAATGGTCTTATCTAGCCACTTGGAGCAAACATCTCGTCATGATCCTCTTCCTCTTTCTAAGAGAATCTTCTAGCCATGAGCCTTCTATAGTATGTTTGATTTGTAAGTCTTTTTGTTGAACATCCATCACTTGTTCGGTGTTCATCATTCTTCATGATCTTTTGTACAAATCAAATTTAATTACATGATTAGAAATACTTCATAATCATCAAATCATGTTGACATGATAACCTTTTATGCATACAAATATGATTCACATGGTTATGCAACTATTTTGACCAATACTTTGGCACAACACTTTTGCATATCCTGTATGCATACATTGGTTATCTAGATGCCTTCCATCTCTACCAGAACATACTATCAAGAGTGTGCACAGCTCTCAGCATGTCAGGAAAGAGATTTCATTCTAGAAAAGCAACAATGGAATGTTTGTCCAACTTACCAATCATATGCATATTAGTAGTATATTGTTGAATGCTATATGAATACCTAGCATGATATATTCTAGGAATACAAATATGCATACAACTATTACGAGCAATATCATAGACTATTCAGTAATTCAAATACTTATCTTTTTATGTCTTGTGAGGTTGCTTCCTTCTTGGTCTCTACTTCCCTTTAATGTCATGAGCTTCTATCCATCCTTGACCACTATGCATGCTTAAGTGTGCACTAGTGTCATCATCATGACCTCATACATAATCATACATTCATTAGTATAAGCTCAATATTATCACAACATTATGATTCTAAGTAATCTTGAATATGTATGGTCATGATCATTCAATACATGGGTATACTAAGATACTAGCACAAAGTAGGATTCTAACTTGACATAGGAAAACATACCTGGATTAGTATACATGCTTAGTTATGTCAAACATACCTAAACAATATCTTCTTTGTTCTGTTCAATGATTTAGAGACCTTGTGCTAGAACCTGCATATCTCATAAGTTAAGCATAGTAGAACAAAGTCATACATACCTCGTAAGTAGAGATTCTATATGGTCAAACATTATGGATCAGTCTTTGTCTTCATGTCATCATGGTCATAGAACTTGATTTGTATTTCTTGATGTACCTGTATCTCGTTAGCAGACAACATCATTCCTCATACAACACCACAGGTGCATTAGTAAAATCATAAGTGTCATAACCCTAATCAATAAATGTATCTATCATTCCAAAGCATTCTTACTTTTACTAGGGTAATAAGACAAGTCTAACATTA
This sequence comes from Larix kaempferi, assembly GCA_027924585.1. NCBI lineage: Eukaryota > Viridiplantae > Streptophyta > Pinopsida > Pinales > Pinaceae > Larix > Larix kaempferi. The sequence goes on from BSBM01000899.1 coordinate 5,982,048, forward strand.
ATCAAGATTGTACTAACCTAAATAATATGAAGACAAACATAAACTTAATCATGAACATATTTCAACACATACCTGTATCTCCTCAAGTCATACCTATCAAGATTGCTTTTAACCCAATCCACTTTGATTTGCTGAAACTGGATCTGGAGCTGGATTAGGGTTTGTCAGAGAAACCCTAAAAATTCAAACTTTGAATTTCAAACTTCTAAATGGATGGAAAGATGCGCCTTGCTGAGCTAATCAAGCTAGCATACTTCAATTTTGAAATCTCCAAAATTTGACCCCTCAAAATTGCCTTTGAAACTTCTGGATCTTCTGGACAGGATCCCGAACTAGGGTTTGATGAAGCCCACCCTTCTGCCTGATCAAAAGGTTCGATCCAAAGCTCTAAACTTCAATTTTTCTGAGGAGCTTCCATCCTTGGTTACAAACTTCAAAAATTCCAACTTTTGCAGAAGCCCTAATTTTCCACCTTTTCGATCAAAATCCTGAACTAGGGTTTGATCAAGCTCACCCTTCTGACAAACCAAAAATTTTGATCTTCGTCTCTCAATTTCGATTTTGATTAGGATCATTCATCCATGAACTCCGATTCCAAAAATTCCAACTTTCTCTGAAACCCTAATCTCCCACAGCAGTGACGATTCAAGAATGAAGGTGCTCAAAATCCAAATCTGTTTTGACCGAAATATGCACCTGATTGTTTTTCGTGTAACTCTGAAATTATGAAACCACAGGGTCTGAAACTTCTAGTTGTGATAGCCTGACTTGTCCTCTTTCCAACCCCATAATTCTGACCTCAATTGGATTCTCTGAGAGAGAGTTATTCCAATTGTCACAACGTGACCTATTTATGGGATAAAACAAGAGAGCGAACTTGTACGGTGTACCATGTGTCACTAGTTCAACTTTGGCCTCTGAAAACATGACCTAAGAAACTAAAGTCCATGTTCTACCTGTCACATTTTACAAAATTTCATTTGGAGCTTCCTAGCCCATGTTGTGACCATTTTTCCCAGGTCACCTATTTATGACTAAGATCTGGAAGATGCAAAAACCCTAACTTGTATTGATCATAAATCACAAAGTACAACGAATTAGAGGTTGTCTTTTGGACACAAGGTATAGGGGGATGTAATATACGACCTGTAAAGGTTTTAGATTCTGAACCTTCGTCAAAATGGATTTATAGCGAACGTTCCATGATGACTGGTTTTTGATATACAAAACCCTAACCTTCAAATTATCGCAAGTGAAGCAAGTGTCGTAAGTGCCATACATTGCCTTCCTTCAACCTGGATCTGATACCATGTTAAGATTTAATATTCTAAGACAAAAAATATCAACATTACATTCCATTTCACAACAATAGCATATACGGGATCACTGAAAGAACAACAAGCACAGCATAAACATAAGAGACACAGATTTATCCTGGGAAACACTCATGGGGTAGAAAACCTAGCAAAGCTTCCTCAATATAGATGACCAAAAAATACAAAGATGTAAACCATAGACATGAGCTCCTTCTCCTCCATAGCAGATCTCTCCCTCACCTATGCTCTATTCACAAGTGAGTGCAATGTGTGTTAAATGAGTAACACACCTCCTCTATTTATACACAACTCCGACTTGTCTTTTACACAAGCTAGGTTGGCCCCAACTTAACCACTTTACATAATGAGATAGGGCCGGCCCCACTAGGTTTGTCTCATAACCCTTTAACCCGCATAAAACATACAGGGCCGACCCCCACTAGGGAAGTCTAATAACCCAAGTTACCACGGAGGAATAAACATCTCCGGATACATGACAAAGTCCCATCGGAGGAATGAAACATCTCCGGAATAATAAAATACAAATATAATATTCTTAGAAGTTACAATATTTCAACATACCTAGGGGGGAATAATATGGGGTACCTAGGGAGGTACCTAAGGTGAATAAATTCTGTAATGGTTACTCTCTTTTGGGTACCTGTTATATCATTTATTCCCCTTAGGTACCTCCCTAGGTACCCCATATTATTCCCCCCTAGGTATATATAACGTATGCAAGGATTCTCCTTGACATGTAGCTTCCCTAGTAGAGCCCACTTTTCCCTTTTAATACTTGATTAAGATAATTATTAACCCTTGATTAATGAAATTGAACCTCATAATTATGGTTAAGGAAATTTGGGTTTGATCTAGGAGGATCCAAGATCATTCAAAATTTTAAAGTCTCAAATGTTGATGAATGTGAAACCATCCCAAAGGGCAAAGAGGGTGGAGGAATTATTTACCTCACTATTATAATGATGTATGCTCATTTGATGTAGTCCCCCGATCTTCAGCTACAAAACAACATACACCAAACAAGTAGAAGCATGAAAATAATAATAAGAAATATTGATTAATCTAAACATGCAGTCAAAAAAGTAAATTCTAAAGATTTAATGAAAATAGTATTTATGGAAATAATATATATTATTGTATTAAAGCAAGTACAAAGGGAGAGATTACAACCATGCCTTGGCATCGCAACTTCTTCCAACACGTATTTTTCCTCAAAGATCCAACCTTGTTCCTAATAGAGAAGGGAATCTTAATTCTCAAATGATTTCCGTAGCATTTGGATTCTCTCACCTCTCCTCCCCCCATTCCATGAAAGTAGGATTTCATTTATAGGCCAAAGAGGATATAAAGAATTGAGGATTCTATGGAGAAGGTTAGGGGATCATCCCAAAGGGATAGGGGTTCGACTTCCACCTATGCATATTTGTATTGATAAGCGTCCACGAAAGATTCGTTCTAGAAGAATCTCAAAAATTCTCTTTGTTTCCTTTTAACCAACACTGAAGCACCCTGTAAACTAGCAACCTGCGCCACTAAGCGCTAACGTATGTTGAATGAAGGAAACTAGAGTCAGTGATGCGCTCTGTCAATGTGGAGAGCATGTGATCATGAGTCTAACACATGTTGTAAACATGCAAGGTGCGTCAGTGCTCCAAAATTGGGAAAATGAGAAGGAAAAACCTCTTCTCAAGTCATTTGGCACTAAGATTTTAGGGATTAGGGAAAATCCAAGGGTACACACCTCGTTAACAAGATAATGATGATATTTTGGTGTAACACATCCCAAGGCAGGTCTGCACGCATCCTGAGACAATTTTCATAGTGCACATAGTTCGAGGCTGTACGGACTATACGAATCATAGGTAGTTTGAAGTTTGAGCCAGAGGGGAAGTCCCAAGGTGTAGTTCAGAAAGGGGTCGAGTTTATACTCTTTAGACTTTTTTTTTCACAAAGATTATGAATATAGCTTCATTTTATGCATCCCGATACTCAAGAGAAAAAGTGCTCACAAAACCCTTTAGCTACTCCAAAGTACATCTATGTTTACACTTCATACAATCAAAATTTGCTTATGAATCTACTGTTAAAGTTTGTTTATGCTCTAAGACAACTGAATACTTCAAGGAATATCAACAATACTGAGAGGGGGGGCTGAATCAGTATTGTCAACTTTTCTCTCTTTAATTCCAATTATATTTTAAGCACACAAATTGGTTATTCAATTAAGCAATGATGAACAACAAACTCTTAAGAACACAAGATTTTATCGTGGAACCCCAATTGGGTAAACCACCAACACTTTTTATACTGCAAAATTATGTTTACAATAACTTTTGCAACCCACAACTGTGAAAATCCTCACAACAGATCTAAGAGATGATGTGTACCTCACAAGAGTAATTATGATTAAGCAGGAAAATAGAAGAAGAGTGAACAATACAGTATAATGAGCAACAGAATAATATGGTACAACATAACTCAGATAGAAGCAATAATACTTCACACACACTAATTAATTAATCACAATATGGACAAATAAATAGTACAATGGTACAGAGGATGCATGCAAACCCTAAAAGTGCATGTATGACTGAAAATATAAATGATCAAAATACTGGTGGGACTAGGATGGAGTATAGGAATATCCTAACAACAACTTGCTGGAGACACCAATCTCCAAGTTTCTCAGCCACCACTGAAGGATGCACCCACACCCTAGTTTCTTCCTACACCTATAAATAATGATACACCGATACCCTGATTTTCCAGCCACTACTAGAAGGAGGCAAATACCCTCTTGCAGACATGTAGCCTACCCTGGCACCACCCTACCACCCTTACTTGAAATATATAATGCTTCTCAAGTCTTCTACAACTTCTTTCTCCTACTGTCTTCACTCGATCTCTGCCTTGCTGCTATAAGTATCTTTACTTTCTTTTTACTTTGCTGCTACATCTTCTTTAAACATTTCAGCATACATCCTCTGTTCTTCTTCTGTCTACTTTGGCCTCTGTGCTTGCTTCAGATGATCATAATAAAATACACATGCATGCTTTTATGCTTTTATCCTTTCTTCCCTTTGTTCTTTGATTCTGGAAATTACTTCTTCTTCTTATTTAATTTCGACTCCAATGACACAAAGCTTCATATCTTTATCTTTCCAAAACACAGCTACTCTTCATTTTAATAAAACAAATCTTCACTTTAGAATTTCATCTTCAAATGTGCAAAGATACACTGTCTTTGTACTTCATATCTTCATTGTCAGAAACGCACTTTTGAAACTCTGTTCTTTCTTGCTCCTGCTTATATCTTAACATCAGAGACACAAAAGAACACGTATTTCACAATTCATTTTCTGTATATATATTCTTTCTTTTTATTCAAGCATCGTTTTATTCAAGCATCGCACCTTTTCGAGATAAGCTCATGACCTTTCTCTATCACGCCCCTTCAGATCTCTTATTGGATTCCTCAAGGAACTCTGAGATATCGACGAATGAGGTCAAACAAGACACCAGTATTAGCACTGGAGACACTATTTGCTGGTGTCGATCATGCTGGGAGGGAAAGCTCAAACCCATCTTGAATGCATGCACCCGCTTTGAAACTTTCATTTGCTGAATATCAACATCTCTACAGGAGGAAAGGCGTTCCAAAACGCCCACTGGAAATAATGCTTGTGCACCTCGTTTCTTGTATCCATAACCAACTCGTAGAAGGACAACCAGCTCTGCTTCAAGGGTATACAAGCGACGTATAGAATATGCTATTGGAAATATTACTGCCTGGTATGAGTTTGTTGCTGATGTCTCGCTTCCTTGGGTCGTATTCTTTGTGATTTCTTACGAATACTATCCGATGCCGATATATACTGTTGCCGACCATAAGCATCAATTATTTCATCAACCTCGTGTGTGGAGACCTCATTCACATCTTGAATCTCGGTGAAAAGAAGACATTTCTCTTCTATGGAATTTTCCAAATCTGTAGTCGTCTGATGAAAAGAGCTAGCAATCAGCTCTAGTGTGGGTTGCCTTTTCCTGCCAAATGTATAGCTACCAGCAGAAACTCCATCTATGATATCGGTAACCTTACGTCCTTCCTTGTGACCAAGCTATAAAGATAAGATGTCAAGTTGCAACGCAACCTTGTTACAAGCAGCTCCAATTTCGTAACCTTCTCACGATTTCCACTATATTGCTCTAAGGATCTTTTTGCACTTCGAATATCTTAAACATATTTGCTACTAGATTACATTTCTTCACATAAATAAGCACACATAATATTGAACAGGGATTGAACAATTCCAAAATCCCCTGTTTCTTTAAGACTCGTGCCATTCTCATCATCTCAGTTGTTCAACCACTTGCACATAAGGATAGGACAGCCTGAATGGCAACATACATAGCAATACCTCGTGCCATTCTCTGTGTTCCAAAACACCTGAGTGACTCGTGCCATTCGCGGTTTCCTGAGCAGTTCCTCGATGGGAGACTCCCCGATATCGCTCCAAAACTCAGGCCCCTATTCGCTACTAATTGCCACAGCCATTTATCAACCTATGTCTGCTAATTATCAGCCTTACGATCCTTATTCGACTCCATATCAACCCTAGCTTTGCATTCCTGTGGCTACAACTTTGAGTTATATCTTCCCCACAACATATTTTTCGATAGGACACTCGTTTCTACTGCATCTTCAATACTGGTATCCTTTCTATACATTGTTCATGATGATAGTTTGGGTAGAAAATAAAACAAAGACAACCACACTTCCTTCCTGAGATTCCTTACTATATGATTATTCTGTCGATAAGATTATTACCATCGCTTGTATTCCCTTATACAATCCTTCTGAACATTCGATACTCAGTTAACCTTAAATGTGACTCGAGTCTCTGCGTGAATGACAAAAATATCTGCGCTCTTTATCACAGCAATTTATTCATCATTTGAATGATTAAGAAAACCCCATGATTTTTATTCATAAGAGCTGGCAGCACAGTGAAGGGAGAACAAGTCTCTGCAACAATAGCAACAGCTATAGTTGTACAGACACGGTTCTGGCGTTCTTGAACCTTCAAATTGTTCAGTAAAGTAGCAAGCACATCCTCTGGCCCAATTGCCTTTGCAATGTATCCAAATGTGTTCACAGTTGCCCTTCTAATTCCCTTTTTACGAGCTTTCAAGATCTTTTAAATCTCTGTCTTCAAACTCCGTCCTCTTTTCCTGAGATTTCAGACCTCTGGTGTGCATAACTGGAATGATCCAAGGTCTACATGATCCAGCCTTACACATCCTTTCTTGGCGTGCATTGCTGCTTCATTTATTGCTCTTGTCATGGCTATTTTTCACTGCCATTTCTGATTGCCATCAATGACAATCTACATCCTCTGCCATATTTCCAACAATACTAATGTGACATGACATTTGGGATGATTTCTAAGCTTTTCTTTGTAAAATTGCTAAAGCATTTTATAAGACTAATAATATAAGTCCTTATTGAATCCAAACCCGAATATGTAGTACAAATCGGATGTAGTACAAACCTCTTAAATCCAATTCATTTCTTGTATTATTCATGTTTGCATTTCTTTAATCCTTTTATATAAGCATGTTATTTATAGCAACAAATCATTTTTAAACAGTATGTTTTTTTTTATATCCATATTTTCTAGCATATGAATTTGGGGGTTCCTATCCATAGTCATTTTAGAAGAGGATAGTTGGGAAATTCCTCTCTATAGGGGTTCCTATCCATAGTCATTTTAGAAGAGGATAGTTGGGAAATTCCTCTCTATAGTTTATATTCCATATATGCAACATTTCTTCCTAGTTTTGTGAAATACTTATGTTTGTGTTAAGTTGGAAAAAGTTGATTTCCAAATTTCTTGGGCGTAATCACACCTAGAGAACAAATTATTAATAGAATATTTATCATTGGTACATAACAAGCATTTATATGGTCCATGTCTCTCTCTCTTCTTGTAATGATTCATTGTTGTTGGTATCACTCCATGAACAAGTGTCCAATAACTCTCTTTTATTTTTGGTAGATACTCTCACTCCCATATTGATTTTCAAATCATGGACTGGGGTAATTGAACTTCCTATGGAATGTTTAGTTGGTATCCATTTTTCATTGTATATTGTATAGCTCCTAACTCCTAGTCTATTTTCTCGTGCATTGTTCTACGTAAAAGAGAAGAACCTCTTAAATTTTGAATTAGGATAGCCCACTATTCATTTCTATTTATTTTATAGTTTTGGTGTTTTATTTCCCTTCCTTTGCTCATGATCTTTTTCTTCATCCTGTTCTATGATTGATTTAAATCAATTTTATTTTTCTCAACCATCATCTCTTTAAGATTTGTAATTTTTTGGTTGTTTTCCAATTATAATATTCTTCCACATTCTGAATCCCGCCCGCCCTTGCTAGGAATCCATGTGAGTCTATATTGGGTGAAAACATGAACCATGATTAGTATTTTGCTTGTTTTTTGAAAAAATAAAATGTTATTTTCACAATCTCTTCAAATTTTAACAATTAAAATTTGTATTTGTGTTTAGAATTTCACCCTACAATAAAAGCATGATCAATGGAGAATTTTGTTAGCTTTCTATTCATAATTGTTTTGAATATTCTTATTTGCATCTAATATATTAATTTATCTTTTTTTAACTACATATTCTTAAAAAATATAGCAATTGATAATGTGTCATGTTATCACAATAAAAAAATTTCCATCTCAATATTTCAATTTTGGAAAAGAGAAAATGCTACAGCAATCTATATATACTCTCCTAATGCACTACTATTTTTCTCTATTTAATGGATGATGAACTTTTTTTCTTATTTTTTAAAATACACAAATGGAGAAAGTTTGTATAAAATCAAGATATTTTGGATAAAATCAATGTTTTCCTAATATTTGACTTAAATACATACAATATAAAAGTAAAGTCATTTTTTATTTTTTTTTAGTTTTGGGTATACTGAATTTTTATTTCACTAATATGTGACACCATTTCTTTTTTATGTTACAGAGAGAAATTATATCAAAACACAAAAGATATTATAAGCACAAGAGTATCAAAGTGACCGGGAGCCCAAAATGGCCCCAAGCAGACACAAAACATTAAACTAGCACCCACTGAAGGCCTACCCATGCATGGGATAACAGAAAAATACTACCAGCATGGTATGCCCATGCATGTGAGATAAAAAAAACTACTTAAACGGTCTGTCTCTGAATATGTAATAGTCCTACATGAACTAAAATAAAAATTACAGAGTTCAAAATGAAATCAGGAACAAAAATAGCTATTTATTCATACTGATAAAATTATATTCATGCTTGCAGTAGCCATATATCTAAAGGCATACAAAAACATGGAATTACTTGGTGTTGCAGACTGTGTCTATGCCTTCAAGATTCTCCTCCAGGACTAAGCAGTGATAATCTCTAGAGCTGGAATTGCTATTAAAAACTTCCTTGATAGGGAGGCCCACCATTTTTTCTGAAGGAAGATGGATCCACAGGGTTTTTGCGCTCCATGTGCTTCCCTTTGTGGCAGCTTGTGGAAGCTATATTTGTCTTGCTGCGAACCAATCGGAGGTCCTTACTCACATGTGTTCCAAGATGATCAGGTGGCTAAGAGACCTGAGAAGAACCCGACGAGGAGGAGATGTGAGGAGACAGAGAAAGGGATGGGAATGGAAGATGATTATTCTCCTAAGAAATATCTTGAGAGTGCATTAAAACCTAAGCAAGCATGTTCTTAATTCCCCCTCCCAATCATTCAGCATATTTCTCAAATGCTAGGGGATAGAGATATCGTACCCAATTTCATTGGAACCCCTATGACCATGGTTTCCAAAGCGAATTTGTTATCCACTTCCTTGACGTGGGGTAGCTTGGACTCTTCTGGAAATGCTTACAACAGAAAATTGAATCCCGAAAATATTTCCCATGAGTGGAGGAGTCGAAGAGTTGAAACGTTGACCCATAGCTAGTGAGGATCAAGTGTAGTAGAAAATATAGAGCCAAGAATATTGAACCATCCAGCGGGGAGGAATTCACCAAAATACCTTGAGAATACCTTGCAAAAAACCCAGACCCTGAGCATCAAAATCCTGAAAATAGCCTTAATGAACAACATGTTATCAACTTCAAAAAATCCATAAAATCATTCAAATAATGCATGATTGCCATGGTACTACAGATTTCCCTACACAGAGGTCGAAGTGTTGATTTCATTAATGGCTCAAGATTCACCAACTGAGGGGAGTTAATATGCATGAGAAGTGGACAGAGGGTGATCCACGTGGTGGATTGATGGGATCTGTGTTCCATCTTCCAAGTTTTAAAATTGATCTCGAGAAGCACCTACATCCAGGGCTAATATGTGACAACATTAAAATGAAATATATATACATTTTATAAAAAAATTAATTAAAATTAAGAAATCAAAACCGAATGAGAGGCAAATTGTATGAGAGGAAAGTATATTCAATGTTTAATCTAATGGTGTCGGATCCAACTATGAATCTGTAATATTTCATAGGGTCCACCTCTTCTAAATTAGAGCAAAGTTGAAAATAAATTCCATTAGTTTGCGTTTTGTAGTTTTAGTAGATTTTCGGCTGAAAGATAGATTTAATAGAAAAATAGGCTCCTGGACAAAATTTAATTAATCCACCTTAAAACATAAATACACAAATTTGCGACAACATAATGAGGCAAATAAAAAAATTCCTACAACCCCCATTTCAAGAAATTTATTATCGCTAGTAAGAATATGGATTTAAGTCATGTGTAAAAAGTGTGATTATTGGTTTTCAAAAGTGTAATTATCTATTTCTAAAAATGCAATTATTGGATTTTGGAAATATTATTATTAGTTTCTTGTAGTGTTATTATCTATTTTCAATGGTGTCATTATTGGTTTCCAATAGTGTGATTATCATTTTCCAAATTACTCTATTACTTTTATAATGTATAATTATTGGATTTCATGAGTTTAACATGTGTTTTCTAAGTCTTGTATAATGTTTAAATGTATTTCTTAGAATATATTTCATAGAAAGGGATAGTTGTTGAGGGAAAATTTACAAAAAGGTGTGAAACACTTCCCACTTGAGGGGGTGAAGCCTTTGAGGTTGTCAATAAGGTCCAATATTATGTTACTAAGGAAAATGTGAATGACTCCAAATTGATCCTATAAGCTCTTTTTAGTAGAAAAAACAAAAGAAAACAAAAACATCAAAATAACATGAAATAAAGCGAAGGGAGTGAGAATATGCAAACCACGATGAGAAGAAAATGATAGAACCAGATTAGATTGCCCAATAGTCAAGCTTGTTACATGTAGTGTCACCTAGGAGGTGTAGGCTTCAAGGGAATCCAACATTATCCCTTAGGGAGGTCCTTTTTTCCCACTCTATATGCTAAATAACCTAAAAGAACAAATGGGAGAAAAACATGCCACTTGGAGGAAGGTGGCAATGAAGCTTGAGAGATGCTAGTAGGTATGGGAAGAGATGCAAGAATTTCCAACAAAATTCTAGTGGAATAACATATCTCTACATTTATATACTTATATGCATGCCGATGGCTTCCTTTTATAAGACAAGAGGTGGCCAAGAAACATCTAGATCCAGGTGTGAACCTCATCACCTCATGAAGTAGCTCCAAAGTACACAAAGGGGGCTATTGAATGCTTGGAGAGACAAATTTGAATTTTAGTTGGCGAGGGAGCCTTCATGAGTATTCAATGCTCGAATGGTGGTTGAGATCCCACCATTTTTTAAAGTCCTATGGATCTTGAAGAAAAATCCATGCGAGACTACCGTGGGCATAGAACTGATAACGCACAATGTTGCACAGGCTAACATGGATATAACTGCACTACCTCTTCTTTTGAATTTTTTTGGCATTTTTGGACTCATTCTGTGTGTTGGATCTGATGAGAATGTCTTTAGTGGGATGCATGTTATATGTTGATGACGCCTTACTGCATGATTATCCAAAATGTTACATGTGTGTGAATTTAGACATTAAAGGATGCCCCTTGATGTATGAGGTTCAGAGGGTACTGCATAGCCTATAATGCATCATCATTTCTTTTTTTATCTCTCATGTTCTTTTAATTTATGAATCTAGTGTGGGTGGAAAGGTCCCCCTTTAGCAGTAAAGTGTTGGTGACTACTGGTGAATATATAGTAAAGAATAGTGTTTTATGCAAATGAGGTGGGCATACCCATGCTCGTAAAAATATGTCAAGATAACTACAATGAGAAGAGACTAAGGGGTCAACTCATACTATTGCTGGTACATAAACGAATAAGGATTCAATCCATGCGAGAGTAAATGAACTTAGAAGTGATGTTACTGATGGAAAATAAGAAAAAAAATTGATGAGCATGATAATCCCACGGGGGTGGGGGAATGGAATATTGGTGAAGTTGCTGGATGGAGAACCTCACTATACTATTGCTACCATGATTTGTAAATGTGAACACTGCTACCTTTAAAACGTACAACTCTCCCTTATGCAATAGATGTGTTGACGTCAAGTATAGGAGAGACCACTAAGTTAGGGGTAACTCATTACTCTCCCTACTTAGTTCGAGGTGATCCTTGATGTTGATTGAAGTGGACCCCAAGGTACAATTGCAACTAATGCAACTCTCAGAATGTAGTGATTTGATGTCGATGAGAGATGAATTACATTATAAGATGAGGGTCTTATCCTGAGAACAAGGATAAATTTCTAACCAACTGTAAGACTAACTGACCTAAAATAAGACTAGCTAATAAATGTGAGGCTGATAAATTCCTTTGATTGATTTCAAATTGGGGAGTAACTAACGCAAGAATTCTTCAAAATAGAGGGGCAGAATGAAATAGAGGGAGAAAAGTTATAGATGAAGGGTTTTTTTGGAGACAGAACACTAAGGATGATGGTGACTTACAAAACTGACAATGTTGGGGATAGGGAGGCTCAATCTCATCAATCAAAGGATACCAGGGGTTTCTTACAAAATAATTGTGGTGTTTCCACAATTTTGAGTGGATGAGGGAACTACTTGTATATAAAGAATATTTGGTGGGGTCCCCATGGTTTTGAGTGTTTCAGTGGACTAATTTGATGATGGGTGGGATTCCCATGGTTTTTAATGAATTGGGGAATCAATTTTATGATGGGTGGAGTTCCCACTATTTGGAGTGAATCGGGGATCCTTTTTTATAATGACATGAGGTTTTTTAGCAAATGCAAAGATGGGTTCCCCATGAATCAATGTCATGCATATTGTTCCTACGAGAATAATTGAATAGAATTGGTTTATGTGCATGTGGGGGCCCCATTTTTGTCTTCATGGGGGTGGTGATATGAAGAAGAGTGTTTAGATGGTATATTTCTCATGGGGAAATGAGTAGTCAATTATGAGTCTTAATCATATCATGTGTTGAGGAATTTATGGTATTGATAGGTGGGGGAGTAAATGCGCAACTATAAAATGTTGAACAATGGGTTGATATTGTCAAGCTGGGTCAGATTCCTTCCGCTTGTGGCGGTTGGACATCATGGGTTCTAAATTTTGACAGGGATGCAATGGTGTGCACATCCATGGGGGAAACAAGTTATCCACGATAATGATATTGATGGCACATCATTGTGGAGAATCAGGACCCTATAGCTATCAACATGAATACTAGTAAATATAATATAAATAGAGGGACAATGTTTTCTATATGCCAATTTCAGGATGATACTTGTGATACATGTCCCAATCCATTTCTAAAAGAGTTAGAGTGTAATTTTGTTGGTCATTTTCCTGCACACATGGTGCACATACCCAAGTGTAATAGAGATCATGATAAAGGTACGAACAATGCATAAATAATAACTAACAACATAGTGCACCTCTGGAGTATAGGTGAATCAGGGATATAAATGTTTTAGGTACAAACCATTGATAGGGATGTTTAAAGTTATACCTTCAATATCGGTTAATGTATATGCCCCTTTGGGGAGGCATTTCTTGATGACATAGGGTCATGTCCATTTAGATACAAATTTACCTGGTCCAGTTTTAGTGTCCTTTTTGGCATTGAATAGTAGGAAAAAGTCTCCCTTGATAAAGGTGTGAGTTCAGACTTCACGTTCATAGTGTGCTTTTGAGAGCCTTCATGGCCTTGTTCTATTGGATTGAATCCCTCCTTTATTCATTTAGGTGTTCCAAAGTAAACAAGCATTGTTCAAGAGACAGAGTATCAAGCAACACCTCCATATCTGATTGAAGCATAGGTATTTGGTGTTAATTTTTTACCTTAATGCAGAATTATAGTAGTACTTCAAATAAAATTAAAAACCAACAAGCATAATCATTCACATGAGGCACAGTATTTACCCTAGGTTAACCCTGACTTGTACTTGAGGGATAAAACCCCATCAAAATATTCCCTAGAATATTGATAGATAGCAGACAATGTATTTACAATGAGTAGATTACATGAAGCACCCCTTGTGCATTATGAGAGAAACATACCAAGAACCCTTCATGCAATCATAGAGCAAGAGAGAAGATGGAAGAATAGAACTCATAAAAATATCTTGCACAAAACCAATTCATTGATTTTGGTCACCTACACAATGAATGCCATTTGTTTTCAAGAGAGAAAAGAATTCACTATCACATTGAACTCATCAATCTTGCATAACATATATATATCATACTTCTCCAGCTTCGGCTTCTATTTTTATATTCTAACTTCATGATGAACTCGCCCTTCATCTGGATGCTAGGTCACTTAGTTAGGAGGATAACTCAATTGTAGTCATACAAGTGTCGTAAGTTAAGTGTTGTCTTTTAGTTCAATTTAATTGTTATCTTTTAGTTCAATTTAATTGTCGTCTTTTAGCTTAATTCAAGTTTTGACATGAAAAATACTTTAGTTAACTAGATCTTCTTTATTAACACTTAGTTAACTCTTTTAACTTAATTCCTTCCTGATAACATGATTAAACTGAACAATTTGAATTGTCCTTTAATTAACTGAAGTCTCTCTTGTTAGCATCAATGAAGTTTAACAATTCAAGTTCTCTCTTATCTTATCACATATTACCTTTATCTCTTGTCTTATATGCATGGTCCACATGTGCTAACTTTAATTTATATATTATATCAAATATACTAAGGATATTTTTTCTAATTATGTGATCATCTTGTTCTACTATTGTTCAAAGTGTTCATCTTCTAAAGTAATTTACTCTAAAGGTGGCCAGTCTCTAGAGAAGACTTAATAGCTCAACCATGTTGGATCATTTTCCAACCACACATCATTTATTTGAGCATTACAGCTTAATTATCCAATTATCCTAAGTATTTCGACTCCATCATCTGCTTACATCATCAGCATATCACAGTTTCAGTCAACTGGGCCTCCTCCTACATTATAGGAACCAACTAGGCCATCATCTGAGCCTCCTCCACCATTCAGGGATTTATTTGCATGACTAATGCATACTACTCAGTCCAACTGACATAATTTACTAGTTTTTTCAGCCAACTGGTGATACTAGGGCGCCTTACTACACTATTTGACTTCATCTCGTGTTATTCTCACCTCATATTCAGTTAAACTGTAGACAGAAGGTGCCCTCTCCTAATTTTTGGCATTCAGTTGAGTTCTGCATTGAGTTAGACTTAGTTAGTCAGTTAGAGTCAATTATTGATTAATTAAGTGGTTAATTGATGTGCCGAGTGGTGTTAACTTCCTAGTAATCCACTTTCATGCATCAATTCGAATGACCACCTTTGAAATTCGAATTTCTTGGCTTATTGTATCCATTGTTACACATTGTAAACTATCTTCTGAGTATATGGGATTGTTTTACTGTTGCAAACCTTCTGCACAATGTTTCCATACATTTTGATGCATGCATCTCTAGTAATTGTTTTGTTTGTTCCATGGATCTATTGTGCTTGAGATTTCACATTGTATCAGAGCTCATGGCAGGGACAAGACAAATTTTCTATAATGATTATGCGCTAATGATTCTGCACTTCTGCACTTTTACACTAGTGATTCTGCACTTTTGTACTTCTGGACTAGTGATTCTGCACTTCTGCACCAATGCTTTCTGCACGAGAAACACATATGAAGATTGAGCAAGTTTTCTGAAAATTGTTCCAAATATGCACCAGAAGTCGAAAAATTTCCACATAATTCCTGGATATTGTGCATCCGACTCTTCAAGCTTGCTTGATAGTCTATGCCAAGTGTGATGCAACTCGAAAAGTGCAGGTTGTCAACCTAAAAAAAATTTGTTTGTTTTTTACTGCAGGTTTCTCACAGCCTCCTATTGCATTCGTTATTGCAGAGATGGACTCTTCTTCACAAAATATTCTTACTCCATTCAACTATGATGAGTGGAAACCAAAGATAATAGCATGTTTGAAGAGACAATGTCTTTTTGATATGTGTATTGGTATTACGAGAGATTTTGCTTTCGATGAAGAGGAGAATGATTGGCTAAATGACCATGACAGAGTCTTTGGAGCAATGTGTATTGCTATGTCTCCTAGTATGCAGTACCTTAGTAAAATTGCTGAAAATCTAAGTGATACACTAGTACAAATGAGAGATAAATGACCAAGTGACCAAAAAATTTGGTCACCACAATTTTTTCAAGGGATAAATGACCAAACTTGAGTGATCCAACTAAAAACGACCAAGATAAATGACCAACTTGGTCATGGGCTAAAATATATGACTAGATAGCAAGTAACTAAACTAAAAATGACCACATAACAGTAACATTAAGAATGTGAATTGGTTATTTATTTGGTCATTCTTAGTTGTGTCACTCCGACAATGGAAAATTAAAATTTTGACAATGAATGTGTACAGTTTACTAAACTTTAACACTGCTTAGGGTCTCTGAATCCATCTACGGTGTTAAAATTTAGTAAATTGTAGATCCTCTAGTTGATTTGGTGGGTTATTCCCTCATTGTTTCATCAAGTATTGGATTGAGCATTGTTTTCATACCATATCCTTATTTATTTGATTCATCAATGGTTCTACCTCTCCAATTTTTACCCCAAACTGTGGCATATTCCAGAGTTGTTCGTTATCCCCTCTACGATGTCCTAGTGATAGACCAAATTGATCGTGATGTTTCGACTAGAGTCATTATACTTCCCATCAACATATTCCGTATTAGACGTAGAAAAACCTATATTGCGTCACAAATTTATCAATAAATTAAAACCAAAGCATATGTTAATATATAACCATGTTTATAATATAATATTGTAAAAACAATAACAAATAATGGTTTATGCATCGTATAATTTCTCAAATCATTACAAAAATGTTGAATACACATGTTACCATGGCCGAGTAATGGTAGCTTTCCAAACAAAACAAATGGAAACCCTCATTGAACCGCAGGTGTCCAGGAAGCATGAGGGGGACACCGGTTTGACTGAATGAGTCAGCTCTGTTACAACAAAAGCATAATAAATAGAATAAGCAAAATTAGGAATACACTACGCGGATGAACAAATACACTCAGACAATATGCAGGGATGAAAACTGGTCTATTACGGGATGTAAAGATCCGAACTGATAAGATGTATATTACAATAGTTTACATGCTTATATAAAGAGTGCTGAGATGCTTGGGTGCCTTCTCATTACATTTAGTTACAAGAAGAAGTTATAACGGTTCAAGAGTTCAACCATTATAGTCAACGGGAAGACAGAGAGACAGTCTGTCGAAGTTCGACATTCGCAAGTCACAAGGTGGTGTTGCGCAAGTCGCAGGTCGACGCTTTATGTCGACGTCGCGAAACTGTGAAGTAACTGAACGTGTCAAAGGTGCGGAGTGTGTTGAAGTCGAAAGTCGTCGGAGTTGTGTTGACGACGATGACTGTCGCAGTGAAAGTTACCATTCGTCACAATTGCCAACTATGATGTGGACCACTCATTTGGTCACTCGGTACTACTCGACCACAATTCCAGAGAAAAATACGAACCCATCCCCTAGTTTTCAATGAGTGCATCCCCATGTACCCCAGTTTGAAAATTAGCATTCTCCATACATGCAATTTTACTCCTCTCTTCACCCACTAACTTCTACTTATTTTATAATTATAATTTTCTAAACATAAAAACACATCAAATA
This sequence comes from Larix kaempferi, assembly GCA_027924585.1. Taxonomy (NCBI): domain Eukaryota; kingdom Viridiplantae; phylum Streptophyta; class Pinopsida; order Pinales; family Pinaceae; genus Larix; species Larix kaempferi. Next base: position 5,999,591 of record BSBM01000899.1, read on the forward strand.
AAATGTTCGAAAGGTAAAATATAATTGTAGAATCTAGTTGAGTGGATTCTTTTAATTTTATTCACTTATTACAATTACTAATGAAAAAGATTAAATGGAAAGAAGTCCATAGCTGAAAGGAAATACCAAAGCTTCTTATATTAATAAAAAATTTAAACCAAAGCTTCGTGCATCAAAATTTTTTTTATCAAGATTAATGACCATTTCGTTAATAGTGGAATAATTCCTTATATTATTTTATTTTTATCCTAAAATAATGATAATTATTATAATAATTAATAGCTAATAATATAAATATATAGTTATTTTTACCCTTTCCACCATCTTTCCCGCTCCGGTGATTTTTTTTTATTTTTTTTCCGTCCACGGAATAATTTCTGGCAGGCCCGGGACCATCACACCCTTGGCACATTTTGCGTACCTAACCCCAAGAGTGTCGAGGAGAATGGATCCCACGACCTCACATGCTGGGAGGCCTAACTACGGGTGCTCGACCGATTGAGCTAACTCTTGGAGCTATGCACAGGGTGATTTACATGTAATTTACCTGTAATGAGTTTGGATTTAAACCTGCCCACAAAGATTCCGTCTTTAAATTGGGGTTTGAAACATATTGTTGATCTTTTTTCTTTTTGAAATCATGCGGAAGGGTTTTGATTTATTTGTAGAATGCACCAGGTTTTTTTTTTGAAATCATGTGCCAGGGTTTGTTCATAAATTTCCAAATCTCGAGGAGGATTCTTGCACAATACAAGGACAGAGAATGTATTACCAGTACTTTTCCAAATTCTTCACTTCCAACAAAATTCTCCTAGAAACAAATTCTGCGCAGTGATGGGTTCCTCTTTCCTTCGGCTATCGTGGAAAGATCCTACAGGAATGGGGTGAGTACTCATTGTACCCAAGTTGGTTCCGATAAGAAAATCACGAGATTGCAATATAAACATGTATGGATATTCTTTCGGCCCCATATGGGGATGTTTTTATTTGGGTTTCTGATGTACCCAATTCATGCTTCCTTAATATTGTTATTCTTACAATACGCAGTGATGGGTTACTCTCTCCTCTGGTTGTCGTGGACAGAGCCTACCAGAATGGGGTGAGTTCTCATTGTACTCAAATCTGTCTTGATCAGAAAATGGCCATATTGCAATATAAACATGTATTGAGATTATTTGGGCCGCATATGGGGATGTTTTTATTTGGGTTTCTGATGTACCCAATTTATGCAGGCTTAATATAGTTATTCTTACCATATAAAAATATGTTGGGAATGATTTTGTGCATATTTGTTTTATTTCGGCATGTTTGTGTTTTAAATTGGGCATTTCCATTTCTATCGTGATATCCCCCTGCTTATATATATATAAAATTGGACCAAGTATAACCACCTTTTTATTAGCTCTGCATATTCTCATGTTTGGATTTACATAATGGATTCAAATTATAGAATCTATGTGATCTTAGTTGATGGTCTACATCTAGGAGGTTTGTTGAATAAAATATAACACCCTAACATGGTCATAATGTATGAGTATGATGAATAAGGTCCAATCTAGACAATGTTTTGTATAGGTATTCAAAAGATCAGGTGATATGTGAATGGGACCTTGGTTCATGGTCAAAATGTATGAGTATGATGAATAGGGGAATCTAGACAATGTTTTGTATAGGTATTCAAAAGATTGGGTGATATGCCAATGGGACCTTGGTTGCATTGCTTTTTTTTGTTTTGTTTAAATCATGGAAATCTATAACTGTCTGGGATTACGTGGGTGAAACCAAGGTTCAAATTCAGTTGGTTGCCATTATAACCATATCTAGTAGCCCAGAAATCATATATACCAATAACTAGTGATTAGTGAGGGTGGACATGTCTTGAGGCACACCCACAGGGACCTCTATCCTAGGGGGTGTCAACCTTTCGATCCTTATCATAGTGGGGGGACATTGTCTCATTAGAGATTTGATCCTGGATGGGCAAAGTGTGAAACTTACCATTCTACCAATCAAGTTGTTGACCCGTCAAATGGTTCATTGGTGATGTTGACTGAGTATTAAGCTTTCCACTAGGATTCCATTCTTGTTGTCTTCTGAACCTTTGATAAGACTGGCTGAAATCCCTGGGTGTAATGCTGAAACATATTCCTATAGATTCCCAGGTTTGACACCCAAGAGGAATGAAACAGTGAAACCCCTAACCTCAGGGTGTGCTTCTTGAAGGGACTTCTTAAAGAAAAAGAGAAGGTTAGATAGAAAATGCTACATAATGATTAGTAAAAATAAACATTGACCAAGATCCATCTTGATGTGATGTGAGGAAATAATAGAATAAAGATCTCTATCGTTTTTTTATTTGATTAAGAGTAAATGTAGCATTTTTAAAATCCATAGGGAGCTTTGTTCCCAACTTTGCATTGTCATGGTAAAGCCTACTCTAATGTGGAAGCCATCAAATTCAGCCAACTCATACACATGATCAGGTTTTATGCCTGTTGTGGTTTGAACCTGGGTCTCGATTGAGTATCTTTATTCCCCACCCATTGGTTAAGTGTCTAAAGACCCTCAATATCCCTCAACTCGGTGTCTTTGTTTTTCTTCGGTCTCCCATTGGTCTTCAAGGGGTCCAGGGACTTGCTTTCAATGCTTCGTTACGATCAACTGCTTTGCTTCACTTGAGTGCTCGTTGGTGTTCCAAAAATTTCTTTCCAAGCTTTCGAAATGAACATGCAGAATGGGTCAGCCCATATGACCAAATTTATCAAAAGAGACTACTTTCTTTTCCTCGGGATATAAATCATGAGATTTATGGCAAATGCCATGTCTCAAGATGATGCAGGAGCATAGCCTCGAAAGGGTGAAGTCATTTATGACTTCACAAAGGTAAAATGAATTTCTAGAAGAGACCTGGGGTCTTATATGTAATTTTCTTGCTTTTATGAAAGTTTGAATAAATTGGGTGAGGACTCGATCCTTTCCAAGTGTAATAATCAGGATAGAGTTAGGTAAGAATTTCCAGCATCTTAGGAGTCAGTAGATGAGTCATAAGTCTCGATCCTATCTCCATGGATCTAAGAAACAGAATTTCAATTATATTTAAACACAGCTAGAATACTTTGTAAGGGAGCTTTTGGATAGCTCATAGAAGCTTCGAATAACTAAAGGAGTTTTTTTTTTAGAGCTCCGTAGTTTGGAGAAGGTTGATATTGGAGGGCTCGAATCAGATTGATTCGTGGAGCAAACAGAGATTGAGAACAAAGGTTTATATTCTCTGTAATTCGCCCTGTCTATTGAAATTAAAGCTCTATAAAGATTTGATAACGGAATAGAAGGATTTCAGTGTTTTATACAATGTATTTGAATCAATTTGAAGGAATGAAGTTGAATTAAGACGGGTTTTCTAAACATTTGTTTGAAATTTATGGAAACGCTGTATGTATTGTTCAAATATGTAGAAAACATCTAAATTCATTCTCAGACTGGATGTATGTCATTAGAATTAGAGGTTAATTCCTTAAATAAGCTAAATTGATATTCGTATCAGTTGAGTCTCATATAAATTAAACAGCAAGTCATCGAATTTGTGAAGAATTGCAGAAAATTTCATTTATGGAAAACGTAGACGGTCTAACCGTCATCCAACGGCAGCTGTACATCGTGAGATTGTTTGGACGGTTGTGATCAACGTTTGCACAATCGGGAGGAAATGACAGTCGGATAGATCTTGTGGGAAGAGGTAAGCCGGGGTGTCAGGGTTCACATCTGGCCGGGGCTCTGATGGAAAATCGCCCGCATCCACTGTTTCTGTGTGTTACATAATAAGAAGCCCAAAATCCCTTTGATGACTGTGTATTATAACGTACTATATCGCCACCTTTGAGTCTTGGCCACTGGATGCCCTCCTTCCGTTCTATTTATTTTACCGATAACAGGCTCGACCCTCCACCATGTTGGGCTTAGAAGCAATCCCTTTTTGTTTTGGCCCCCAGACAATAGGCTATTTATTGGTTTCACTATTACATAACGAACAAAGCAGCAAGCCCAGCAACGAAGAGAGCCATCATTCCAGCAAGATCTTAAGCGGAGCCTCACTAAAATGCCACTAGAGCATACCTATAGCAAAGTGAGTCAAAGCTTGATTCCCTTTATATGATTTATTTTATTTGAGGTAGAGATCGTTCAATATCCTTTGTATAAGTACCATAAGGAAGGGTTTCCGCCCCTAAGCAAGCTCAGTTAAGTTAAGGAGCGGTAGAACCATTCCATGAATCTGGCTGGGCCCAAAAATAGGCTAATATGATAAGCTATACTTCGGGATGTAAAAACAAGAGTTTGGTTCAAACCAAGGTAGATGAGGGTACACAATATATTATTATTATTATATTTTTGTTTTGTAAACAAATGCATCTTGTATTTTATTAGTGCATATGAGAAAATAGATCATACATTCATCCATTTATCACCCAAGTAAAGGAATGCATATTTCCCCTCCAGATATAAACAAGAAGTGAGAAATGTCCAGTCTACTTTGTCTCCTACTTGCCTACTTGAATAGATATGATTTTTATTTTTTATTTTTTTTATTTTTATTTTTTCTGAACATTCTTATTATGGGTGGAAACTGAAGTGCTAATATTTAAACTTATGAACTTCCCTAGGTGAAGCAGTGTGTCTTTGTTCAAACTGAAATTAACTAGATAACATCTTTTATGTAAAAACAAGATATGTTTTTCTGAAGTGTCCATATTATTCTTCCATCCCATGTAATCATCCATTTGTCCTAGATCATAATATGGACATATATGAAAGAAGCCACAGAAAAACGTTAGTAGCATAAGTCATGGGACGTTAGTAGATAAACATTAGATGAAGTTGGCAGCTTTTAAAATATACTCATAAAATATTAGTAATTGAGTTTTGCTCATAAAATATTAGTAATTGAGTTTTGCTTGGGTTAAAATACTCGAGACATTTCAACCTGTTTTATTATTACCTAGTCATTAAATTGTACTTGCACCTAGTTTTGTGGACTGTCAAAGATAATGTGCATATGATGCTTTTGAAAATTGGTCGATATGAATAGTTTTGTGCTCTTCTTTTTCAATGAATTGATTGCCTCTTTCTACAAGGATTAAGCTAGTTATATTGGATGACATGATGTTCTTTTAGATTCAAGCCCATGATTCTTGAATTAAAGTAATACATTTCAGTGAATCCAAACATCAGACAATAGGAAAATGACAGAAGCATATTGGAAATGTGGAGAGAACCGAACATAACTGTATACTAACATACTTTTGAAAAATGTGAGTAATGCCATATGCTTTGTTGGTCATAACAGTGATTATGAACAACCCCTCATTACATCTATTTTCTTCAAAAAAATTGCAATAATAACATTGAGATTTTTCTTTTGCAAGGAAGAAAAACATTAAAACTATTTGGGAATGAAACATCAATCATTGCCTTGAATGGATATTCTAGGTGAAGATTACAATGCCAATTTATCTTGTTTTTGTAGCATTCTGTCAATAATTCTTCTAGAAAACGGGCACATAAGAAAGCAGTGCAATTAGTGCGTAGAAATCAAGTTCCGAAGCTAGACAAGCACCTTGATACCAACATCATCAACAAATATATGGAGTAAATTCTTCCTTATCTCAGTTTTTTATAATTTTGCTTCTTTTATTTTCTTGTTAATTTTGTTGGCCTTGATCCTCTGAAGTGCAATCTTATAGGGCCCTTTACATAAAGCTCCATGCCCATGCTTTGTTATGTCGATAGGGTCTTAAATCAAAATCTCTATTTGTCTACTGTTACTCTTCGTTTACCAAAGGACAACAACCCATTTTTTTTTATAAAAGTTTGTTTCATAAACTAAGTTCTACATTTGGTTCTGTAAAGTTTATTGGTTCTGTCTGAAAAATCCTCATTACAGTCTCCTTGGTCAGTCAAGCAAGCCAGACTGAATTCAATTTGACAAGACTGGAATTAAGTGCAGAAAGGACAAGGTATTGTGTGCAATCCTCATATGATTACTCAAGCCATAGAAAATGGACACCATTGTAATGCTAGATTCTTTGATTTTCTCACCATTAATTTTTTAATCTTAAGAAGAAAGGAAACATCAGAAGATAACTGATATTTTTCGTAGTCACAAGCAAACTACACAAATACAACAAAAAATCATGGACAATTGACTGCAAAGAGAAACAAAATTAACATAGAAACTTCCAAAAACAAAGCAAGTAACATTCAATGAAAGAGTCCACCTAGGTGAAGGAGGCTAAATGTAATTGGTAGTGTGTGCCGTCAGAAGTTGTTCAATGCTCCATCTATATTTGTGTCTAGATGTCAGGTTCCCTGAACAGTGCCACCACAAAATGGGAATCATACCAGGAGCAAGGTCTCTCACGGGAATGACAAAGTGGGGTAAGAATCTAAATTTTAGTGAAGATGTAACAGCAAGATAAGCAATGATATCAGAGAAAACTGGACTGCATGCGGGAAGAAAGCCATCTGTGTGCCTGAATATGAACCAGATGAACAACTGCTAGATCAAAATAGGTTGTATATGATAGGCCATGGTAGATTTCCTTAATACCGTGGATGGCTAAGCCACAACACTGGATTTTTTGGATAATTAGATACAGCTCGGAGCAATGCGCAATCAGTCTCATTTAGATGTGGAAAGGGAGTGAACTTTTTGACATGTAGGGTTATGTAACACTGCCTGGATACCATAACCTTGTTGTTAAATAGGTTTTGTTACATGGAACATCAGTGGTAAGGCACGATCCAGGCATGCTAGTTGTCTTAACAATTATTTATACAACATTGACAATATGATAGACTGTCCTTTGATTTTGTGGGCATTTAGTTTTTGCATTCTGTCTAAAAACCAATTACAGTTTTAATTTTCTATAAAAAACGCTTCTTATATTTTGATTTCTTTCTGAAAACATGGTCATAGGTTGCATTTTGTGAGAAGCTGTGGAACATTTTTCCAACTCAAAGCATGCTTAATCATTCACGATAGAGAGAGTGCTATATTTTGTAGTGATCATAGAAAGTCCAGTTCTGTTCAAACAGCCTGCATTGAAGTTATAGAAATATATAAATTATACAAGGCTCAAGTTATTTTCTATACCTTTGTCTACCGAAGCTAGAGAATTGATTTGGTACTTATTAACATCCTTCATGCCAAGAGAATAGGAAAAAGCTAAAAACAACTAAATAATTAAATAACATGAGACACAAAAAGCTCACTTTCTAATTATTTGAGTTCTTTGTTTAAATCCTTTGTTCTGTTTGTCATGCACTTTGTTTGTGGATGGTGGCCAATTCTTTGTAATTTATTTTGTTCCTGTGATGTTTGTTGCAAGGCTTTCCATATCATGGATCTGCTCTAGAATGTTCAGGCTTGTCCTGTTACAGATAAGCCAAACTGGACCCAGTGCTATGAATGATACTAAGATGGATACATTAGAAACTGATTTTAGATGATCTTTTATATTAGGAATGCCAACATCTTTTTAGATGCAATTTTGCAGAATTAGATTCTCCTGATTTTACCCTTCTTTTTATTTCCAAAGAAAACCTCTCAGGGAAACGAGCATGTTTCCCCACATTCATGGATGACATCCCTACTAAAGTCCATGTAGAATAATACACTAACCTAGGGGGATTTGAACTAGGCATATGTCGGAGTGGAATTAATCAAATGCCCAACAACATAGATGAGAATCAATTGAACTTATCCCTTGGGCACTGATTTTACCTTTTTACCCATATTCTATTTTAGTTTGAGTTGTTGGTCACAGTTTAAAATTACATGTTATAATTTTTTTGGACAAATGCAAATATCTGAAGTTTGAACTAACAGGATGCTTTGATTATGATCTTTAATTCTGTGCGTTTGTCCATGTCTTGTCTGATTAAAACTACCTTCCTACGCTACCTTATTTTGTTTAAGAAGTTTTTTATGGCTGTTATCATAGTGACTGGTACATCTCAGGAATATGCTTTTGTCGAATATGAAACTGAAAGGGAAATGCGACATGCCTATGAGGTGAGTTTTCTATTAGAATTTTTATGAATTATCAATCCAATAATACTACCAAAGTGTATATTTCTAACAAAGCAAAACCCTTATGTAGGCTACTTATCACAGTATTATTGATGGTAGTCAAGTAATTGTAGATTATAGCAAGCAACAACTAATGTTGGGTTGGATTCCCCATAGGTTAGGTAAGTTGTGTGTTCAACAGACAAATGGAACCGCAAAATTGTTGGTTTTCCAAAGCTGAGCATACAAGTCCAATTGCTAATATTAACATTTTGACATGAATAAGAGGCGGATTGGGGGGTCGAAAGGAGTCAGGACAATTGTGCTTTGGAGGTCGATATGTGCCATTTCATCTTTACATTTCTCACACTTGAATACATGAAAGAAAAGACTTTAAAATTTCCTCCTTAACTACTGCTATCTCAGACTATCACAAACTCGAAAATCAAATCTGCTAACCACCAAATTCTCCAACACTTTCCTGCGGATGTCTCAGTTAATAAATGAGACATGCACAATGAATATTGGACTGCAACAATGTTTGCATTACTATGTAAAAGTTCTATACATTACTAGATGATGGAAAGTGTAGGAGTTGTGATTAGTCCTGAGATATTCGCTGTGATCAACAACAATAATATCTTGCATTGGTCCTGGGTCCTCGAATGTTTTGGAGTTGGCTCATTGGTCTAGGGATGTCATCCTTCTTCACTGCTGCCATTGAGGTTTTATGGCTGCCTTTCACTGCTCGGCAATTGCCAACCATTGTTTAATATATATTTTTGGGAAATTGGCTAATGTCTTTGGACCTCTTCACTCTTTGCTAAGCTAGAACACATATTCTCTCTCTCTCTCTCTCTCTCTCTCTCTCTCTCAGGTATGTTTATGCCCATGGGTAAGTGCCAGACATGTTCCTTCTGAGATATCTGCCTCTGAGAGGCTAGATCTGATCTAGAAGTCAATTTTTCTGAGCACATGCTAGTACATTGCTAGTACCTGTTAGACACAATCTCCATAAAACACTTGCACCGAAAGAAAAAGTTAAGATTGAGTCCATGCTGCTCTATTTAGCAACTGGTCTTCAAGTTAATGTGTCATTAAGTCAGACAGATTTGTTCATTTTTGTATATGGGTTGATTGAGGATGGTATGGAGGAAGAAAAAATGGTTACAAAGACAGATTTGTTTAGTAAATCTGGTGTAGCATCTTCAAAATCATCAGTCTCATCTAAAAATTCAATGGAGATACATGTGGATCATTTGCTAGATGCACCCAATACGTATCTAATTATAGTGTTTGCACTGAGACTTCTTGAGAATCATCTGAAAAAAGTCAAAGTAGATAAGAGTGATCACTATTTAATAGCTATGCTAGATTCCTTTATAGAAATACTAGGGCATTGTCTTAAATCTAAGCATTGAGGAGTTATATGACATTCTGTGAAATGTCTTGCTTGTCGCTTGAGACTTCCCCTTCCATCTATTGATATTCACAGTAGCAACATTACCTCAGTTTTTAATATGGTTTTGAAATCTGGAAGGAGTGACAGTCCCGTAATGCAATCTTCTGTTAATTTACTTGTTATGCTTTTGAGACATACAAATACGACCATCTCAAATGATCAATTAAAGCTGCTTCTCCAATGCCCACTCTTTATTGATTTAGAGAGTAGCTCAACTACCATTGCACTATCACTTTTGAAGGCAATTGTTACGTGGAGGCTACTGGTTCCATATCTGTATGATTTGATCACTAGAGTTGGACGCTTGATGGTAACTAGTCAAGCTCTACCCATTCTCTAGCAATGTAGTAAAGTTATTTTACAGTTTCTTCTTGACTACTCTCTTGGTGCCAAGCGATTGCAACAACACTTGGATTTCTTAGTTGCAAATCTTAGGTAAGGTGTTGTTAATTTACTGCCAATATTTCAATTCTATTATTATATATACATAAGTTAAATTTACTTTTAATTGCATTTGTTGCAGCTATGAGCATACAAGTGGTAGGGAAATTGTACTGGAAATGTTATATATGATTATTCTGAAATTTCCCAGTAATGTGGTAGATGAGTAGGCAGAGACAGTTTTTCCTACCATTGGTAACTCGCCTCGTTAATGATAGTGATAATCAAGTTCGAGCTATGGTAGGAACAATTTTGAAAGTTTTGATTGGACGGGTCATATAGGATTATGAAGACATCTTTATGGGCTACTTGAGTGATTATACATGTTAAATGCTAGTAAAAAATGCACCACTAAAGCAACAACTTTATTCACTGGTTGTAAGATTTGTAGATGTTTATTATCAAGAAACATTCTAGAGACTTCTCATAACTCATCACTATGAATCTGCGTGCTTTTGATTTAAACAAACAATGAAAGATTCCCAATTATTCAGTGCAAATCCACTCTAAATTCTAATATAGAGCCATTCTTAATAACTACAAGGTGCATGACCCATAAAGCATTCTATTTAAGGGTGCTAGCTCAATGGTAGAGCACCTGCCTTATAGGCAGGAGGTTGGTGGTTCGATTCCACCGTGCCCTATTTATATTCTGAAACCAATAAAAAGAGATAAATGACTAAAAAAATGACCAAAATTTGCATATAAATGACCACCAATACAACATGAGAGATAAGTGACCAAAAAAAAACCAAAATATGAATATAAATGACCAGTTTTGAGTTGGCGATTGCTGGTAGCAAATTAGCGGTCATTTATCACGTGACAAAAAATGTGGTCATTGATTGTGACAATTAATGACCAAATGTATGACCAAATATATGACCACAAGATAAGCTATAAATGACCAAGCTAAATATAACCACATTTTTGGTCGCGTGATATATGACCGCTAATTTGCTACCAGTGGTCACCAACTCAAAAGTGGTCATTTATATGCAGTTTCTGGTCATTTTTTTGGTCACTTATCTCTTATTTTGTACTAGTGATATATGGGCCCAACTAGATAGATAATTTGGAAAGCAGAAGGAAGAGGATCATGCTAGCCATTTGGAGAACAAGCTTAATGATACCTCCTTATGTGTTCTCTCTAATTATGTCTTGGCCTCAACCATATCTCATGATGAAGTTGTTCAAGATGAAGAAGAAGCTGCAGATTCAACACTCGTGTTCTTAATGTCTTCTATTTCGAATTCTGAGCAAGATAAACCATCTCATATTCTAGAATCTAAAGAGGTCCTTAAATCCTCTCTTTCACATGAGTTTGTTGGTGTGCATAATGATGATCTATTGAATGTTTTGGAGGTTAAATATGAGTTTGGAGGTGATGCATTCGTGCTCCTTGATCACATTCTTCCTATGTACTTTTTTTCGATCAGTGGCACATGTTCTCAGAGTTTCTCTGACTATGGAGGACACTACCATTCGTTTGGGTTCAAGTCTTGAGAACATTTTGGTGATTTTGGTTTTGATCTCACCCCTATTGGTTCAAAGGAGATCACAAGAAACCATATATCAATTCTTGGAGCTGATTTAACTTCCACTTATAAGAAGTTCAAGTTTTAAGAGCTATTAGATTTTATTGGAGATAATTCCTACCTCAGGTGGTTTGTTACAGGTTCCAGGATGATATTCATATTTTTAGATTTGTTCTCACATTGTTTGGTCTTAAGAGAAAGTTCATAAAGCCTCCATATTCGCTTGCATCCACTGAAGGAGAATACAAGCACATGTTTTTGGAGCATGATCCACTTCCTCCCAAGAGTAAGATACCTCCAGACATATCTACTTGGGTTTGGAGAAATTAATCTTTTGGTGCGTTTCAGTCCAATTTGAGGGGGGGGTTTTCCCATGAGGTTTTCTCCATTTCCTTGGTTCATGGGAAGTTCTTTATTTGGATTATTTATGTACTGGGTGACCTATGGCCTTTGTTTCCAGGGCCCTTTTATTATTTTTTATACCTCCATGATATTAGCTTAAGGGGGGGTGTTGGATCATTTTCCAACCACACATCATTTATTTGAGCCTTACAAAATAATTATCCAGTTATCCTAAGTATTTTGACTCCATCATGTGCTTACATCATCAGCAGATCACAGTTTCAATCAATTGGGCCTCCTCCTACATTCTAGGAGCCAGTTGGGACATCATCTGAGCCTCCTCCACCATTCAAGAGTTAATTTGCATTACTAATGCGGACTACTCAGTCCAACTGACAACATTTACTAGTTTATTCATCCAACTGGTTGTGATACTAGGGCACCTTACTACACTGTTTGACTTCATCCAGTGTTATTCTCACCTTCTGTTCAGTTAAACTACAGATAGAAGGCACCCTCTCCTAATTTTTGGCATTTAGTTGAGTTCTGCATTGTGTTAGACTCAGTTAGTCAGTTTCATATTCATTTAGAGTCAATTATTGATTAGTTAAGTGGTTGACTAATGTGCCGAGTGGTGTTAATTGCCTAGTAAGCCACTCTCATGCATCAATTCGAATGACCACCTTTGGAATTCGAATTTCTTGGCTTATTGTAGCCATTGTTACACATTGTAAACTATCTTTTGAGTATATCAGATTATTTTACGATTGCAAACCTTCTGCACAGTGTTTTGATACATTTTGATGCATGCATTTGTAGTAACTATTGTGTTTGTTCCATAGATCTGTTGTGCTTGAGATTTCACAAACCATCGTTATTAGTACATCACACACCATTCCTACTTCGACATGCAAAGCATTACCTCAACACATAAGGCACCGCCTCAACCCACGAGGATCCTTCTTGACATACAAGACCTTAGTATTGACAAAAAAACATTGTACGACACCATCACTTTGACATACAAAGTACTTACTTCAACACATGAGGCTTATTCATTATTGAATCCAAATCAAGATTCTTCTCCAAGTTTCTTGATTCCAACTCAAGTTCCTATAAGGCACTACCTCAACACACAAGTCTTAATATTCGCACACAAGATTGACTTGGAGAATGACTCATGATGATGTAACTTTAACACTCCCTCTCAGCAAGGGAGGCAATATATTCCATGCAAAGATTTTCTCGTAAGTACCTATAATTTGTCAAGGACAGAGGATTAGTCAACATATATAATATATTCTCACCAGTAGTAATGTTCTTAAGTATTACGGAACCTCTTTAGACCATGTATCTGATGTAGTGGTATTTGATTTCAGTGTATTTCGATTTATCATGAAGCACATGGTTTTATAAGTGCTTGATGGAGCTCTAATTGCTAGAGAGAATGGTAGTAGTCTCAATATTCTCATTGAGCAACACATCAACTATCTTCCTAATCCAAACAAATTCTTGGGAGGAGGTACGACCTGCAATATACTCTGATTCTGTAATACTCTAGGCTATGGAGCCCTGCTTCCTGCTGGACCAAGAGATCAGAGCTAATCCCAAGCTAAAACAAAATATGGATGTAAAATTTTGGTGCACAATATTATCACCCCCTTTAGAGTCAGCATAACCAAGTAGCATCACTCCTTCACTTGAAGCATATCTGAGTCCATAAGAAATAGTAACTCAAAGATATCTAGAACATGCTTGGAAGCAACCCAATGTCAATGTCTTGGCTCATACATGATTTGACTGAAGATACTAACTGCATAACATTTTTATGGTCTACTATGTATCAAATACATCAAGGAACCAATGAGCTATCTATACATGGTAGGATTCACTAGATCCAATCCAGAATATGACTCATGTAGTTTCTTCATATTAGAAATCATTTGTGTAGACATGGATTTACAATCCATCATACCAAACCTATGCAACACATCACCTATGTACTTTCCTTGAGAAATAAATATCTCATCTTTCATTTTCCAAACTTCCAAACCAAGAAAGTAGTGAATAATACCCAATTCTTTCACTTTGAAATCAAAAGTGAGCTCCCTCTTGCATCTATATATATGTTGTTCCTCTCTATTAAGGAACAAGTCATCAACATAGAGAACCAAAATTAGTGGTTGTTTCTTCACAACTCTGAAGTACAGGTTGGGGTCAACTTCGCTTTCGGAGAATCCCAATCTCCGAAGATAGTTGTCAATCCTCAGATACCAATCCCTCGGGGCCTACTTAATCTGATACAAGGATTTATTAATTTTGCATACATGGGATTCCTTCTCATGACCTACAAACCCCTCAAGTTGTTGTATGTATACTTCTTACTCAACTTAACGATTGAGAAAGGCAATATTCACATCCATCTGATGAAGCTTCCACCATAGAACTGAGGAAATTGAAACCATGGCTCAAATAGTAGTGTACCTAGCCACAAAAGCTAATTTCTCATCATAGTCTATTCCTTATTTATGCAAGAAACCATGATCTAAAAATCTTGCTTTATATTTTTCAATACTTCCATCAGTTGCATGTTTTATTTTATAAAGCTACTTGAAAGTTACTATTGACTTCCCTTCATGTTTAGTAACCACTTCCCACACATCATTTTTCATTATGTATTTGTATTCTTCCACCATGGCATCTTTCAATACTTGTTTATTTGTAGCTTCCTCATAGGTGGTTGGTTCCGAATCACTAATGTGACTCATATTTTATACATATCCTAAATATATTTCATTTCTCCTTTTCTCTCTGGATGTGGTTGCTAGTGCTTCATGATTTTCTTCCTCTTTCAAAATGTCTCGACACTAAGAAGATCTCCTTTTAGAAAGAGGTCCATCAAGTAATATTTCTACTAGTTCTACTGGCTCTCCAGGATAAAGTGGATCTAAGGATTCTTCAGGATTCTCCCTCTAAACATCTAAAAGAGGAGAATCAAAACCTGGATCCTCCATCATGGGAGTATCATGCTCCTCCATATCAGAATCACATTGAATCTATTTAGAGTGCTTGAGGGTATCCTCTTCATGAAGTGTTACATCTCTATTGAATTCGATGTTCCTTTGACCTGGAACATAGATTTCATATTATTTAGGGATTCACTCTATCTAAAAAATGTGCCTTTCTTGTTGGATGGATCCATCTTTGTCCTCTTCTCTTTTGGAACATGAATGTAGACAAGACAACCAAAAGTATTCAAGTATCCAACATTCGGTTTCTCGTCAGTGAAAACTTCTTTAGGATTCTCTTCTCCTAGAATAGCATGATGACCTATCATTTATATATATAAATAGCATTGTTGGAGGATTCTTCCCATAAGGAAGTGGGTAGATCTTGATCATACATCATAGCTTTTCCAGCGTTAGATATTGTTATGTTCTTTATTTCAACAACCCCATTCTATCAGGGCTTGTAACGTACAATTAACCATATTTTTATCCCTACCTCTCGGAAGAGGTCATTAAATTCATGAGACTCAAACTCTCCTCCATTATCATATCTCAAAGCACGTATGTCCTTTCTAGTTTGATTCCCAGCCAATGTTGTAAAATCTTGAAACTTGTTGAATGTTTCACTATTTTTGTTCATAAAATAGATCCATGACTTGCTAGAGATATCATGCCTGAAAATCACATAGTACAGATAACCACTCAAGGATGGTGCTAACATGGGACCACATAGATCAAAATGGATCAATTCCAGGATCCGTTTATATCTTTTAGTAATTTTTCGAAATATTTTCTTCATGTTCTTACCAAGAGAAAAACCCCTAGAAATAAAATCATGCTCAAATTCAAATACAAGCATACCTTTTACCATCTTGTGTAAGCCAAGTAGCGCTTTGAAATGAATATGACCAAGCCTCTTATGCCATAGTGCACAGGGATTGATGGTTTCATGGGTCACAGATTTAATGAAATTTACAGGAACTTTGTAGAGATCGCCTTCTCTAAATCCAATCATAACTGTAGAATTCAACTATGAATTCTTAGGCCACAATAGGGATTTGTTGTCCATAAAGATTACTCTGAAACCTTTATCTTCTAGAACTGAAATAGATAGGATGTTTTTCTTCAGGGTAGGAACATACGCAATATCATCAACATGGAATAGATCACATGAATTCAACTGAAATCTATTGGATCCAACTCCTTAGATCGAATAGGTGGTATTATCTCCAATCTCCGCCTAACAAGAGAACTTATTTTCCTTCATATCTGAGATAACACTCCTAAATCTAGTCATGTGCTTGGATTCACCACTATCCACCATCCATGTCTTAGCACTAGTGGTAATGGATGTGGATAGGGTTGAGACAAGATAGTACTCCTTCCTTATCTCTTCATCATTGGAACAAATATTTGTTGTAGGTTCATCTTCTATAGCGGTAGAAGCATGAAATCTACCCTTGAACTTTCCTCTTCTATTTGCACGGCAGTCTCTTGCAAAGTCATCTGCTGCAAGCATTTCATTTTTGGTTTCTTGTGGCAACCAATGCCACCACTCATATGCTAGAGCTGACAAACCTACTATCATTTGAGTTCCTAGCATCTGACCTGTAACATTAGGGTCCTGTTGCTTTTTATAAAGGGTTCACTGAGCAAGCAACTGAATTGCATTTCCTAAATCTTCTCATTTTTGACACTGGATATTTAAGACTGGTTGCTCAGGCATCTAGGAGATTAAATCATTCATAGAATTAATACCAAAGTGGAATACTTTGGCAGGGGCAGCTGTGGCTAAAGTGGCATCTGGCATGTGGGTATCAAACTATTCGTGAGGAGGAGCTACTCTTTGACGATTAGAAGATTCAACTTCTAGTGCATTTAAATCAACCAGATATTTTGGATCAAGCACAGGTTTAAACTTTTTGAATTATGTGATCCATTCTTCTATATCTTGTTTTATTAGATCACTTTCCCCAAAATCCCATTCAGGCCGTTCATCTTCAGGTATAACATTGAATTGACCTAAAGACTTACTTTTAGAGTGTCCTTTTGCAGCTTGTCTCAACACATGGTCAAGGACCACATATTGCTTCTTTTTCAGATTCTTTGTTTTTGTATAGAGATCTGTAAGGACATCTATTCTTCTCTCAAGCTTTTGAGAGGCTTCAGCTATGGCCGTACTAATTTGGGTTGAGTCATGTAGCAAATGATTTAATAATTCAAGCTTTGTCTGCACTTTCTTAATATGCTCCTTTTCCTCAATACACTGGTGTTTCAAAATTAAAATATCTCTAGCTATGTCATCAATATTTCTTGCAGTGTGTACTTCTTGAAGATTACCCCAATTTGCCAATTTAATTTCATCAGAAACAGATTGATCATGAGTAGAAGATTTACATGGGAGGGATTCTCTTTTAGTAAGACCATCCTGTGTAAACTATCTGAAACCGGATTCAGGTAGGTTTCTTCTAGGGACAAAGGATTTACTACCATCTCGAACTACTTCAAGACTGGAGTTTTCTCAAGGCAAAGAGAACATTCCTAAAGAGGGATACTCTTTCTGTTTCTGTTTGTGCAGGAGTTTCTGTTTTATTTTTTGGCATGCTTGACAGGCAGCATGTTGGCCTGTATGTTCAAATTCAGAAAGACCGAAAAATAAGTTTGTACAGAGGATGATGCAGGAGAATTAGCTTTGGCTTTGGCTTGGTTTTCTTTACTTAACTGATTAGACTTGGCTTGAAGTCTTGCATTATTATAAGATGAAATGGAGGCTGATCTGATCAAGGGTGGAGAAAACCTTTGAGTAGGTTGTTCTTGGGGAGCACGGAAAGAACTTGTGGCTTCATCAAAGATTAATGGCTGATGTGTGAATGAAGAAGCAACTCTTTCTTGATTTCTAAGCTCAGTGTATTTGATTTCCCAAGACTGTGGATAATTTATACCAGTCCAATTAAAAGTAATTGGTGTGGCATTCTTTGATTTCTCCTTTTCCACCACGTTGGTGTCTGTAGAACTCTGATGGACATGAGTTCTTAACTGGGGAAGGGTGGCATTCCCAAAACGGACCCAAACACCTCCTTTCAACTGAATAATCTTTGAACTAGATTCTATATCAAAACCTCTGGGAAGAATGTAAGCCTTCAACATATTATAAATATAAGGATCAGTAAGACTGATAGAGAACTTTGGGTAGACAGTGCCAAAAGCAGGGCCATCACGTAGTGGTGCAGTGAAACCACCAATGACTGCATCAGAGAATTTACGATGACGAGTGTCAACAACACAACAAAGAGAGGACACAACAAGATGAGGACAAACTAAAGGACCAAGTCCAAGCTTGATTGCACCAAAGTGTGCATAAGCATAACCTTTAGATTTAGCCCAATCTATCTGACTTTTATCAAGAAGATTTATATGAACAGGTTCTTGTTTATCTGTAAAAGACACATCTATACTAGACACACGAATGTGTGTGGCAGCAGTGAAATTCCACCATGGGAGTCTATAGACTTCTTTAGGTAATATTTGGGGAAACTGCTAATTCTCAGAAGGATTATGATCTATAATAGAGATGTAGGATGAATCTGATGATGAAGGATTAAAGGATGATTGTCTACGTTCTGCAAGACTAACTTCAGTATCATTTGAAGATTCACATTCTAAGTTTGTCAGCTCAACAGTATCCATTGTTGGGTCCATTTTTCTAAGAGAGTGAGTGCTGACTCTAATTAGTCTCCGGAAACTATGTAGACTTACTCCCCTTTCCGACGGGCCTTGCTGCTACTCTGACTTCAGACGACTCTTACACTCTCAATCCCCAACAATCCACTAAGCGGTCATTTCCACCGCCTACAGAATACTATTGTAGAATATGAAATAATCAAATGGAGAACTGAATAGTGATGTTACAACAGATTTAACAGAGATTTAAACATTCATCATGCATCAAATTATGGAAGCAAGAGTTACCAGTTAACAAGCTATCCTGGCTCTGATACCAAATACGCTCCAGCATCTATCCTTTTCTTTTGATTCACAGCAATGCTTCAAAGATTCTTTATATTATCATGGCAGCATCAAATATAGACTCTTAGTGGATCAGCTTCAGAGGGCGAAGCTCATCACCACACACACTCAGACTGAGTGCCTAGACACAATTTCACAGACCCTTTTACCTTTCAGAACTTCTCAGAGAGCATGAACTTACTCAGAGGCTACCTAGGGATTCCGTGATATGCCTACTAGCACATCTTACAGACTTGACATAATTTACAAAGTCGAACCTTGGATTTCTGATGCTGTATTATACCGCTTGGGCAATGAGCAGAGCATACCTTCCTTGGCTCTCACACACCTAAGACTCACAGAGCTTCTGACTACTGGAAACGCTCGGCTCTAGGCTCTAACTTGCAGAGCTCTTAACTAGCTCAATGCATACAACTCGAATGCTTCAAATGACTTCGGGACCTTCCTTATATAACATTTTAGCAGGTAACCTGGTGGCAAGAAACAGGCACTAAGCGGTCAAAATCAAGGAATCTAAGGTAATGGTGGGACCGCACCATTATTATCTCATCCCTTACAGGCAACTCCATGTGGGGACTCAGATTCGGACACAACAAACATGGCCGACAGACATGGCCCATAACTGAAAGCAAAAGATTCGGGGAACAACATCCCGACAAATACAACTGTGGAGCAACTATTGCCTACCCACTACGACTTCCATTAAGCAAAAGCAAATATGTAACAATTTTGATGAATAAGCATCAGTCATCTCCCGATCTATAGACACAGAATAATTTCGGATCTCCCGGAGGACCGACGGGATGGCCATCGCAGGTGCAATCAAAGCCGTCTTCAGAGTAAAGACACTCTTCTAACTCTCTTGCTTCTAGAATAGCATCTACATCTTGAGAGTCTTCAGGGACATAAGCATCTTCAATGTATTCTGGCTCAGGGTACAACCAATCACTAAAACATTCTTCAATGTCTGACCCATGCAAGACATTAGACTTTTCACCAAGAAAATCGCTGGCGAACATTGATTCAACTCTGTAGTTCAAGGGCAGAGTACGCCGATGAATTTTTTGTATCTAGACGGTTCCCTTTATTATCTTGTTTGATATATTTTTGATTTACATGAACCGTATGCTCCAACGGATAGAAACGGCCACCATGGTGCCGTAATAGAAATTTAAACCACAGGTTGTGCTGGTCAGCAACCTGCATATCAGCTTGCATATGAAGAATGAAGTTTGCATGCCTGTTTGTCCAATCAACTCTAGGACAGAATTTATCTAGCAAAACTTTAGTCCAACCGGACCATGCTCCGTTCTTTAAATTGTCGGGGTCTGCACAAATGACTATTGAAGTCTATTCTTGGCAAAATTGCAAAATAAGATTGTAGGAAGTCCAAGTGAGATTTCCTTCTCCAATATCAACATACCAAACCGGACCATCCTTTTCATCATTACAATCTATCCAAAGCTCACGGCATTTCCTGAGATTTTCTTGAGCTTTAGAAAACCCTTGGAAAGCGGTTTTCTCCCATCTTTCAAGAATATGCAATTTACAGGGACTTATCTCAATCTGTTTGATAAAAGTAAGACTGAGATATTTTTCAGCTTTATGATGATATGCATAATCAAGAAGTTCTTTTCTTTCTTCTGGGGACAAAATTTCATCCCATGGCTTCATGAATAAAGCCTCCTTCGGTTGGAACCTGACATAATCAGGCTCTGTTCCTTCTGGTGGTGCAGGGCCTTTACCCTTATCATTCTTTGAAGAACCAAAACTGGAACCAACATTAAACATATTTAAACTAATAGCTTTATCTTCTTGCTGCACAATCTCACGAGTTAGCATGTCAGCCAAACAATTCAAATAACCTGGTTTATATACAATTTCATAATCAAAATTTGATAACCAAATAAACCATTTTAAGATTCTGTTGCTATTCTCAGCCATCAAGTTCTCATTTTTAAAGATACCAGACATGATCTTTAAATCAGTTCTAATCACAAATTTGACAGGTTTCAAGAACAAAATAAAATGTTGAACTGTCTTCTTGACAGCAACAATCTCTTTGTGGCTACTGGGATAATTGAGTTTAGCTTCTTTAAAGGATTCCGAACCATAACCACAAATGTTTTCTTTGCCTTCAAGCTCTTCAAGTAGGACACCACCCCATGTAGTGTTCGAAGCATCTGTTTCTATTATTAACTTGCCATTTCCTTGAGGCAGATGCAAGGCTGGCAAATTCTTTACTTTGGCTTTTATCGACTGTACTGCCAAAGTCATTGCATCAGACCATGCAACTGAATTTTTCTTCAACTGCTGTTGTAAACAATGAATATCAGTTGCTTGACCTCTATAAAATGGTCTGATATAATTAAGACTTCCTAGAAACCTTTGCAGCTGGGTTTTATCTAGGATCTTATCTGGGAAGTGCTGAAATGCTTGCAGCACATGCTGCTGAAGAACAACTTGTCCTGATTTAATATGAAAACCAAGGAAATCCATTTCGGTTTTCCCTATTTCCATTTTTGAAGCAGAAAGGACCAAGCCATGCTTATAAACAAGCTCATAAAACTTCTGAAGATGTTTTAGGTGATCTTGGACGCTTTTAGAGCAAATTAAGATATCATCAATAAACACAATCAATGAGGGAATGTCACGAAATATATCTTCCATCCGTTTTTGGAATTTAGATGGAGCATTGTTAATTCCAAAGGGCATTACTTTCCACTGGTATTGTCCATGGGGGACAACAAATGCAGTTTTGAAGTGATCCTTCGCTTCTATGCCAATCTGATAGAAACCAAATTTTAAATCAAACTTACTGAAAACCATGCAGCCTGTAATTTTCTGGAGTAAGCTTGCTTTGTCAGGTAGCGGATATCTTACTTTCTGAAGAACAACATTTAATGGTTTGTAGTTCACTACCAGACGGGGTTTTCCTCTCTTCTGTTCTGAATGCTTATTCACAACAAAATCTCTACACGCCCAAGGACTCTTGGATGGTTCGATTAAACCTTTGCTCAACAATTCTTGAATTTCCTTTGAGCAAAATTCTCTTTCAGAGGGGCTCATTATCCTGGCTGAGGCTTTCATAGGCTTGATTTTCTGGAGAGGATCAAAAGGCAGAGAGACAAAATATTTTTCTCTTGTCCAAAAAGCATTTGGACTCTCGAAGCAGCGGTCTTTTTCCAAGTTTTCTTTTATTGTTGCTACTGCTTTTTCACCATGGGTTACTGCATAAACTATGCAGCGATCCATTTTATTCAAAGCACTGATTGACTTGACATTATTGATAGACTCTGGAGGAATAGGTTTACATCTTTGTACAAAACTGAAACTTAAAGGTATTGACACAGATTGTCCCAAAACTGTACAAGAGAAAATCATCTTCTTTGTATCAATAGAAAAAGGACTGACTTTCTGCAAAAATTCAGAACCTAAGACACAGTCTTCTTTCAAGACATCTAACCTAAATAAAGAAACAATACTTTTTACTCCAGACAAAAGGATTGGAAAATCTTTTACTTTTCTAGACAGGGATACTGGGGAACCTTCAATTGCTGAACCAAATTCATGACTGTTTTCCCAGTAAAAAGGTGGTATTGCATTTCCTTTTGCTAGGTTGAATTGGAAACCTGAATCAATCAAACACTGTATAGAATAGACTCTAAACTCTGCTGGACAAAACTGTAAGGTTATAAACAATTTCGGACCTGATAATGCACCTAATAGATTGGTACTCTGTGACTGAGGAGATGGAGATCGGGGAGGACTTGAAATAGGACACTCTTCTTTAAACTCAGGATTAAAACAAGCTCTTTCTATTTGTTTAGAAATCTCTTCATCAGAGGATTGATCTTTTTCACTTACCAAAATAGTACTCATGCTTTTTAGGTCCTCTATTTCTCTCAGCAGTAGTTTCAACTTGCTTTGCTTCTCTTTAAGCTGGTGTCTCAAGAGTTTTTCTTTGTCTTTCCTATGGGACTATCGGTCAGAATGGCGTCCTGGATAGTCATGATAGATTTCAGCAGGATTGTAATGGACAGTAGGGGCAGAGACAATGGTTTTTCCTTTTTCAGATCTCATTTTTTCTAATTGATTTTACAGTCTTCTTTTTTCTTCTCTCAGCTCAGTTCTTTCAGTATGTCTATAAACAGGAATGAGAGATAATTGCAAATCAATATCAACTAATTTTTTTTCTAATAGGTGAGTAGATGATTTAGAAGAAGTGGAACGAGAAAACATATACAATGAAAAATCAAACTCTGGGCGACTACACCCCCCTAAATGTGCATCAGAATCAAAATCAGAATCAGAGGAGGAGGATGAGGGCTGATCACATTTAGCAAGAGCAGGGTTATCAGAATCTGTACAGGAGTCAGAAGAATAATCGGACTCAGGAAAATAGACAACTTCACCGGATGGAGGGGGCGAGTTGGAAGAAATTTCAAATAAATCCCACCAAGTGGGATCAAGGTTAGCACACAAGGTAGCAAGGCGAGGTCTCGACTTTCGTTCTGGGCACTTGGCAGCCCAGTGGTCAGATTTACCACAGATGAAACATACATTCTTTTTTCCCTTTTATGTTCTTCTCTTCACATAGCGCTTAGCTTTGTATTGAGACTTTTTGTAGGGCTTCTTGTATCTCTAGTCTTTATATATGTGTTTGGATTTGTGATGATAGGGCTTGTCTGGATGGTATCTAGGTTCAGAAGTATAATAACCCTTTTTCTTCTTTTTCATGCAGGTGCAAGATCCATGACCCAAATGACCTCTATTATGTGCTCCACACCCCCAATCGGGCATCCCGGCAACATCTTTACAAAATGATGCGGAGTACATTTACTGATGTCTCTTGAAATCTTTACTTACTCTTTTCTCCAGGCAGTGTTCCTACCATGTTTCCATAATATGTGCATGGAGCTGAGCAAGTGAGAGGGTTCTAAGCTCTACCTTCTTATCTTTTAATGCCTGTTCAACTACACCAGGCACATGACCATGGTAACTTCTAAGGTAGTGCTTCAAATATGCAGGATTTCCAGATTTACCAGAACTAATCAAAAGCTTCTGCATATAACAAAAATATTCTTCACTCTTGCTTAAGTCACATAATCTGGCAGACATAAATAATGAAGCAAGGTGATCATAGTCTTCTCCCTCTTCCGGACCATAAAACTCTCTTCCTAAAGCAGACAGGATTTGCTCATCTGCATCATCTGCCACAAGCATTTCATTTCTGGTTTCTTGTGGCAACCAATGCCACCACTCATATGCTAGACCTGACAAACCTGCTATCAGTTGAGTTCCTAGAATCTGACTTGTAGCATTAGGGTCCTATTGCTTTTTATAAAGGGTCCACTGAGCAAGCAACTGAATTGCATTTCTTAAATATTCTCATTTTTGACACTGGATATTTAAGACTGGTTGCTCAGGCATCTGGGAGAAGTGACCCTTCTTATTTCAATTGAATCATTTAACTTTAAACTTATCAATGTTCTTGTTGTAATCATTTTCCTTTTGAAGAGGAAAATTCTTATGAGAAAAGGATTTATTTCATCTCTTCATTTTTGCCACAAGAGAAAGGTTATTTTCTTTGTAGGAAGTATATTTGCTTTGGATTCGCCCTTCTTCTTGTAGGAAATCATCCCACAATATTTCAAAGTTTGGTTGCACTTATCGACCATTTACTGTAGTATATTTGCTTTGGATTCACCCTTCTTCTTGTAGGAAATCATGCCACAATATTTCAAAGTTTGTTTGCACTTATCGACCATTTAATGCAGCCAGGAATGTCTCCCATAAATATTGAAGGCCATCGAAATCATCAACCATTACACCAATTCTCATGAGTTGATATTTTACTTCAGATATCTTTTTGAAGAAGGAAGCAACTTCTTCATCCTTCTCCATCGTCAGATTCTGAAGTTTGTTCTTCAACACTCTCCTTTGACTAGGAAGCTTCTCCTCATTAAGAGTTTTCAAAGTGTCAAAACATTCCTTTGTGGTCTTCAATGGAGCAATCACTTGCATCAAATTGTCTTTCACAAAATCATAAATGATTCTCTTTGCTTTGGATTGATTCTTCTTGAAATTAGTGTACCCTACATTAGTATTAGGATCTTTAACAATAGTGGATACATAGCCTTCTAGATCATGCTCTTCCAGGATATTCAGAATCCTGGCCTTCCAAGTATTGATGTTCAAAGTTCCTTCAAGTCGGTCTTCCGGTCTTACTGAGAACGAAGCCATTATTATTCAAGTACCATGCTAAACTTTTTCCACTTAGGATCAACGTAAGATCAATATTGAATGAAAAACTTAGCTCATTCACACCCTGAGATATGATACCATGTTAATTTTTTTATCTCAGTGCAAATTTATAGTAGTACTTGAAAACAAATGAATAATCAACAAGCATAAGCATTCACATGAGACACAGTATTTACCTTGGGGAAACCCTCTAATACTTGAAAACCCCAACAAAATATTCCTTAGAATATTGAGAGATAGTAGAGAATGTTTATACAATGAGAATATTACATCATGCACCCCTGGCGTAATCACACAACAACAAAGAAGATGGAAGAATATAAATCAAAATAATATCTAGCACGAGAGTAGTTCACTGATTTTGCTCACATGCACAATGAATGTGAATTTCCTTAAAGAGAGAAGATAATTTTCTCTCACGTTTGTTAATTTTTTAGAATTTACTTCAATCTGATCTAGGATCTTAACTGAGAGAACAACATGTACAACATATCTACAGCATATCAATCATGGACACAATAATGCAAGCACACAAGAGACACAGAGTTTACATGGGGAAAACCATAAAGGTGAAAAACCCCAATAACTTCCTCAGAGATAGATAGATCATTGATACAACCCAAGCATAAGAGATAGACATCTCCTAGCAGCAGCTTCTCCTCCTCCATAAGTGCGCCAGTCTCCAAAGAGTGTGCGAGAGAATAGAATGATGAAATAGAGTGCCTCCCGCACTCTATTTATACTTGACTTGACTTGCCTAATAACCTTTACTAGGTCGGCCTCAACGTCACCACATAACACAAAGATGACTGGGCCGACACCCAATAGGGTGGTCTAATAACCCTTCGACCCCCATGACTTATACAGGGCCGACCCCAACAAGGTGGTCTAATAACCCATCAAGTATAAGTTACGACACTTACAATATAGATGACGACACTTCC
Source organism: Larix kaempferi (assembly GCA_027924585.1). Taxonomy (NCBI): domain Eukaryota; kingdom Viridiplantae; phylum Streptophyta; class Pinopsida; order Pinales; family Pinaceae; genus Larix; species Larix kaempferi. The sequence continues at coordinate 6,025,687 of BSBM01000899.1, forward strand.
GTATAGAGGAATAATAACATCTCTATAGGAATACAAACACTTCCGTATAGAGGAATAATACCATCTCTATAGGAGTACAATATACATATATGAAATACATTCCGAAGTTACATATACATCAACACTCCCTCTTAACTAGGAAGGCATTTCTCGACACAGGTCTTCTAGCACAAGTCTTCTTCTCTGGATCATTGTCACTGGATAATCGTCATCGAGTCATCATCATCATCACTGCTGCTGCTATCTCAATCAAACTCTGAATCTACTCATCATAGGAAGTTCTACAGAGCCATTACTTTTTCATACTGGATGTAGGCCCACCACCTGCAGGTCTTCATCATCACTGGCCATACTGTGGAATCCTCGAGACTTATTACGTGTGTCACAAAACCTCGAAAGACCATCCCAGGACTGATTACGAGCACACAGCTCAACCTATCAGATCTCCCGGGACCTTTTACATGCTACTACACAACCTGTCCATGGCCATAGAGTATCACGAAGCATAACCTAGATGCACACACACAACACTTACAGTCACCGGCATGGGAGGACCAACCTACCACCATCCGTGAAAGGCTCACAGCACTTACATCAACGACCATGGGAGGAACAACCTACCACCATGTCAGAATGGAACAACACTTATATTGCAGCCATGGGAGAACACATCTACAACCATGCTCAAATGGCCCCAGCACTTATATCGTAGCCATGGGAAGACACATGTACAACCATGCTTGAATGGCCCCAGCACTTATATCGCAGCCATGGGAGAACACATCTACAACCATGCTCGAATGGCCCTGGAAATTACATCACGACCATGGGAGAACACATCTGCCACCATATCGGAAAAGCCCAGCAATTACATCGCGACCTTGGGAGAACACATCTACAACCATGTCCGAAAAGCTCATGTGCATCTGTGTCTTCGAAACTCATCACACATAATCCAACTGATTATGTAATGTATCCACCTGATACATATGATATTCCTGATCATCATCATAGCATCATTCTGATGCATATCATATAGAGTATCGTCCTGATACTCATCACTGCATCGTCCTGATGCATATCTGGAGGAACATCCTGAAGCTCGTCATTCATGATCATCCTGATCATACAATGCATCCACCTGATGCATACATAGTATCTTCCTGATACATATCATCATACATGATCTACCTGATCATATAATTTATCCACCTGATACATATACAAATACATACCCATGATCCAGCTGATCATATCCAACATCCAACATGATGAGTACATACATATATATAAATGATCCAAATGATCATATACAGCATCCAACATGATGCGTACATACATATACATATAAATGATCCAACTGATCATCTCCAACATCCACCTGATCCATATATAGAGCAGTAATTGGAGCATCGTCCCGATGCTCATCATCCAACACTTACATCCATATCCATGGGAAGGATCCTCCTCTCACCATGCTTGGAATGGCTCCTGCAAATGTGTCCATCACTTCTTCCTCGAAGTGTCATCAATCTGAAGAACACCAAGCCTCTCTCTGAAGTACTCAAACTTCGCTCTGGCTATCAGCACATCTGCAACCTGCTCATCTGTCACAACATACATGAGCTTCACTGCTCCTCTCTGCACCATATCCCTGATATAGTGATATTTGATCTCAATGTGTTTCGACTTGTCGTGGAACACCGGATTCTCAGACAGCTTCACACAACTCTAGTTGTCATAAAAGATACCAGTAGCCTCCAATGGGAGATCAAATAACTCAGACAGTAGCTTTCGAAGCCATACTACCTCACAACTAGCTGAATAAGCTGCAACATACTCTGATTCAGCTGTACTCAATGCTACGCAGAACTGATTCCTGCTAAACCAAGAGATCACACCTGATCCCATACTGAAGCAGCACCCATAAGTGCTCTTCCTATCTGCAGCACTGCCTGCCCAATCTGAATCAACATACCCCTATAGGTTAAACTTTTGATTCACATCATACTTGAGCCCATAATCAACTGTACCCTTCAGGTACCTCAGAATATGCTTTACAGCAACCAGGTGAACACTCCTTGGATCTGTCAGGAACTGGCTCAATGTGTTCACCGTAAAGCAAATATCTAGTCTTATGTTCGCCGGGTACATCAAGGGCCCAATCATCTGACGATACATAGTGACATCAATCGGCTCAGATGAAGCATCAAGTAGAAGCTTCAGGTTCGATGCCATAGTTGTGGCCATGGCGTTTCAGTCCATCATCTCGAACCTCTTCAGGATCTCTATTGCATACTTCCCTCATCCAAGGAAGATTCCATCTGCACTCTGCCACACCTCCATGCCTAGAAAGTAGTGCATCGACTCCAAGTTCTTCATCTTGAACTCGGTAGCAAGCTTCCCCTGCGTGTTGGCAATCAATCTATCCTCACCTGTAACAAACAAGTCATCCACATACAAAAGTAGTATGGATTGCCTTCCTCAACCTTGTAGTAAAGGTTGGAATCCACTTTACTCTTAGTAAATCCCAAACTGGATATAAAGCCATCTATCCTACCATACCAGGTCCTAGTTGCCTGTTTCAAACCATACAGGGCTTTCTTCAGTTTGCACACATGTGCCTCTCAGTCATGTGTCTCAAACCCAAGTGACTGCTCCACATACACTTCCTCTTCGACTACACCATTCAACAAATTTGTCTTGACATCCATCTAGTGTATCTTCCATTTCATCATTGCAACTAGAGCAAGTACTAATCTGATGGAAGTGGATCTGGCTACAGGAGCAAAAGTATCTATGCTGCCACCTACAGCATGCTTGATCTTATAGATCCATTTGGAAGTCACAACAGACTTCCCTTCATGTCTTGGGACCAATCCCAAATATCATTCTTCATTATCGAATGGTACTCCTCTATCATGGCATTCTTCCCGAATCCTGGGAACTTCAACATCTTCAATATCTTCAATAGATAACTTTGTTGCCGAACAAATGTTGTAGTCTTTCTTTTGTAGGTGATGGTATATGATCTTTCCTACAAAACAAGTTAAATTGCATGATTAGAAACATCTCATAGTTTTCAGAACAAATTCTTACACATAAAGAAATATGTCATACAGTCATGCAATTATTTTAGCCAATGCTTCAATACAACATTTATCCATATCCCATAACTTTCCAGATGCCTTCCAATCTCTACCAGAACATTGTTAGGAGTGTGCACAACTCCCAATATGTCAACAAAGAGGTTTCATTCTAGATAAGTAGCAATGGAATGTTGTATAGTTCCATAGGCCACTTACCCATCATATGCAAATTAGTAGTATACTGTTCATTAATGCAATTATTCTAGTATGCATAATACACACCCTAAGTCTAGGAACATAAGCATATACATCATTGAACAATATTATTTAAACAAACAAATATGCAAGAAATGACAATCAAAATACTTATCTTTGTTTGGTTGTAGGGTTGACTCCCTCTCAGTCTTTGCTTCCTTTCTGTAACTCCATTCTGATGTGGATTGTGAGAAGTGGTCAACTCCCTCTAAATATCTGCATCCTTGCAGAAACTACTGAAGTGTGCTCCCTCTTGATTTTTGCTTCCTGGATTACCTGTCCTTGAACTTATATCCATCCTTAATTACTATGAATGCTTATTAGTATCATCATTGTGTTATCCTCGAGGTCTCATACATAATCACACATTCATTAGTATATTCTCAATACTACCAAAACACAATAATCTTAAGCATGTATAGTCATGATCATTTCAAACAGCAATAATAAGCATTAGTATTCAAGGACTCTTATGGTTTAGTCATATCATAAATTAAGGCAAGAAACATAATATGCCTAAACCCGTGATTACTCAAACCTATACTTTCATGACTCTTCTGGTTAGTCATATCATCAATTAAGGTACGAAACATAATATGCATAAACCCATGATTATTCAAACCTATGAATAATCATTATCAATCATGCCATGTATACTTATATAAGAGATCCTATCACAAGGTAGGATTCTAACTTGATATAGGAAAAACATACCTGGATTAGTACGTTAGCAAGTTATGTCTAACATACCCACCTAATGTCTTCTTGTTCTCTTCAATGACTTGTGCTAGTAACCTGCATATCTCAGAAGTTAACCATTATAGAGCCTCGTAAATAGATCTTCTATGTGATCCATGGCAATGGATGAACCTTTGTCTTCATGTCACCATGGTCATATGTTCTTGAAATAGAACATGATTTTTCTTTCTCGATGCACCTTTCATGTTAGTGGACAACATCAACCTCATACAACATCACAATGCATTAGTACAATCATAAGTGTCAAAAAAACCTTAATCAATGAATATCTTCTATCATGCATTCATAATTTTATTAAGGTGATACAACAAGTCTAAAATTAACCAAGATTGTACTAACCGTAATAATATGAAGACAAACATATCATAAACTTAGTTATGAACAGAATTCGAAACATACATGAATGAGTCATACCTGTCGAGATTGCTTGTAATCTTCTTATGTAAGGCCTCAGCCTCATCTCCCTTTGAAACAGGAACTTCTTCACTTATGCAGGTGACCAATCCATTCTCTTCTAGGATTAACCCAATCCACTTGATTTGCAGGAAATGGATCTGGAGCTGGATTAGGGTTTGTCAAAGAAAACCTAAAAATTCAAACTTTGAATTTCAAACTTCTAAAAGGATAGAAAGATGCGCCTTGATGAGCTGATCAAGCCGGTATATTCAGAATTTGAAAATTGCAAAGTTTCACCCCTTAATTTTTCCTTTGAAACTTCCAGATTCACTAGACATGACCGCAAACTAGGGTTTGATTAAGCCCACCCTTCTGCCTAATCAAAAGGTTCGATCCAAAGATCTAAGCTTCTATTTTTCTGAGGAGCTTCCAGCCGTGGTCACAGATTTAAAAAATTCCCATTTTTGTAGAAGCCCTAATTTTTCACTTTTCTGATCAAAGTCCTGAACTAGGGTCTTATCAATGCCGTCCTTCTACCCAACCAAAAATTCTGATCTTGGTCTCTAAATTTTGATTTTGATGAGTAGCATTCAGCTGTGGTCTCCGATTACAAAAATTCCATGTTTCTCTGAAACCCTAAATTCCCGAATCCATGAATGAAGGTGCTCAAAATAATTCTATTTTGACATAAATATTTCCAACCCCACAGGTCTAACCTCAATTGGATTCTCTAACAGAGATTTATGCCAAGTGTTGCAACATGACCTGTTTATGGGATAAAACAGGAAAGCAAAATTGTATGGTGTGCCACGTGTCACTGGTTCAGTTTCGGCCTCTGAAAAAGTTACCTGATAAATTAACGTCCGTCCACTACCTGTCACTTTTTACGAAATTTCATTTGGAGCTTCCTAGGCTAAGTTATGACTTTTTTTCCTAGGTCACCTATTTATGACTCAGATCTAGAAGAGGCTAAAACCCTAGATTGTACAGATCATAAAACACAAAGTACAACGAATTAGAAGTTTTCCTTTGGAATAAAGGTACATGGGGATCTGATATTCGACCTGTAAAAGTTTTAGATCCAAAAACGTCGTGAAAATGGATTTATAGCGAAAGTGCTATGATGACTGGTTTTTGCTATATCAAGACCTAGCATCGTAAGTGCAACAAGTGTCATACATGCCATACCATGTCTTCTTTCAAGCTAGCTCTGATACCATGTTAATTTTTCAGAATTTACTTCAATCTGATCTAGGATCTTAACTGAGAGAACAACATGTACATCATATCTACAACATATCAATCATGGACATAATAATGCAAGCACACAAGAGACACAGAGTTTACTTGGGGAAAACCATAAAGGTGAAAAACCCAATAACTTCCTCAGAGATAGATAGAGCAATGATACAACCCAAGCATAAGAGATAGACATCTCCTAGCAGAAGCTTCTCCTCCTCCACTAGTGCGCCACTCTCCAAAGTGTGTGTGAGAGAATAGAATGATGAAATAGAGTGCCTCCCGCACTCTATTTATACTTGACTTGACTTGCCTAATAACCTTTACTAGGTCAGCCTCAACTTAGCAACATAACACAAAGCTGACTGGGCCGACACCTAATAAGGTGGTCTAATAACCCTTTGACCCACATGGTCGACCCCCAATAGGGTGGTATAATAACCCTTCGACCCCAATGACTTATACAGGGCCGACCCCAACAAGGTGGTCTAATAACCCATCAAGTATAAGTTACGACACTTACAATATAAATGACGACACTTCCGTATAGAGGAATAATAACATCTCTATAAGAATACAAACACTTCCGTATAGAGGAATAATACCATCTCTATAGGAGTACAATATACATATATGAAATACATTCCGAAGTTACATATACATCAACAACATTGAATTCATCAATCCCGCATAACATATATATATAATACCTCTCATTCTTTGGCTTCTATTTTTATCTTCTAATTTTAGGATGAACTTGCCCTTCATATGGATTCTAGGTCACTTAGTCAAGAGGCTAATTCAGGTGTCCTCATGCAAGTGTCATAACTTAAGTGTTGACATGCAAAATTCTTTAGTTAAGTATATATTATTTATTAACAATTAGTTAAATATTTTAATTGAAGTCCTTCTTGGTAACATCATTGAAGTGATAAATTTGAATTCTCCTTTAATTAACTTAAGTATTTCTTCTTAACATCATTGAATTTTAACAATTCAAGTTCTGTCTTATCTTATCACATCTTATCTTTGTCTCTTCTCTTATCTGCATGGTCTACATGTTCCAACTTTAATTTATCTATCATATCAAATATACTAAGGATATTTTTCTAATGATGTGATCATTTTGTTCTACTATCGTTCCAAGTGGTAATATGCTAAATCAATTCACTTTAGCGGTGGTCAGTCTCTACATGATACTTAATATCTCAACCATGGTTAGTAGTACATCACACAACATTCATGCTTCAACTTGCAAAGCATTACCTCAAAACATGAGGCACCACCTTAACACATGAGGATCTGTCTTGACATACATGACCTTTGTCTTGACAAAACAATATTGTACAACACCATCGCTTTGACTTACAAATTACTTACCTCAACACATGAAGCTTATTTTTTCTTGAGTCCAACTCAAGATTATTCTCCAAGTTTTTCGAGTCCAACTCAAGCTCCTATAAGGCACTACCTCGATACATGTGGCTTAATCTTGGGACACAAGATTGACTTGGAGAACGACTCATGATGTTGTAACTCTAACATTTGGCACTTAATGGGTAATACAACTTCTACTCCATGTACAAGGTGAAATAGGGTAAATCATGTGGTCGTTTTAACGAGGTTTGGAATTCCCATAAAGTGGGGAAAATCATATGATTCTAATTGGATTTATTCGTGCTCATCGTTTGTTGGGGCATGGTTTTGAGAACTTCATTCATGGCTTCAACTTGGCCAATAGCTTGAGGATAATAAGATGTCGAGAATTCATGCTTGAATCCTAACAACAATGATAACTCCTCGAAATTCTTATTAATGAACTGGGTGTCATTATCATAAACTAACTACTTTGGGATTGCAAATATTGAAATGACATGATTAAAGAATAATCATGCAATGGCGGTTCATGTGCAATCAAATGTGGTCATTGCTTCAACCCACTTAGTGAAGTAGTCAAATGCCATGACGATATATTTGTGACCTTGTGCTATAGCTGTGAAACACTTTGTGAAATCAATTTCCCATTTGCAAAAATGGTCCAATGGTGATTACTGGTTGGAGAGGGGCAGGGGTTTCCCATGTTTTATAAGAAAACACCTAACAATTGGTACATCTTTTGACAAGGTAAACACAATCCTTGAACAGTAACGTCCAAAAATAGCCCATTTGGAGTATTTTTTTGTGTGGTTTAGAGCCCTAAGAGATGGACACTACATTCCCCACTATGAAATTCATTAAGGACATGCTCTTATTCCTCATGGGATAAGAGACATCATAGGATAGTGTTAATGCCACAATGATACAAGACATCTACGAGAAGAATATATCTTGGAGCATGATGGCATCTGCATTGGCGGTCATCAGGAGACAACTGAGGGGGGATATGTCATAATTCTCTCCATACCATGGTTCATTGCTGGACATGAGGAAAATATCTTCATCGGGTAATTGGTCATTTACAAGTTCTCCCAGGATAGTGGCCAGGAGGCCGGTGATGAGCTTGGAAAGGGAGAAGTATTTTTTTATCTTAGAGGTAACAAACTCGAGGTTGAATTCTTGGAGAATAGGAATCCAACATCCAAACATACCGTTAATGAGCAGGAAGCATATTATGTATTTCATTTTATTAGATTTTGTGATCATTGTTGTTATGCATAGTAAGATGTAATGGTGCAATTTTTGTACTGGAGTGTGAGCTTCTCATCATTGGTTTCTTTGAGTGCTGGTTCTGTGAATGTTTTACTAATGTAGTAAATGATGTGATCATTATGGGATTCAACTTGTTGGACTATGATGCTTTCCCTAATGAAGGATGATGCTGATATGGAGAGGATAAAATCTTTGTCAAAGTATTGTGGTGAGATAAGGGATGCAAGCACTAATGCTTTCTTTAGTGCTTCAAAAGAGCTTTGTTCTTGGTAATCCCATTTGAAAGGGATGCCCTTATGAAGGAGACGCAAGAATATGTGTGTTTGAGTGGAATAATCAAGTACAAATTGATGAAGGAAATTGTCCTTCCCTTGAACACTTTGCAATGGGAATCGTGTTCGCAACGATGGTAAGTCAACGATGGTTTGAACTTTGGATGGGTTTAGGGTGATTCCTTCTTGTGAAATGATGAATCCTAATAATTGTCCTATGGTGACACATAATACAAATTTGAGGGTATCTAATTATCTCTTGTACTTATGACATCATATGAAGATGGTTCATAGGCCTTAGAGGTGATCACACTATTTTCTAGATTTGGTAGTGAGGCCATCGAGGAAAGTTAGGATGATATGGGCCAAGTCATTGAAAACATATGACGTAGCCACCTAAAATTTGGTTCCATCATTATTTAACTTAAAAGGAATAATTCAATAGGAAAAGGTTCCCCAGGGTGTTGAGAATGCAGTTTAATACTGATCCTGGGGGCATATCCGTATTTGGTTATGTAATGTCCCCATTCAAATAAATCTCAAGAAGAGAAAATCCCACCAATCTACTAGTTTTCTAGGTTGGGGTGGAGACATTAAATTTGGAATAAGGAGACTAATAAAACCCAAATGGAATTTAGCTTGACATAAATATATTAAGAGGGGATAAACAAATAGTTATGATGAGAAAATAAGGTGGCACTTGGTCATGGAGACACATTGGTTGTGTGGGCCCCACACAAAGCTAGATTCCCCATGCCACATGGCACTCCACTCTCACCCATTCGAATCCAAAGTGGAGTCCACTAATATTGGGGGATTTGGAAGGGAATAATACTTGGCATGACTCAATGAAGTCGAAATGTAGAGGAAGGGTAACTCCCATGGAAGAGGAGGAGGCATTTTGGAGCTAGTGGAACACTTGGGTTAGATTCCCTAGCCTCTATGACACCAATGGAGAAGATGCTTATGAAACTTATGACAAAATAAGACCTGATGGCTGAATATGACATACATGACATGTCAGAGCTAAAAATGCCCTCCAATAAGGTGCACAAGGGAGTTATTTCATCCAAAGAGACACTTATTCGAATTGAGGGAAGGAGGAGGCTAGAATTGGAGGGACAAGTGACATACTTTGGAATCTCTTCCCAATTTGAGTTGGAATGAGCCTCTAGGATGGAATTCGAGCGAAGGAGGCCCTTGGAATTTTATAAAATACAAGAACAAATAAAGAGACCATATTTTGATCATTTTACATTTTGAATTTGGAGAGGAGAGCTAGTACAGTGGTATTCTACTTGCCTTAGCACCAATTTCGAGGGTGAAAGATTCCCATCCTAATTGGAAATTGGAAGGAAATTCAGAACTTTCATTTGGAGAGACAATGGATTCCTTTGTTACATTTTGGAGCTACAGGGAATCTCATGCCCACATCTCTTTCATCTTGCTTCTACAACCATTCTTCCATTTCTTGGCATATTCTTGATACTTGAGGAGAGTCGCACTTGCTGAGGTGATGATCTCTTTCAGATAGCTCTTGAGGCCCCATGTATTTGTAATATGATATATATTCTCTTTGTTTACTGGTTAGAATACTTTCAGATCTAAAATCCAATAGATTTTGTGTATAAATGCTAAACTATGAATAAATGGTGTCATTTCCCCAATACCCCGTTACTTGCACTTGAAGTGGTATCAAATTCGAATGTTTAAGTCAAAATGAGATATATTTTTGTTTTATGGAGCACCATTAATATTCTGAAGAAGTTTTATATTCATTAGAGGAGCATCACAATCATTATTCTTAAGTTTCATAACCATTTGTGAAGATTTACTATCATTTCCCCCTATGTTAAAGCTAGTATACAAACATCTGATTTATGGAAGTTGATGAAGCCTATACAAACTAATTGATGATGAATTGGGGATCCCATTGAATTCATTTATCAGTACCATATATCTGCTCTTAAATTTGGGAAGGTATTACAGTGTTTGGGAATCCATCTTGTCCTCTACCCTTGGGGGTTTTCAACCTCGATTTGACTAGTAAAGTTCCCTATTTTTTCCTGATTATAAATGAATGTTGAAGAATTGTTTTAAGAGTGTAGAATCATCCATGACACCCATTTACATGTTTGAATACCTTCCAAACTCATTCAAATCCAATTAGAAACCATTTGGATCCATTTGGAAGTAGTTGAGATAGACTAGTCTAAGGGTCGAATTGGCCAAAAATTGCAATTTTTCCTAGTTTTTGCAAATTATTAAAATGGGACACAACAAGAGTTATCAGATCATGTTCCTTGCACCTGATGTGGCTGACCATTACTGATGACAAGAAGTCAGGGACCACCCTTAGGAATTGAAACTAAAAGCACCTTTGTTGAAGAGGAAGAATTAGGAGAAGAAGAGCATTTTGTTGAAACTATGGCTAAGGATGAGAAGGGAACCTCAGAGGATAAACATGAATTTAATAAATTCATGAAACCATTCTTTTAAGACATGAAAAAATAGATCATGAAAGGGTTTGAATTGTTGGTTAGTCAACTTCGAAGCAAAGGAGCAATAGGAGGCAGCAGGAGTTCTTCTTTCGAGGAAAAGAAGACAATGGGTGAAATTTTTTTCTCAAGGACAAGACCTTGTAATAGACCTAATGAATTTCAGAGTTTAGTAAGGCATACTACACCTAAATTTATTGAGTCCAAAGAAGAACCTAACACCCAATTTGATATGCAGGAGATTGTAAAAGAGTGGGAAAAGTTGAGTGAAGATTGTATAAGGACTCTACCCTTTGAGCAGTACTTTAATGTTGAAAGCAAACTCAAAATGAGGGAAGGTAATAGGTCTCCATTTCATAATAAAGAATTGAATTATGCCAATGTAAAAATGACCCTTCCCACTTTTGATGGCTCATCTCAAAGTTCTGCAAATACTTGGGTACAAAAACTAGATGTGTATTTTCAGCCGAATCCAATGGTGGAAGAGGATGCTTTAAAAATGGCTATTTTGCATCTCAAAGGAGAATCAAATGATTGGTGGTTCTGTGGTATGAAAACCTTGAGAAATTATAAGGTTACCACATATGGAGAATTTGTTGATAGGGTGTTAGAAATATTTGAGCAAAAAGACCCATAATTTCCTTTCAAAGAACTAGCCCAATTGAAGCGAGTTGGAATCGTTCCTGAGTATATGTTGGAATTCCAAAAATTATTAGTTAAGGTGGCTGATGTATCTATGGTAAGATTAGTGTTACTCTTTATTGAAGGATTTGATGAACCCTTAAAAGGTTTATTTAAGTCCCACAAACCTGATTCATTGAAGGATGCCATGAACTTGACAAGAGATCTAAAAAATGTGCTACTTAGGACAAGGTTTCCTCCCAAGCCTAACTTCTCTTCCAAATTCATATTTGAAAACAAGCCCTGGAAAAGAGATTAATTTGAAAAGAATAAGAAAGAGAGACTAAATAGGGAAGAACTCAAAAGAATGAAATTGTGTAACACATGCTTCCAACCATGGGCACCAGGGCATAAATGTACTAAGGGGAAAGCACAATATATTGAAGTATTTTCTGATAATGATCAGTATGAAGGGGGTATGGAGTAAGAAGGAAATATTTAAGACCAAGAAGAGGGATATGATACATAGTAATAATGGAAACAAGAATAAAATCATCCTTTACCTGACAAAGGAAGGATGACAATACTTTCAGCAGTGCCTCATTTTCACACTATTCGATGTAAGGGAGTGTTACAAGGAAAAAGGGTCTCGGTATTGGTAGATGGAGGAGCCACAGATAACTTCATTGATGCAGAAATGGTGGAGAGAAGGAAGATACCTACTGAACCATTCAATGGATTCACAATCATCATTCCAGGTCACAACACTACGGAGTGCAAAACATGGATTCCAAAGCTAGAAATCACCATAGGTAATTGCACTTTTTTTTATAGCTTTTATGTGGTTGATGTTGTTGATACTAATGTGGTATTAGGAGTGCAATGGTTATAATATATAGGGGATCATATATTCAACTATCAAATTACTGAAATGAGATTCAAAGATTCAGAAGGAAAACAAAGGGTTGTGAGAGGGAAGCACACCTATCTAAATCAAGTAGTGAATTCCCATAGCGTATGAGGTACATATTGAGGCATGAATATATTGAGTGGGATGTTGAATGTTACATAACTTCACCCAAACCAAAAATAAATATTTGAGAACATCCCTAGGAGATAAGGTAGCTACTACACAAATATGAAAAGGTTTTTGGAAACCTCCCTCCTGGAAGGCCACTTGATAGAGGAGTTGAGCACAACATTGTTTTGTAGGTGGGAAATTCACCTATACAAATACCACCATATAGAAATCCAAAAAAGTTCAGAGAATATATTGAAAAGGATATTGAATAACTCTTGGAGTTGGGACTCATTAGACCAAGTTCTAGTCCCTATGCTTCTTCAGTTGTTTTAGTGTAGAAGGAGGATGGTACCTTGAGAATGTGCATTGATTTTAGAGCCCTCAACAAAAAAAAATAAAAAATAGATATCCCATCCCAAGAATAGATGAGATCATGGATGAGATACATGGAGCAAAATTCTTCTCAAAAATTGATCTTAGATATGGTTATCATCAAATTCGAATGAAGGAGGAGGATGTACATAAAACAACTTTCAGATGTCACTATGGCCGTTTTGAGTTCCTTGTCATGCATTTTCGTTTGACCAATTCTCCAGCCACATTTCAATCATGCATGAATCAAATATTTTTCAAACATATCCATAATTTTGTTTTGGTTTTCTTTGATGACATTCTAATTTATAGCAAAACATGGGAGGAACAATTGCACCATCTAGAATTTATCTTGAAAATTTTGCATGAACAATCCTTGTTTGCTAAGTTGTCTAAGTGTGAATTTGGGTTGAAAGAGGTTTTATATCTCGGGCACATCATTGGGAAAGATGGAGTTTAGGTGCACTTGGAAAAAAAAAGACCTATTCTTGAGTGGCCATCACCCAAACACATCACAACTTTGAGAGGCGTCATTGGAATATGCACTTAGTATAGAAAATTTGTGAAAGGGTTCTCTAAATTGATTGCTCCACTTACTGATTTGACCAAGAAGGATGCTTTCAAGTGGGATGAAGAGGCTGAAAAGGATTTCCAAACAATGAAAGAGGTAATGAGTAGTTGTCCAGTACTTTCATTACCTGATTTTACTAAACCATTTGTCTTGGAATGTGATGCATCAGGAGAAGGGATAGGGGCTGCCGTAAAGAAAAATCAACACCCCATAACTTTTGAGAGCAGAAAGTTTCAGACAAATGAGAAGCTCTATTATATTTATGACAAAGAAATGTTATCCATCATGAATGCCTTGGCCAAGTTTAGACAATACTTGGTGGGAAACAAGTTTGTAGTCAAAACTGACCATAATAGTTTGAAGCATTTTCTCACACAAAAGGACCTCAATGAAAGGAAACAAAAGTGGGTAAGCAAAGTCCAAGATTTTTATTTTGACATTGAATATGTTAATGGAAAGAATAATATTGTAGCAAATGCATTATCTAGAAGACCATTATTTTCTCTTATGAACATTTCAAAAGATTGAAAAAATATGCTAATGATTGAATATGCCAAAGATAGTTTTGCATGTGGTTTGTTAGACGGGGTTAGAGGTGATGATAGGTACAAGGTTTTGGATGGTATCATCTAATACAAGGATAGAATATACTTGGTTCATGGTTCGAATCTCAAGCCCCATATTTTGGATGAAGCTCATGACTCTCCTTTAGCAGGCCATCCTGGTTTTTTCAAGACATATAGGAAACTAAGGGAAAGTTTCTTTTGGAAAGGGATGAAAGAGGATGTTCTAAAATATGTGAATGAATGCAAGTCATGTCAGCAAAACAAATCTAAACATACAGATCTTGTTGGTCTATTGCAACCATTACCCATTCCACAACAAAAATTGGAAAGTGTCTCCATGGATTTCATCACAGGTTTTCCCAAGGATTTGGGTAAGGATTTCATCTATGTTGTGGTGGATAGAATCACTAAATTTTATCATTTATTTGTTGTTACATCATCTTTTACTGCTGCACAAGTGGTTGATCTATTCTTTAGAGAAATTTTTAGATTGCATCGACTTCCCAAGAACATTGTGAGTGATAGAGATAGTAGATTTATGAGTTCATTTTGGAAAGAACTTTTCAAGTTGGTTGGAACTCAATTGACTCCAAGCAAAAGATATCATCCTCAAACTGATGGCCAAAAAGAGAGAGTGAATCAATGGTTGGAAGGGTACTTGAGGAAATATGTTGGTGAGCAACAGGAAACATGGGTTAAATGGCTACATTTGGGTGAGTTTTGCTACAACAATACTTTCCATATTTTCATTGGCATGTATCCTTTCAAAGAACTATATGTTTATGAAGCACTTACATTTGTTGATCACATATTTGATGATAGCATAGCCCCAAAAGCTAAATATTGGGTGGAGGAAAGTCAAGAGATTTTGAAACTCCTAAAAGACAATTTGCAGGTCACCCAAAATCAATAGAAACAATATGTGATCAACATAGAGTGGAAAGAACTTTTCAAGTAAATGATTTTGTCTATTTGAGGCTACATCCATATAAACAAACATCCTTGAAGGTGAGAGGGTCATAAAATCTCAAACCAAGATAGTCTGGTGCCTATAAGATAGCTCGAAAACTTGGGGAGGTGGCTTATGAGTTGGAGGTTTTGGAAGGGAGAAAAATTCACAATGTATTTCATGTTTCATGCCTTAAGAAGGATATTGGTCAGAAAATATATGTTTCAGAAACCCTCCCTTCATTAGATGATGAAGGACAACTCATACTTATTCCAAAAAAAAAATTGAAGGAAAGAGAAATAAAATTGAGGAGCGGGACTATAACGGAGTATTTCATACAATGGACAGATTTGCCAAGTGAGAATGCCACATGGGAGGAGGAAAACATTTTGCAGCATCCTAATTTATAATTGATTGAGGGTAATCAATCTTGGGTGGGGAGGACTGTAATGTCCCCATTAAAATAAATCTCAAGAAGAGAAAATCCCACCAATCTACTAGTTTCCTAGGTTGGGGTGGAGACATTAAATTTGGAATAAGGAGACTAATAAAAAACAAATGGAATTTAGCTTGACATAAATATATTAAGAGGGGATAAATGAATATTTATGATGACAAAATAAGGTGTCACTTGGTCATGGAGACACATTGGTGGTGTGGGACCCACACATAGCTAGATTCCCCCATCCCACATGGCACTCCACTCCCACCCATTCGAATCCAATGTGGATACCACTAATATTGGGGGAGTTGGAAGGGAATAATAGTTAATTTTTCAGAATTTACTTCAATTTGATCTAGGATATTAACTGAGAGAACAACATGTATAGTATATCTACAACATATCAATCATGGACACAATAATGCAAGCACACAAGAGACACAGAGTTTACTCAGGGAAAACCATAGAGGTGAAAAACCCCAATAACTTCCTCAAAGATAGATAGAGCAATGATACAACCCAAGCATAAGAGATAGACATCTCCTAATAGCAAATTCTCCTCCTCCACAATTGCGCCACTCTCCCGATAGTGTGAGAGAGAATAGAATGATGAAATAGAGTGCCTCCCGCACTCTATTTATACTTGACTTGACTTACCTAATAACCTTTACTAGGTCAGCCTTAACTTAACCATATAACATAATGCTGACTGGGCCGACACCCAATAGGGTGGTCTAATAACCCTTTGACCCACATGGCCGACCCCCAATAGGGTGGTCTAATAACCGTTCGACCCACATGACTTATATAGGGACGACCCCAACAAGGTGGTCTAATAACCCATCAAGTATAAGTTACGACACTTACAATATAAATAATGACACTTCCATATAGAGGAATAATAACATCTCTATAGGAATACAACCACTTATGTATAGAGGAATAATACCATCTCTATAGGAGTACAATATACATATATGAAATACATTCTGAAGTTACATATACATCAACACTCCCTCTTAACTAGGAAGGTATTTCTCGATGCAGGTCTTCTACCACAAGTCTTCTTCTCTGGATCATCGTCATTGCATAATCATCATTGAGTCATCGTCATCGTCACCACTGCTTCTATCTCAATCAATCTCTGAATCTACTCATCATAGGAAGTTCTACAGAGCCAGTTCTTTTTCATATTGGATGTAGGCCCACCACCTGCAGGTCTTCATCATCTGTGCGAATGGTCTGATAGAGGTGGTCTCTCAGGAATAATTTTATGTGCTAATGCAATACCTGACAAGAGCATCCCAGGAAAATTTATGTGCCTAAGCACGACCGACAATATCTCCCAGGACTGATTACATGAATCCCCTTCACAATACCTTTAAAGAGCATACCAGGAACATTTATGTGACGCAACATGACCAGCAAGATCTCTAAAGAGCATCCCAAGACTTATTACGAGCACACAGCTCAACCTCTCGGATCTCCAGGACTGATTACATGTGAATAGACAATACCTTTAAAGAGCATCCTATGAACATTTATGTGCCGCAGCACGACCAGCAAGATCTCTAAAGAGCATCCCAGGACTTATTACGAGCACATAGCTCAACCTATCGGATCTCCAGGACTGATTACATGTGAATAGAAAATACCTTTAAAGAGCATCCCAGGAACATTTATGTGTCGCAGCATGACCGACAAGATCTCTAAAGAGCATCTCAGGACTTATTATGAGCATACAGCTCAACCTATCAGATTTCCAAGACTGATTACATGTCTCTGTAGTAATACCTCATCCCAGGACTGATTACGAGCACACAGCTCAACCTACCAGATCTCTGAGGACTGATTACATACTACATAGCAATACCTCATCCCAAGACTGATTACGAGCACACAGCTCAACCTATCGGATTTCTAAGGACTGATTACATGCTATTTGCACAACCTGCCACATATCATCTCTGACCTCCAAGCATCGACCTGATACTCATGATCTAACTGATCATCATCGCACGAAGCATCATCCTGATGCTCATGATCATCATCACTGTACCGTCCTGATACATATCATCTGGAGCAACATCCTGAAGCTCGTCATCATGATCATCCTGATCATACAATGCATCCACCTGATGCATACCAAGTTTCTTTTTGATACATATCACCATACATGATCCATTTGATCATACAATGTATCCTCCTGATACATACATAGATACATGATCCACACAATGTATCCACCTGATACATATACAGATACATGGTCCAAGCATCCAACATGATGCATATACAAATACATATAAATGATCCAATTGATCATATCCAGCATCAAACATGATGCATACATACATATACATATAAATGATCCAACTGATCATATCCAGTGTCCAACATGATGCGTATACAGAACAGTAACTGGAACATCGTCCTGATGCTCATCATCCAACGCTTACATCTACAGCCATGTAAAGGAACCTCCTTCCAACATGCTTGGAATGGTTTTAGCAAATGTGTCCATCACTTCTTCCTCGAAGTGTCGTCGATTTGAAGAACACCAAGCCTCTCTCTGAAATACTCGAACTTCACTCTAGCTAGTGGCTTTGTTAGCACATCTACAATTTGCTCATCTGTCGCAACATATAGGAGCTTCACTGCTCCTCTCTGCACCATATCCCTGATATGGTGATATTTGATCTCAATGTGTTTCGACCTATCGTGGAACACCGGGTTCTCAGACAGCTTCACACAACTACGATTATTACAGAAGATACCAGTAGCATCGAATGGGAGATCAAATAACTCAGACAGTAGCTTCTGAAGCGATACTGCCTCACAACTAGCCAAACAGGCTACAACATACTTTTCCTCGGCTATACTTAGTGCTACGCAGGACTGCTTCCCGCTAAACTAGGAGATCACACCTGATCCCATACTGAAGCAGCACCCAGAAGTGCTCTTCCTATGTGCAGCACTACCTACCCAATCTGAATCAACATAACCCTAAAGCCCATAAGGAGGTTAAACTTTTGATTTGCATCATACTTGAGCCCATAATCAACTGTACCCTTGAGGTACCTCAGAATATGCTTTATAGCAACCAGGTGAACACTCCTCGGATCCATCAGGAACTGGCTCAATGTGTTCACTGCAAAGCAAATATCTGGTCTTGTGTTCATCAGGTACATCAAGGACCCAATCATCTGATGATACATAGTGGTATCAACCGGCTCAAATGAAGCATCACGCAGAAGCTTTAGGTTTGATGCCATAGGTGTGGCCATGGCCTTGCATGCCATCATCCCAAACCTCTTCAAGATATTTACTGCATACTTCCTTTGTCCAAGGAAGATTCCATCTGCACTCCGCCACACCTCCATACCTAGAAAATAGTGCATCATCCACAAGTTCTTCATCTCGAACTCGGCAACAAGCTTCCGCTACGTGTCGACAATCAATCTATCTTCACCTGTAATAAATAGGTCATCCATATACAAAAGTAGTATCACTGGATTGCCTTCCTCAACCTTGTAGTAAAGGTTGGAATCCGCTTTACTCTTGGTAAAGCCCAAACTGGATAGAATGTTGTCTGTTCTACCATACCAAGTTTTGCACATATATGACTCCCTGTCATGTATCTCAGAACCAAGTGGCTGCTCCACATACACTTCTTTGTTCAACTACACCATTCAAGAAAGCTGTCTTGAAATCCATCTGGTGTATCTTCCATTTCATCACTTCAGCCAAAGCAAGTATGGATCTAATGGAAATGTATCTGGCTACAGGAGAAAAAGTCTCTATACTACCACTTGCAGCATGCTTGATCTTGTAGATCCTCTTGGAAGTCACTACATACTCCCCTTCAGGTCTGGGGACTACATCCCAAACATCTTCATGATCAACTAGTACTCCTCGATCATGGCATTCTTCCCAGATCCTGGGAACTTCAATATCTTCAATATTTTCAATAGATAACTTTGTTGCTGAACAAATGTTGTAGTCCTTCTTTTGTAGGTGATGGTATATGATCTTTCCTACATAACAAGTTAAATTGCATGATTAGAAAACATCTCATAGTTTTCAGAACAAATTCTTACACATAAAGAAATATGTCATACAGTCATGCAATTATCTTAACCAATGCTTCAATACAACATTTATCCATATCCCGGAACTTTCTAGATGCCTTCCAATCTATACCAGAACATTGTTAAGAGTGTGCACAACTCCCAACATGTCAGCAAAGAGGTTTCATTCTAGATAAGTAGCAATGGAATGTTGTACATTGCCATAGGCCACTTACCCATGTATATTAGTAGTATACTGTTCATCAATGCAACTATTCTAATATGCATAATACAAAACCTAATTCTAGGAACATGAGTATTATTGAATAGTATTATTAAAACAATAAAATATGCAAGGAATGATAATTCAAATACTTATCTTTGTTTGTTTGTTGGGCTGACTCCCTCTCAGTCTTTGCTTCTTTTCTGCAACTCCATTCTGATGTGGATTGTGAGAAGTGGTGAACTCCCTCTGAATATCTGCATCCTTGCAAAAACTACTGAAGTGTGCTCCTTCTTGATCTTTGCTTCCTTGCAGGAACAACTGGAGTGTACTCCCTCTTGATCTTTGCTTTCTTGCAGGAACAACTAGAGTGTGCTCCCTCTTGATCTTTGCTTCCTTGTAGGAACAACTGGAGTTTGCTCCCTCTTGATCTTTGCTTCTTGGATTACCTGTCCTTGAACTTATATCCATCACTATGCATGCTTATTAGTATCATCATTGTGTTATCCTCGAGGTCTCATACATAATCACACATTCATTAGTATAATCTTAATACTATGAAAACACAATAATCTTAAACATGTATTGTCATGATCATTTCAAACATAGATAATAAACATTAGTATTCAAGGTTTTAGGGAATTTCTTCTTTTACTCATGCATATTCTTATTTCATCATAGGACACTTCTAGTTAGTTAAATCATCAATCAAGATAAGAGACATAAAATGAATAAACCCTTGATTACTTACATTTCTAACTTTATGAATAAACATAACCAATCATACCAAGTATACTTATATAAGGGATCCTAACACAAGGTACGATTCTAACTTGATATAGGAAAAACATACCTGGATTGGTATGTTATATAGTTATGTCTAACATACCCACATGATGTCTTCTTGTTCTCTTCAATGACTTGTGCTAGTAACCTACATATCTCATAGGTCAGCCATTATAGAACCAAGTTATACATACTTCGCAAATAGATATTCTAAGTGATACATGACAATGGATGAATGTTTGTCCTCATGTCATCATGATCATATGTTCTTGAACTAGAACATGATTGTCTTTCCTGGTGTACTTTTCATGTTAGCAGACAACATAAACCTCATACAACACCATAATGTATTAGTACAATCATAAGTGTCAACACCCTAATCAATGAATATCATGCATTCATAATTTTATTAAGGTGATACGACAAGTCTAAATTTAATCAAGATTGTACTAACCGTAATAACATGAAGACAAACATACCATAAACTTAATCATGAACAAATCTCGAAACATACCTGGATGAGTCATACCTGTCGAGATTGCTTGTAATATTCTTATGTAAGGCCTTAGCCTCATCTCCCTCTGAAACAAGAACTTCTTCACTTATGGAGGTGACCAGTCCATTCTCTTCTAGGATTAACCCAATCCACTTGATTTGTAGGAACTGGATCTGGAGCTGGATCAGGGTTTGTCAGAAAACCCTAAAAATTCAAACTTTGAATTTCAAACTTCTGAAAGGATAGAAATATGCACCTTGATGAGCTGATCAAGCTGGTATACTCATAATTTGAAAACTGCGAAGTTTCACCCCTCAAATTTGCCTTTGAAACTTTTGGATTCACTAGACATGACCTCGAACTAGGGTTTGATAAATCCCACCCTTCTTCCCAATCAAAAGGTTCGATCCAAAGCTCTAAGGTTCTATTTTTCTTAGGAGCTTCCAGCTATGGTCACAGATTTCAAAAATTTCCATTTTTGTAGAAGCCCTAATTTTGCACTTTTCCGATCAAAGTCCCGAACTAGGGTCTGATCAAGCCCGGCCTTCTGCCCAACCAAAAATTCTGATCTTGGTCTCTAAATTTCGATTTTGATGAGTAGCATTCAGCTATACTCTCCGATTACAAAAATTTCAACTTTCTCCGAAACCCTAAATTCCAGAAGCCATGAATGAAGGTGCTTAAAAATAATTCGATTTTGACAGAAATATGTACCTGATTGTTTCTGGTGTAAATATGAACTTTTCGATCCACAGGGTCTGAAAAATATTCTCGAGATAGCCCGACCTGTCATCTTTCCAAATCCATAGGTCTAACCTCAAATGGATTCTTTGAGAGAGAGTTATTCGAAGTGTCGCAACATGACCTGTTTATGGGATAAAACAAGATAGCGAACTTGTATGGCATGCCACGTGTCACTGTTTCAGTTTCGACCTCTGAAAAAGTTACCTGAGAAATTAAAGTCCATGCACTACCTATCACTTTTTACAAAATTTCATTTGGAGCTTCCTAGCCCAAGTTATGACCCTTTTTCCAAGGTCACCTATTTATGAATAAGATATGGAAGAGGCAGAAACCCTATATTGTATAGATCATAAATCACAAAGTACAACGAATTAGAGATTGTCCTTTGGGAAAAAGGTACATGGGGATCTTAGCTTCACCCTGTACGATTTTCAGACCCTGAAACCTCTCCGAAATTTATTTATGGCGAAAGTTCTATGATGACTGCTTTTTGCTATATCAAGCCCTAGCTTCGCAATTACAACAAGTGTCATACATGCCATACCATGCCTTCTTTTAGGCTAGCTCTGATACCATGTTAATTTTTCAGAATTTACTTCAATTTGATCTAGAATCTTAACTGAGAGAACAACATGTACATCATATCTACAGTATATCAATCATGGATACAATAAGGCAAGCACACAAGAGACACAAAGTTTACTTGGGGAAAACCATAAAGGTGAAAAACCCCAATAACTTCCTCAGAGATAGATAGAGCAATGATACAACCCAAGCATAAGAGATAGACATCTCCTAGGAGAAGCTTCTCCTCCTCCATAAGTGCGCCACTCTCTCGAGAGTGTGAGAGAGAATAGAATGATGAAATAGAGTGCCTCCCGCACTCTATTTATACTTGACTTGACTTGCCTAATAACCTTTACTAGGTTGGCCTTAACTTAACCACATAACATAATGCTGAGTTGTTCGGATATCCACATCATCTTTTTCAGGATCTTGCATGCAATTAGGGTTTGCATGCAAATTCTAGGGTTTCCATGCACTTTGCATGCCTCCCAGTCACCGGGTTGATGGCTCCAACACCTTAGCCACCTTATTCTAGCACCCAGGAGCTTCTTACATCAGTTCTTTAGCGCTCCTAGTCAGGAAGGCGCCCACTTCTCACCTACTACTAGAGAAGGGCACACTTCTTCACCTACCACTTCAGTTACACTCAGTTAGCTCTGATTCTCCTTGATCTAAGGCTAGTTTCACTCCTGACTGACCGTTTCACTCCGATGGACCTCCAGATTGACTAGATGACTTGTTCTGACTTCAGGTAGCCTCCCATGCGCCCTCCACTAAGCCCACTTCCCTATATCAATGCTATACACTTCAGTTACACTCAGTTAGACTCAGATTGACACCTGGATGACTGATTCTTGTGCATTGATGACCACCATTGATTGATGATGAGGACTCCTAGTTGGAGTCAAGCTACTCCATTCAGTGATTCGAATTGCTCATTCATTGTTACTGTATTGTATTGTAATTATTCACCCTCATTGGGATATTGAGCACTGATGCATGCTTTGCACAGTTTTACACCATTTTTCTGAGCTTCATCTATTGTGATTGATTTACTTGTTCATTAGATCTACTGTGACTAATTTTACATGGTATTAGAGCCATTGCAGGGACAAGATCTCTTTTCTACAGGTGTTTCTACAAGAATATTTGAGTGAATTTGCTCAAAAATTACAAAAAGTTTTGGCATGAAAGATCTCAAGGGCATTCTCTCTTATGCATGCAAAGCTTGAAAATACTTCCAATACCACTCCAGAAGCTTGAGTTTCCACATAAATCCTAGATCTGATACATTGGACCCATTCAACATTGCTTGATCTCCAATCCCAGGTGTGATGCAACTCTAAAAGGGTGGATTGTTTGACCTCATTGTTCTTGGTTTTATTGTGATTTGCAGGTTATTGTCTCCATCAATTGCATTCGCTACTTTTCCCTTGCAAGCATTTCTACATCAGTGTGCACTCGCTCCTAGCAATGGAATACTCTTCTTCAAAGCCTATCCTCACCCCATTCAATTATTTTGATTGGAAAGATGACATGAAGATCATATTACGTTCAAAAGGTTACTATCGAGTCACTCTTGGTCTTGAATTGGAGCCAAACACCTTGTCAGATAGAACCAAACACTACAACAAGCTTGATGAAGCTTATGGTCTTGTTTGTCTCTCCATCTCCAAAGATCTTCACTTCCATCTCAGCGGATTGAGGACTCCAAAAGCTATATGGGAGCAACTTGAAACACTATTTGCAAAGCAGGACGAGCTTAGGGATTTTCAATTAGAGAATGAATTGATTTCCCTTAGTCCTGAGAATTTCGAGACCATTAATGAATTCTTCACAAAATTCAAAAACTTGAACATGCAGTTGAAGAACAGTTGAGTTACCAAAGAGGATAAGCAATTCATCCTCTCCATTCTCAGCAAGCTTGGTAAAGATTATTCGGTATTTGTCTCTACTTTCAATTCCGGTCAGCTAACTACCCCGAATTGGAAGATGTCTACCTTGAATGCCTTCATTGAGTCCGTCATAAAAGAGCATGATAAGTTGATTAAAATGGGGTCCATAAGCTCCAAAGATTCATCCCTATATGTTGAAGGACCCAATATTTCGAATGGTAAAGGAAAGCAAAAGAAAGAGAAGCCCAAATTCAAACCTCACAAGCAAAGAGAGAAAGGCAAACAGACGGATGCACCATCCAGTTCAAAGTTCAAGCAAAAGGGCAAAGATGGTAACCAAAAATCTAAATGTACTTATTGCAACCATGGCTTTCATCCTGAAATTTCATGCATGAAGAAGACTATAGATCAAATGGCCCTCCTTTTGGAAAAGAATAACATAACTCTTCCTGACAGTGCAAGGAAGAAGGATAGGAATGATGATCACGAAAGAGGACAAGCACTCATGGCAACTGTTTCGAAGCCCACTACTCTCTTGATAGATTCGGGTGCATTGAGTCATATGGCTGCACATATTGATTCTTTTTCTTCATTTGATACAAACAGCTCCATCCCCATCCATTTGGGAGATGACTCAAAAATTTCTTCAAAGGGCAAAGGTACGATTCAAGTAGATCATGGAAGCTTTCAGAATGTTCTCTATGTGCCTTCCTTGGATTCAAATATTCTTTCTGTGTATCAAATGACACACATTGGTGAACTGAATCAAGTTAAATTCAACCCTAATACAATTGAAATTTCTGATATCAAAAGTGTAAGACTTGTTGCAGTTGGAAAGACGGACCACACTGCAAAATGCTATGAGTTTTCACACTTTATTCCGCTTGCAAAGCCCACTGCTCTTCGCACACATGGTAATGAGATTAGTAGGATTTGGCATGAAATATTTGGACATCTTAATTATAAGTATTTGCTGCTGTTATCAAACAATTCCATGGTAGATGGTCTTCCACAACTCCGTTCCTCGAAGGGAATATGCATTGGTTGCATTATTCGGAAGCACCCCGAGCACAGATTTGACCGTGGCAAAGCTAGCAGAGCTTCTACAATTTTGGGGATGATACATTCTGATATCAGTGGTCTACTACCCCATACATCATTAAATGGTTCAAGGTATGTTTTGACATTTATTGATGATTTTTCCCGCTTTACATGGGTATTTTTTCTCAAAAACAAGTCAGAAGTGCTTGAAAAATTCAAGGATTTTAAGGCTTCTGTTGAGACCGCCACTGAGAGAAAGATCAAAGATCTTAGATCTGATAATGGTGGAGAATATATCAAGGCTGAGTTGCTTCAAATTTGTGCTCAAAGCAGAATTCGGATCCAACATACAGTTCCCTACACACCCCAGCAGAACGGTGTAGCGGAAAGGAAAAATCAGTCACTGAAAGAGATGGCTACATGCCTGATTGAATCAAAAAGGTTTGGCTGCAAATATTTGGGCTAAAGCAATCAATGTTGCTGTGTACATACAGAACCGTGTTCCACATTCATCCATGAAAGGTATGACTCCTTTCGAAGCATTCTTTGGTCACAAACCGGATGTGTCAAATTTGAGAGTTTTTGGCTCTACTGCATGGGCTATAATTCCTTCCAAAAAGAGACGAGCTTTGGATCCAAAAAGTATTAAGTGCATACTGATAGGATATGGGGAAGAATAAAAAACATATAAACTCATGGATATCATATCTAAAAAGATATTCATAGAGCGCAGTGTGCAATTTGAAGAACCGCTTCAAGAATTGCAACTAGTCGAGGAAGAAACTGCCGTTTCATCGCCTTCACTAGAAGAAGATCCGTGCAGCGATAATGAAGGTATGAGTTTTGATATTTCTAATATTTTTGAAGCACATGATGATCATGACATATCAAGTTCGGAATCTGACCATTATGATCCTCCTCAATTACCAAAGTGGGCCCAAAACACTCTTCAATCTGCTAGTTTGAACCTTGGAAATCCTGCTAATCCAAGACGAACAAGAGCAGACTTTCAAAGAGCAGGTATGGCTCTTTCAATTTCTGATCCATTACTTCCTGAGATTTTTTATTTGATGACTGGTTTAGATCCCACATCATAATATTCTGCGTACCAATATCCGAGATGGAAAAGTGCCATGGATGAAGAATACAGTTCTCTTCAAAAGAACAATACATGGGAGCTAGTTTCTCTTCCACCTGGAAGAAAATTAGTGAAGTGTAAATGGGTCTACCACATGAATGTTGCTGCTGATGGATATATCAACAAATACAAAGCAATTTTGGTGGAAAAAGGTTTCTCCCAAGTCCAAGGAGTGGACTACACTGAGACCTTTGCACCGGTTGCAAAGATGGATTCCATCCACCTTGTTTTGGCTATTTCCGCATCCAAGCACTGGGAAGTGCACCACATGGATGTGAAGAGTGTATTTCTACATGGAGATCTTGTTGAAGAGGTATATATGCAGAAGCCAGAGGGATACACATCAAATCCATCATTAGTTTGCAGATCGAAGAAATCTTTGTATGGGTTAAAACAGGCCCTAAGAGCTTGGTACGCAAAGATGGACTCCTTCCTTCTTTCTCAGAATTTCCAAAGATGCAAATCTGATCCGAATGTGTATCTTCAGTGAGTTAAGGGTAATTTTTTTGTTATTGTAATTTATGTTGATGATCTTCTCATTACTGGTAGCACTCTTACTTCAATAAACAAGCTAAAAACTGCCTTAAATCTAGCCTTTGACATGAGCGATTTGGGCTTGCTGAGTCACTTTTTGGGCTTGGAGATAGCTCAAAATTTTGATGGGATCACTATATCTCAGCAAAAATATGCTTCCGACCTGTTATTGAAGTTTAATATGGCTGAATGTAAGGTATCCCCATTCCCATTCCTCTCAGGAATCAGTCTTGAGGAGGGAGATTCTACACCGCTTGCAGATTATAGTATGTATCGACAGTTGATTGGTTCACTACTTTATTTGACACACTCAAGGCCCGATATTTCATATGCCATGAGTGCTGTGTCAAGGTATATGCAGCAGCCCCATGAGCTTCATTGGATAGCAACCAAGTGGATCTTGCAGTATGTGCAAGGTACGAAACATTTTGGCATACATTATGCTGCAGATTTTGAGCTTGATTTCATTGGTTTTACTGATTCAGATTGGGCAGGTGATAGCATTGATCAGAAGTCCACTTTCGATTATGTTTTCATGATTTTTCATGGCACTATTTGCTGGTCCAGTAAAAAGTAGTTAGCCATTGCACTTTCTTCAGCAGAGGTAGAGTATCGAGGGGTAGTCAATGCCTACATTCATGCAGTTTGGTTGCAGGGTATTCTTTCTGAGTTTGGTTTTGGTGGCACTACTTCGACTATCCTATTTTGTGACAATCAAAGTGCTATCAAGATCTCCATAGATCCAATTCAGCGGAAGAGGACCAAACACATTGAGATTCATATGCATTACATTCGACAGTTGGTGCATGATCGCACCATCATTCTGCAATATTGCCCTACTGATGAGCAAATTGCAGACATCTTCACCAAGAGCTTCACTGAGAAGAAGTTTTCTTACCTCTATTCACTGTTGGGGTTGAGTTCCATCATGGTGGAGATAGATTGATCCATTATTATGCTTTATCTTGAGGGGGGGGTTCTTCCCAATGGGTTTTCCCTCTTTCCTCACTTAGTTTATTTTCAACATTTTTTTTTTGGATTATTGTATTGGGGTGACCTTTGGTCTTAGTTACCAAGGCCCCAACATTATTTTTTGCACATCATAGTCTAGCTTGAGGGGGAGTGTTCGGATATCCACATCATATTTTTCAGGATCTTGCATGCAATTAGGGTTTGCATGCAAATTCAAGGGTTTGCATGCACTTTGCATGCATCCCAGTCACTAGGTTGATGCCTCTAGCACCTTAGCTACCTTATTCTAGCACCCGGGAGCTTCTTACATCAGTTATTTATCCCTCCTAGTCAGGAAGGCACCCACTTCTCACCTACTACCAGAGAAGGGCGCACTTCTTCACCTACCACTTCAGTTCCACTTCAGTTACACTCAGTTAGCTCCAATTCTCCTTGATCTGAGGCTAGTTTCACTCCTGACTGACCGTTTCACTCCGACAGACCTCCAGATTGACTAGATGACTTGTTCTGACTTCAGTTAGCCTCCCGTGCACCCTCCACTGAGCCCACATCCCTATATCAGTGCTACACTCAGTTACACATGTTACACTCAGTTAGACTTAGATTGACACCTGGATGACTGGTTCTTGTGCATTGATGACCACCATTGATTGATGATGAGGACTCCTAGTTGGAGTCAAGATACTCCATTCAGTGATTCGAATGACCTCCTTAGTCAATTCGAATTGCTCAGTCATTGTTACTGTATTGTATTGTAATTATTCATCCTCATTGGGATATTGAGCACTGATGCATGCTTTGCATAGTTTTACACCATTTTTTTGAGTTTCATCTATTGTGATTGATTTACTTGTTCATTAGATCTGCTGTGACTAATTTTACATGACTGGGCCGACATCCAATAGGGTGGTCTAATAACCCTTTGACCCACATGGCCGACCCCCAATAGGGTGCTCTAATAACCCTTCAACCCACATGACTTATACAGGGCCGACCCCAACAAGGTGGTCTAAGAACCCATCAAGTATAAGTTACGACACTTACAATATAAATGATGACACTTCCATATAGAGGAATAATAACAGCTCTATACGAATACAACCACTTCCGTATAGAGGAATAATACCATCTCTATAGGAGTACAATATACATATATGAAATACATTACAAAGTTACATATACATCAACAATAATACTTGGCATGACTCAATGAGTTCTAACTGTAGAGGAAGAGTAAATCCCATGAAGAGGAAGAGGAATTTTGGAGCTAGTGGGACACTTGGGCTAGATTCCCTAGCCTCTATGACATCAATGATGAAGATGCTTATGCCACTTTCGAAAAAACCAGACCTGATGGCTGAAATTTGACATACATGACATGTCAGGGATAAACATAGCCTCCAAGAAGGTGCACAAGGGATTTAGGGAAGCCACAAAGACACCTATTCGAATTGAGGGAAGGCAGAGGCTAGAATTGGAGGGACAAGTGGCATCTTTTGGAATCTGTTGCCAACTCAAGCTGGAATGAGTCTCTTGGATGGAATTCAAGCTAAGGAGGCCCTTGGAAGTTTATAAAATAAAAGAACACAGAAAAAGACCAGATTTTGATCGTTTTACTTTTTTCATTTGGAGAGGAGAGCTAGTAGAGTGCTATTCTACTTGCCTTAGCACCAATTTCGAGGGTGAAAGATTCCCATCCTAATTGGAAATTGGAGAGGCCATTCAGAACTTTAATTTGGAGCTAAAATGGAGTCCTTTGTTATAGATTGAAGCTAAAGGGAAGCTCGTGGTCACATCTCTTTCATCTTGCTTCTACAATCATTCTTCCATTTCTTGGCATATTCTTGCTCCTTGAGGAGAGGCACACTTGGTGAGGTGATGATATATTTGGGATAGCTCTTCAGGCCCCATATATTTGTAATATGATATATGCTCTGTATTTATTGCTCAGAACACTTTCAGATCGAAAATCCAATATATTTTTTGTATAAATGCTAAACTATGAATAAATGGTGTCATTTCCCCAATACCTTCTTACTTGCAATTGAAGTGGTATCAAATTCGAATGGTTCAGTGAAAATATGATATATTATTATTGTATGGAGCACCATTAATATGATGAAGAAGTTTAATATTCATTAGAGGAGCATTGGGAGCATTATCCTTAAGTTTCATAACCATTTGTGAAGATTGACTATCATTTCCCCCTATGTTAAAGCTAGTATACAAACATATGATTTATAGAAGTTGCAGAAGCCTATATCTTAGGCATGGCCCAAGTTGCCACATTTTTTACGAAGTACAATTTTGGAAAGTTGTGCACTTCGGACTACGAAGTCAGATGACACAGTTTTGGAAGGTGCGCAGTTCAGATTGCATAGTCAGATATGCGCAGTAAGCAGTGCGAAGTTGAGGCACAGTGCAATTATGCTGATGCGCAGTGCCAACACAGTAGCTATTTTAGGAAAAGGTCGAGTGGACAAAAGCGACCTATTTTTTGTAAGTGACTCCATGATTCCTGAGAATTGGGTAAGGAGCGGCATGAAGGCAGATGAAAGCGACCTGTCAGTGAGAGTGGCGGAAAACCATTAGAAGCTAAGCCATGAAGTTGACAGCGACAGGTATGCCAAAGAGGTGGAAAGAGACATGCCTTGATGTAGTTCAAACCAGATCTACGGCTGTCAGAAGACCATTGGAGGTCAGAGTGGTCCAGCAAGGCGACCAAAGGCGCATGGAGCAGCTATCGACTACGATAGGTCAGGGTGGCGGGAAACCAAACCAGTTTTGGGTAACCTTAAGGGTTTTAGCCCACTGCATTGGAACAAACGTGACCTAAGGGCACGATCTATATCAAAGGAAAATTTTGTAAGGGAAAGGTTGTTTATTTTGGTTAAGTGTTGTTGAGTTTTGTTGATATCTGTCAAGAGACCATTGTAAGGAGGCACTGCAACTATGTGCACAGAGATTCATCGAAGAAGAGAAGAGACTCTGAAGGTGAGTGCGCAGACTCGAGCTATTGAAGCTTTCCCATTTATAATAAAATAATAGTTTCTATGGACGTAGCTCCCATCCTGGGGGTGAACTACATTAAATTGTTGTGTTGTGTGATTGAATGTGTATTTGCTTCTGTTGAATGGTTAAGTTCATGTTTATAAGTAAATGTATATTTTCTTTCATTTGTATTCTCCAGAAGAATGAATGATAGAAATAACATGCTAAGTGTTGAACGCATATGAGTGAATATTTAATGTAGAAGTATTTCTAAACATGATGAATGCATAAGTTAGATGGGTAACACTTAAGTCAACGAAGTATGTGTAGTGCGATTCCCTGAAGCGTAGCACCGGAAGTGCATCGTTGCATTGTAGTTCATCGTATTGTATAAGTTTGCAAGGGTTACAGTCTAAGGTACTTGTTGAATGTGTAAATATGCACTAAGAAAGGAATGTTGAAGATGTTTTTGTGTTAAAGAGGAAGCGTAGTCCTCAGTTGTGTTGTCATGTTGTCAAATATCCATTCATTAGCGCACAGTCCTTGGATGCGCGACAACATAAGTGTTAACCGCGAAGTAGGTGGACTTCACGCAGTTTTCTAGTGTATCGAAGCGTGCATCACCCAGTTTTCGAAACCTGATTCCACAACCTCCCCATAACTTCGCCTCGGGTGAGACCTCAGTTTGCTCGCAAAGTGTGGCCGAAAGGACCGGTGAAAAGGTGTTTTGTTGGTTCCCTAGACCGCACAGAACCTGGGTCTATCTTGGAAATTTAAAGAACAATATATTGAGCCAACAAATGGTTCCATTTCCATTCTTGAACTGGTGATGAGCACCGAAAATTGAAATCCATAGAAAAAAAAAATATGGAACTAGGTGGACAAGACAGAAAGGGAGTTTGCAAGAAAAGAGAATAGGCATCCGCGTTTCTCTACTGTAGAATGGTTGCAGAGATATCTGTGGGAGACATTTATGAAATTTTCTTTGCATGTTTCTTCAATGACTTATACTATTTGTTGTCAAGGTTAGCAGAACGCAAAAACTACTTCCCAGAAGGAGTACCTACCGAGTGGACCCCAAAGCTCATTCAAAGACTTAAAGCAGAAGATAGTCCACTCTCATGAGCAATCAACTTTTGGGTTGACAGTATCCTACAGGGATACGTTATAGAGTTCGTTGTGGACACCCTGAATTCCTACAGCGCAGCAGAGGCATAGTTTTTCAAAGGATTCAGAGGTAAGTATCTGAACAATCTGAGTTTATATATCAAAATGCTTTTAGCTGAGAAAGGTGTTTTAAGAATTCAGTAAGATACCTAGTTGTTTTGAGTCTGTAATGTTCATAGCTAATGACAGTGATACAGAAGAACATATTCATACACTAAGAAGTTGGAAAAGATATAAGTCTAGTGCAGAAAAGAGGTCTAGTGAACATGAACAATGCATAGACACTGAGTTCCAAGTTGATCCTGATAGCGAAACACCTCGTGTAGCTACCTATCAGCCTATCACCCTGCAGAAGCCAACACTTTAAAATACAGCTAACCCTCAGAACGTCAGTACTAGTAACACTGCAGGAGTGAGTACTCAGAACATTCTGTGCAGTAGTATCCCTACCACAGCACCAAACACTGCGCCTCCCAGAAGGAGAATGATAGACGATATAAAACTGCCTATATTTATAGGAACGGGTCTAGAAGACCCTGAGCAACACTGGTTTCTGTGTGAAGCCGTGTGGAATGTAAAGAATGTCCAGGATGATGCTATAAAGCAAGCACAGCTCGTCACTACATTTAGGGATAGAACCTTGAATTGGTTTAGGAGTATTCTGCAAGACATAATAGAACTCTAGTGGATATCAAGGCTTCCCTCCTAAGAGAATTCAAGAAACCTAATTCAGAGTCACAATGTATTACAGAGTTAAGAGAGATTAAGTAGAAAACGACTGAGTCAGTATGGGAATTTGAACAGAAGTTTAAAACGTTGTTATACCAAGTAAGCTTTGACATCACACTGCAACAACACCAAGAATGGTTCATAGCTACGTTGTTGCCACATATCAGATTGCCATTGATGCAGCAGAAGGTGGCTTTGCAGATAGAAGCCTTAGAAATTTCCATGAAGCTAGAGGCTTCGCCAATAGGGGATACCAGCCAAGGCATGGTCCAAATCCATAACCAGCTAGCAAATTTAACATTACAGTTACAAGACATTAAGAAGGGAAAAGAAACCAGAGAAGAAGTATGGTGTATAAGATGCAAGGGAGAGGGGCACTCAAAGGAACGTTGTCCCCTGTTTCAAGAGTACCTAGAAAGTGGAGCACCGAATCCACTAAATCAGCAGCAAGGGCGATGGTGTTAGATTTGTCGAACTAGACGACACCACCCAGAAGACTGTTATTTGATCCAGAAATATGTGTGAACAACCAATAATTTGTACTGCACATTCTGTAAGTCAGTTGGCCATGATGATTCCAATTGTAGAGCATACGAGCTAATGATAGAAAGAAAGCATGATGTTTACAAAGTTCAAGAAGAAACACCGTAACACAATGATAACACACAGTATGATCAGGGCGCATATAGAGGTTGTTGTGGATTTTGAGGAAGAGGAAGAAATACTAGACCAAGAAGAGGAAGAGGTTAGATGATCTGTTATAACTATGGTCAGCCTGGCCATCTATCCAGAGATTGTGCCAATACTTGTACTACGTGTAAATACTATAATTCTTTTGACCATGTTGTTGAGGCATGCCCAATATTGTAAGTGAAGATGCAATAAAGAAGACAACAAGGGAAGAACCCCAACGTTCAAATGATCACAACAGAGAAAAGAACTAGAGATCCAAACATCAATGTTGTGACACGAAGTGGCACTGGAACAGGAAGAGATAAAAAACCAGAAGCCTTGACTTTTGAAGACCACCAAGCTAAGCAGACACCTACTGAAGGGGTCTAGATCAGAAAAGCAACTGGGAAAGCACCTCCTTTCAATTTGGACAGGTGAAATCGCGAACCTAGGAAACACATTTGTGACAAACCGAGTGAAAAAAACGGAGCACGAGCGGATGATCACGCAAAAATAAGTCAACCTCAAACTCTAGCTTGAGAGTTTAAAAAACTCTATGCCGATAGTTTTGAGATTTCAAGCTCTTGCCTGAGATTTTAAAAAAACTCTAGGCCAAGAGTTTGAACCAATTGTCACGTTGTATTTTAAAAAAAACTCTCAGATGAGAGTTTGAACTAAACTCTCAGTTGAGATTTTGGAAGATATTTTTTCGCTCAAGATTTTATGGTCAACAAACCTACGAAAATATATGGCATCTTTCCGAAACCTGCAACTTCAGCAAGCTCGAACCCCTACAAATTCTAAATATTATTTTTCAGACTTGGTAGCAATGGATTCATCTCTGAATCTAGTTTCCAATGATATAATAATTGTTTCATTTCGACTTAAATTTCTATTTATTAATATTTTTTTTCTAAACCTTATCCCTTAAGAATTTTATTACTTTGAAAATCACCCGAAATGAAAATTCAATATCATAACAAAGACAACACCAAAAAATTTGAAATTTCACAGAGATCATAATTGGCTCATCCTCTTCAAAAGGGTACTTTTAGTTTTTCCAATAAGAGTCACATTTGAAAGAAAATGTGAAGACAAAAACATGTGTTGATAATGCACCATTTTATGAACATGCGTTGTTTCAATAAAGAATAAAAAATAGTTCCCAAGTCTTAAAAAACTCAAAATATAGTCCAAGATCCAGTGTAGTGTGTGTAGATTATGAGCCTATAATTGTTTTCCCTAAAATGAATAACCATCTATCAAAAAACCGTCGTCAACACAGGTTACTCATTATCCATACCTAAAATTTTCAAGTATATGCCATCTGTTGACAACAAATTTGTCCCACGATATGTCCATAAAAAAAATTAAACAAATACGAGTAGAAAGCTAATTCAATTCTCTAAAACGTTTGTGCTTACTTCAAGTTGAAATTCCTAAGGGAGATATGGGTTTGAAGAGGTCGAAGTTGAAAAACATAAAATTTAGCAGTTTGTTTTGTCAAAAACAAGCCAAAATTGTTTTCCAACTTCATGTTTTCACCCGTACACATTAAAGCAGATCCCAAAGAACTGGTATACAGACACAGAGCTTCGCAGAGGAACAACAGATTGGTCTATTATGACTATGAACTTCCAGAGAACTTTTAGCTTCGAATATGATTTTCCAAGCATAAACGAGGCTCTACAGATTATCAAAGAGAAAATATTTAATGATAGGCCAGAAACTATGAACCAACAACCAGAATGGGTAAGATAGATAAAATATGCCCTTGAGTGTTATAACCTCTTTGCAGATGAAGAAGATCAGGAGGAGAGCAATGAGGAGGATCCATGATATCAATATACCCGAGTCAGAGGGAGCATGCGATGTAGAAGGACCTCCATTAGAAATTCCATATTTAACCATCCCTATCAAAACAAGAAAAGTTAACATTGGTGCAAGTGAAGAACCAAAGTTTGCATCTATTGGGGATTACTGGGATGATGAAACGGTCACGCAAATCGCAGACCTTCTGCATGAGTATCAGGATTTGTTTCCAACAAAGTTCTCCGAAAAGAAAGGCATTTTGGGTGACTTGGGAGTCATGAAGATACCTCTCAAGCCAAGCATGAAGCCCATCAAGTAGAGGCCTTATTGGCTGAATTCCAGATACAAGGAAAGAGTGAAGGTAGAGCTCGATAAGATGCTTGATGTGGGGATCATTGAGACAGTTGAAGAATCATAATGGATAATCACTATGGTTATCTAGGATAAGAAGACAAAAGGAGAAATCAGAATCAAAGTGGACCTCATGAAGTTCAATGATGCTTCGCTACATGACCCATTTCCTACTCCATCTACAGATGAAGTACTAGAAAATGTTGGAGGAAATGAGGCCTACTCATTCACTGATGGATTCTATGGATACCATCAAATCATAATTGACTCAGCAGACAGACATAAAACTACATTTTCTATTGAATGGGGATCATATCAGTATACGATTATGCCATTTGGTTTGAAGAATGCACCTGCTATATTTTCCAGAGTTGTTGTGGTTGCATTCAAGGATTTTATCCATAAGTTATTAGAAATATACTTTGATGATTGGAATGTATTTGGCTTACTAAAGAACCATTATGAAAACCTTAGAATGATGTAGCAAAATGTAGGAAACATCAAACCTCGTTGAATTTGAAGAAATGTATTTTCTGTGTTCCCTCTGGAATTCTACTAGGAAACATTGTGTGCAAGCAAGGTATTATGGTTGATCCTAGGAAAATTGCAGTCATTGTGAATTTACCGGCACCAAACTCAGTAAATCAACTTCGCACGACACTGGGACATACAGGATACTACAGATAGTTCATCAAGGGTTATGCACAGATAACCGCGGAGATGGAGAAACTTCTGAAGAAAGAAGTGAAGCTCGAATGGAGCGAAGAATGCTAGACAGGGTTGGATACATTAAAAGAGAAAATGGTAACTGTACCTATCCTAGTCTTTCCAGATTGGAATAAACCATTTCATGTACATGTTGATGCTTCATCTATAGCGTTGGGAATTGTGCTAGCTCAAACAAGCAAAGGAGGCATTGATCACCCCATTGCATTTTAAAGAATAAATTTTTCATCATCCGAGAAGAATTACCCCACCACAGAAAGAGTGGGTTTAGCTATGGTGTATGCACTACAGAAATTCAAACACTATTTGCTGGGTGCGCACTTCTCCATGTACACTGACCATTCATCTCTGAAGTACTTGGTCAATAAGCCAATGTTAGGGGGAGAATATGCAGATGGTTACTAATCTTTTAAGAGTATGACTTTCAAATTATTGTTAAACCAGGAAGATTGAACCTAGGACCTGACCATCTCTCAAGGATTGAGTCAGGTGAAGAACGCACAAATATTGAAGATAATCTGCTTGACGCGTAGTTATTTTCAATACATATCGCAGATGATTACTACAAATACATTATAGAATTTCTAACTACATGATTGGCACCCACAGAGTTTACTATGCAGCAAAAAAAGCAGCTAGTAGTCAGAGCAACAAACTTCACTATCATCGCAGGAAAGCTATACAAGTTGGGACCAGATGAAGTGCTGCGCCGATGTGTGTGAGAACATGAAAATCCATTTATGTTGGTAGAGGCACATTCAAGTGTGTCTAGAGGTCACTATGCAGGGAGAGCAACTGTGCAGAATATATTCAGAGCGGGACTATGGTGACCTACACTCCACAAAGCTCAAAAGAACATTGTTGAAGTTGCAACGTGTGCCAAAGAATGGGAAAGCCATTTCCTAGAGATGAAATGTCATTAAGATCGCAATTAACTTTACAAGCATTTGAAAAATGGGAAATTGAATTTGTGGGACCTATTAACCCACCAGGGAAGAGGACTGGTCCGAGATATATTATCACTACTACAGATTATCTCACAAGATGGAAAGAAGTTAAACCAGTCAAGGACTGTAGCGCAGTTACTGCCGCGAAGTTCATCTTTGAGAATATCTTTACTAGATTTGGATGCCCAAAAATATTAATGAGTTACCAAGGAACTCACTTCCTGAACAGAACCATTAAAGCACTAATTGAAGAATTTTAGATACATCATCAGAAGAGTACACCATACCACCCACAAGCCAATGGAACTGTCGAAGCATTTAACAAAGTCCTGGAAAATGCACTGACCAAAATATGTAACGCAAACATAGACGATTGGGATATGCACATACCAGCTTTACTATGGGCATATAGGACAACTTTTAAGAAACTGACATGCCATACACCTTTCAAGTTGGCCTATGGACATGAAGCTGTGATGCCAATGGAGTATATAGTACCAACCTTAAGGATTGCAACATTCACAAACATGGCAGATGAAGGGACATTGCAAGAAAGGATTCTACACTTGGTTGGATTGGAGGAATATCACTTCATTGCAGGCTTTCACAAGCAAGTGAAGAAGGAAAGAGAAAAAGCATGGCATGATTCCCATATCAAGGAGAAATTATTCCAGGTAGGAGGCCTTGTCCTCCTGTATGATAGTAAGTTCATGAAATGTCCTGGAAAATTTAAAATGCATTAGCTTGGGCCATTTATTGTTATGCATGTTATTAACAGTGGTGCGGCTCAATTAGTCATGTTATCCAGAGACCAATTACCAGGTATGGTTAATGGAAGTAGACTAAAACCCTACAGGGATAGTCCTGCTTCGCAGAGCGCTTAGTGATCAGAAGAGAAGGAAATTTCTAAGTGTCAAGCACAATTGAAATTGGGAACTAGAATTTGAGTAGAGTCTGTACACAATTTAGTTCGATATGCTAATTTTGATTGAAAGGATGTATCTACCATGCAACACTAGTAGAGAAGTGAAGCTGCGCAGACTGGAAAAAAAAAGTAGAAGCACGCAGTCGCAAAGTTCAAAATGCAGCTGCGTAGATTAAATGAAACAGGACGAATTCGAAGTATACACCAGAAGCTGCGACCTGAGGCATGAACTGAAAGCACAACTGTGAAGTTAAAGTTGAATGAGGACAAGTGCGCAGTGGGACCATGCAAAAGTATTTTTATCTGAACCATGCACATCCCATAAACTAGCCGTTAAAATGTCGGTTGGAAAACTAGCCGTTACAGGACCGAAATCGTCGACGAATTTGGTCAACGGTCATAACATTTAATGCTTATCTAGCCATTTATGGGTGCAGATAAGACTAAATGCGCTTATAAATACCACGAAGACCAGACTTGTGTGCTTTACCCTAAGTTTCAATTTTTCCCACAAGCTATGCATAGCTTCAGTCTTTTTACAGTGAGTGCTAAGTAATTTTGAGAGATCAAAGAGGTATTTCCGGATGAATGTCTAAGGATTCCATAGTCGAGCAGGCTGTGAGGGATTTTAAACAATCTGGTTTGGATGGGTTGATGAAAACACCTGTCAAAAATTCAGTTTCAGAGAAAGGTTCAGGATCAAGAAGATCACCCCAGACTACATCCAACATGCAGTAAAAGGATAAGGGACCCCTTAAGGAACCTGACAAGCCGAATGCACAAGGGAAGCCAAATCCTAGACCGCCATTGCTGCTAGGGAACAACCTAATTTACATTACACATGTTTATTTCCCACCCAGAAGGGATGACGTGCCAGCGGTAACCCTGTTTAAGAATACACAATATGACATCCCAGTGCCACCGATTTTTAGAGATGTGGAAATCCAGGGGAAAATACTTGGAAAAGTAGAAACATGCAAGTTTGAAGATCATAATATGCTGGAAGCAAAAGACCCAAGTGACCCAAAGTATCCTCAATTTCAAGCGGACCAGTACATGTGTAGGATAGAGGATCCAAAATCAGGGAAACCTTTGATTGTGCCACAAGACTAGGCAAAGTAGTTAGCGCCCATCGGCTTGCTTAACCTTCTCCGAATACCACACTTTGAACACAGTCCATAATGTACTGCGGTGGTGCGCACTCTGCTATTGTGCATGCACCAGGGATTCCTATGGCCCGACCAGAAGATCCACATCAATGTAGACCTCATTTACACCATTACTCACCTTAGCAAGAGGTGATGATCCGAAACATGAGTTTGGAGGAAAAACAAAGGATAAAGAAATTGCAAAGCAAATGAAAGATTAATACAAAATATCAAAGGGAAAACAAGGATTTCTCAAAGAGGAAATTGAAGACCAAGCAACAAAATTTACTGGCCACTTGCTCGCAGGCATGATTCTATGAAAATGTAGACCAATGGAAGTGCCGGACGAGGCAGTGCTTCTCGCTACGAAGGAAAAAAATGGACACCCATACAATTGGGCCAGTTATTTGTTGAATGAATTTTTGGAGGATGTCAAAAAAACCCAAGAGCCGGGAAATGCATTACACTACTCGTGGTTGATGATCTTAATTGCTTTCATAGGCTGGAAGGAGCCTAAATATCAGCATAATATTCCAATGATAACAAGGGATTACATCGTCGCGAAGTACGCAAACATGTGGGCGAACACGCAACCAGAGCGACAGCGCATCAATAATGATCAATTCCACACTTACTTCGGCCAGCTATGCCATGTAATATTGTGCACTCTGTGCATTGCAAAAGAGACAACGATACTATTTCTACCGAAGATGATTTTTAAGGATGATTTGCACCGTGTTTACATTCAGCCAAAGGCTGAACAGAAGAATCCAGTATCGTTCCCTATGGAATACCAGTTGGATGCGGAAAGAATTATGCTAGCCATAGAAGACTGGCCACCTGAGTGGAAGGTGGATATGCCCTTGGAAATCTGCACCTCATCAGAAGAAAGCCCACAAAAATCTATGCCAATTGATGAAGAGACAGAAGTAGACACCTCTGAAGTCAAAATAGGGGAGAAGGGAAAGGAACCTGAATGCTGAGTACCAGAAAAAGGGCCAAGAAAGAAAAGTAAGGAAACCAAAGAGAATACAGAAGCGAAGTTGCATGAAGACAACTACGAATGCATCTCTCTAAAACTTCATGAATACCTAGAGGAGACGCTTTCCATAAAAGACAGTAAGAATGAATAGGTGCAAGCACAGTTGAACCATAACCTGTCAGAATTAAATCTTATGGTTGCGAAGATAGGCCAAGCCCACAAAGACCTCATCCGAGAACCTAAGTCGGAAGGTAAGAATGGTGAATCCAAAACCTGAAGGAGAAGGACATCGGCCTTGAAAATGAAGCCTTGTCTAGTGAGAATGCATCCACTAAACATAATTTTCCTGACTGAGGAGATGGATGAAGTTGCGAAGCAGGTAGCGCACCTTGACCTCAACATTGGCATGCTACCCATTGAGGGGTTGCACAATCTGCATCTATAGGTTATTGAGGAGATACGAGATAGAGACATCATCTCTTAAAAATAGAATGTACACCTGGAGGAGAAGTACAAATATCTATAGAAGAGTGTGCGCAGAAGACTATAGAATTATCTAGGGCACAGGAAAAAAGGAGAAGGCTAGAAGAGACAGTTGCGACTATCTATGCACAAATACCTGAGTACGAAGTGCAGCCAGAGCTAGAAGATACGATAGTACATATTGTAAAAGTGGTGACCGACCTAAAGGCAGAGATGGCTGAGATGGAAATCACCCACAAAGAAGAGGTTGCTAATCTCACAACCCAAGAACCCCCTAGTATGCCGACAGGTATGGGAGAAGAAAGAATCGCAGAACTAAAAGCTTCAGCAGAAAACATCTTTGCTGAAGTAGTAAAGTGTCAACACTTGTTGGATGAAGCAACTCAAGTATGGACCACGCTATAGGACAAACCTGTCCCGCACCAACTTCATAATGATGTGAACCAAACACAAGCAGAACTAGACGCTGTCAATTCGGCCATGAAGACCTTGCCGAACAAGGAGAAAATTCAAAAGTTCACGTAGGTGAAGAACTTAACAAAAGAGATGAAAGTTTTGAGGGATAAGTAAGAAGAGACATCAACATGACTACAACCAGTGCAGGAAAAGGAATTGGCCCTCACTAATGAGATCGAACAGAAACTGCAGGAACTCCACACTATGGATAAGATGGTGCATGAGTATGCTCAAGAGGAGGTCTCAGTAGAGATGCTGAAAACAGTTAAGGAATTCAAGCAGGAAACAAAGGAAGTAGTTGTGAAGCTAATG
Source organism: Larix kaempferi (assembly GCA_027924585.1). NCBI lineage: Eukaryota > Viridiplantae > Streptophyta > Pinopsida > Pinales > Pinaceae > Larix > Larix kaempferi. Next base: position 6,067,553 of record BSBM01000899.1, read on the forward strand.
GAAACTCTTTGGGAGTTTACTGAAAAGGTAAGTTCCCTAGAGGATGCGTAGCCCAAGTCACCAAGTGAAAGTGGATTGGGGACGATCCACTAGTAAGTGTTAGGGGCATGTTGGGCATGGACCAAGTTGGCACATTTTTTACGAAGTACAATTTTGGCAAGTTGTGCAGTTCAGACTGCAAAGTCAGATGACACAGTTTTGGTAGGTGCGCAGTTCGGATTGCGTAGTCAGATATGCGCAGTAAGCAGTGTGAAGTTGAGGCACAACGCAGTTATGCTGATGCGCAACAGCTATTTTGGGTAAAGGTCGAGCGGACGAAAGTGACCTATTTTTTGTAAGCAACTCCATGATTCCTAGCAGTTGGATAAGGAGAGGCATGAAGGAAAATGAAAGCGACCTATCAGTGAGAGTGGAATAAAACCATTAGAAGCTAATCCATGAATTCGACAGTGATAGGTAAGCCAAAGGGGCAGAAAGAGACATGCCATGATGTAGTTGAACCGGATCTACGGTTTTCAGAAGACCGTTAAAGCCCAGAGTGGTCCAGTAAGGCGACTAAAGGTGCATGGAGTAGTTGTTGACTACGATAGGCTGGGGTGGTGGGTAACCACACCAGTTTTGGGTAACATTAGGGTTTTTATCCCACTGCATTGTAACAGACGTGACCTAAGGGCACCGTCTATATAAAAGGGAAATTTTGTAAGGGAAAGGTTGTTGATTTTGGTTAAGTGTTGTTGAGTTTTGTTTATCTCTGTCAAGAGACCATTATAAAGAGGCTCTACAGCTATGTGCACGGAGACCCATCGAAGAAGAGAAGAGAGTGTGCAGCTGAGTGCGCAGACTGGAACTGTTGAACCCTTCCCATTTATAATAAAACAACAATTCCTGTGGACGTAGCTTCCATCCTGGGGGTGAACCATGTTAAATTATTGTGTTGTGTGATTGAATGAGTATTTTATTTTGTTGAATGGTTAAGATCCTATTTATAAGTAAATGTATATTTGCGTTCATGTGTATTCTCCAGATGAATGAATGATATAAATAACATGCTAAATGTTGAACGCATATGAGTGAATATTGAATGCAGAAGTATTTATGAACATGATGAATGTATAAGTCAGATGGGTAACACTTAAGCCAGCGAAGTCTGTGTAGTGCGATTCTTTGAAGCGCAGCACCGGAAGTGCGTCTTTGCATTGTAGTTCATCGTATTGTATAAGTTTGCAAGGGTTACTGTCTAAGATACTTTTGAGTGTGTAAATATGCACTAAAAAAGGAATTTCGAAGATGTGTGAGTGAAAGAACAAGCGCAATCCTCAGTTGCGCTTCCCTGTTGTCAAATAGCCATTCGATAGCGCCCAATCCTTCGATGCACGACGACATAAGTGTTAACCACCAAGTAGGTGGACTTCGCATAGTCCCCCAGTCAATCGAAGCGCGCATCACCCAGTGTGGAAACATGATTCTACAACCTCCCCATAACTTCACCTCGGGTGATACCTAATTCTTCTCACAGACGGTTGCCGAAAGGGCAGGTGAAAAGGGCTTTTGTTGGTTCCTTGGACCATGCAGAACTTGGGTCTATATTGGAAAGTTAAAGAACAATATATTGAGCCAACACTATAGAAACTAATTGATGATGAATTGGGGATCCCATTGAAGTCCTTTATCAATACCATGTCTCTATTCATAAATTTTGGAAGGTCTTACAGTGTTTAGGAAGCCATCTTGTCCTCTACCCTTGGAGGTTTTGAACCTCGAATTGACTAGTAAAGTTCCCTATTTTTTTTTTTTTGTAAATTAATGTTGCAGAAGTGTCTTAAGAGTTTCCAAGCATCCATCATCCCCATTTACATGTATGAATACCTTCCAAACTCATTAAGACCCAATTCGAAACCATTTGGATCCATTTGGAAGTAGTTGAGACAATACTAATCTAAGGGCCGAATAGGCCAAAAATTGCAATTGTTCCTAGTTTTTGAAAAATTTTAAAAAGGAAAACTACATGTTATAAAAGAATAATCCATCCCTGAAGGAAAAAGTTTCACTACCTGCACATCAATCGACAATGTGTTCAATGAATGGGGTGGGGTGATTGTCCTTGGGACATTCTAGGTTGAGATTGCGAAAATTTGTACAGACTCAAATGGTACCTTGATTCTTGTTCACTGGGACAAGGTTTGAGACCCATGATGTATATGCAATGGGGAAAATAAATCCATCCTGAAGGATTTTTTTATCTCATCCTTCATAGCTGGGGCCTTAGAGGGTGGACGAGTCGTTGTTTCTATCTTCCCAACAGGGCATTTGGCCAAGTTTTGATATGACGTTTGAAAATTAAAAGGTCTAAGCCACACATTTCTTCATACGACCATGCAAATACATCTCAAAATTATTTGAAGAGAGAGGTGAAGTCGATGACTTCTTGTGGTGAGCATGTTGCACTAGTTGAGATGTTTTTAGTCACTTCTAGTGTGAATGAAATATCAACTTGGATTGTGGGAGAAATGTTAGCTAGATTGTCATCCTAAAAGCCATTAGTGGATGGGATGGGGTTTTCAAAATAATCAATTTGAATAGGAGGTAATAAGACTTTTGATTCAATGGTGTATTGTTGGGCCAACGAAGTGATGGATTTGACATCGGTAGGGGATATGGATGACCTATTATGGAGGTCGTCCCAATGGAACTCATCCAAATGCATGGCCTCCATTATCGCTTAATATATGGAGAAATACTCCTCTGACATGCCATCATTTGAAGAGAAGGAGTCTTCAAACCTGATATGAATGGACCCATCATTATTGGTAGAAGGTATGGGATTTCCTACTTGAATGGGGTCAATATAGGTGGCACTAACACTTGGTGTGTGGCGTATCGAGTAAATATGAAGGATATCCATGTAGCAAAGGTTTTTTTGTTGAGGGGGGAGGATTTCCTCTTAGGGGAAGACAAGAGGATTGTGCGCCTCTTCCAGCATCATTGACAATCTGAGGTTGTTCTCAAAAATTGATGATGGAGGGTTATCACTACTTAGTGGAAGAGAGACAAATGGTATGTTCACTTCCTTAGTGTCATCAATAGAGCTATTTTATTCTTCACATATCATGGGCAGGGTTGTTCCCAAAGGGGTGAGGTTATCCAATATGCACTTCTTTGCTGCACGAAGTGTTTGTAATGTGTCTAAAGTAGGACACTCTAAGGAATGGTGAGTCAACAACATGCATTATTTGCATGTGCGAGTAGTATAGGCTTGATTGAGAAAATGTGTTGGACTCTGAGAATGCAGAGGATTCAATTGTTAATTGTGGAGTCGTAGGTGTGATTATTCATGTTTAAATTATCCTCATGTGATCACTATTGGTGGGGAAACCATAATTGTGATGAAATTTACGGAAGCCATTTCTTGTAGTTGAGATGAAGGACTCTAAACCAAAAATATGGTGAGGAAAATGGTTTCCAAAGAATCGTAAAATAAAGGGAGTTCAGTACAATGTTGTGCGTAATTCCCAAACTAAGGAAAAATTGAACACGCATGAATGGTATGTAATGCCTTGCACTTAGATGTTGTGGTGGATGAAGACGAGGTTGAAGAGGTTCCCCTTGCTATCCCATGTGCCTCACATGTCACATTAATAGGGGTATTAAGTAGATTCCTGAGATCTCGTAAGGTGGGGCATAGGTTGGTCACATGGCCCTGTTTCCTGCATATCAAACATGGTGGAGTGACCCTTGTTGCAGGAGTATTAGTTGTCATTAGTAGGGATTTTAACCTTAGTTGGGTTGTGCCCCTTTATTTAGGCATGTGAAATGTCGATGATGGTTTGAGGAGAGGGTTGGTCATCATGGGGCATTTCAACTTCAATTTTATTATGCCCCCATTAATGAGTTTGATGACAGTCAGTGGTGGCTTTCTCACAAGTTTCGTTGGCTCGGTGCTCAGTATAGATGGCGTAACTGGCCTAGATGACGTAACGACTGATGTGGGGACACACTCATATTGGGATATTGGTTTTGAAACTATTTCTGGGTAGGGTGGAGGGATGTACCACACATGTATACAAAAAGTGATCCTAGGTAGAGTCATCTGGTCCATAACCTGTTAACACCTAAAAAGTGCTCACTAGCTCATTCCCTTACTCACATGACCCATTTGTCCACTTTTCCACCATCTGAGCCTCTGAAACCAACAAAAGGTCATCAAAAGACCTTAGTAAACCCCTTTTTCCATTAAAAAAGATTATTTTTCCCAAAATAGCATAAAAAACCCTCAAAAAGGGTCCAAATTCCCAAAAATATTAAAAAGGGAATTAAAATATTATTTTTATTCAAAAAAGGAAAAAGGAGGGAAAAGTACCTAAACCATGTTGGTCAATACCATTGGTTTCCACAAAACCACAAATGGTATTCCTCACCACCAAAACCTATAAAAAGGTGGTAGGGGCTCCTCATTTCACATCCATCCATTATCTCATCCTTATGCTGCTGAAATCTCCCTTGAGCATTTTAGCCATTGCAAACCACATTGGAGAAGAGACCATTGGAGATTGGAGTTGCTCATCCTTGGAGCTATTCAACCTCACCATTAGAGGTATTGATTCCGCAAGCACTTGCTTGCCCCATTCTTTCAATACAAATTCTTTATTTTATATGTTCTTGTTCTTGATTTTAAATTATTTTTGTGGGAACTGCATGGGACCCCCATGCAGTTCCAGCAACTAACAAGGCAATGATGTTTCCTTGATAGGAGCACGAGGTGTAGAACTGAAGTGATGTAGTACTGATGGTAGGACTGACATATTTGTGGGGAAGGGAAATAACTGGGTCAAAAAATGGGTAGACTCAAACTTCCTTTGTTCAGAGCATGATGACATGGTTGACCTGGCAGCGTAGGGAACTGACTTGTAGGTGTGGGGATCATTGCTTTGACTGAATGGTATATATTGACACTGGGGGGGAGGACGAGCTGATAGGTGCTGTTGAGGGATTATCAAGGTGACATACTGCAGAATACTCTGAACAAAGGTGACCAAAATGGGGAAGCTGTCATATGAGTAGATGTGATCTGTCGTGGCGCCAAGAGGCACCATTGATTCCTTCTTCGTGGTTTTAATGAGCTCGAAGAAGGGATAAAAGTGTGCTCTAAAATGGTACGGTCCTGTGGATTTTGCGAGCCCAGGACGGCTCATGCTCATGGTTGCTTTCATGTTTAGAGAGTCTGAAAACGGTAAGTGGACTCTGTTGGTGTTTCTTTTTCGTAAGTTTAGTCTCCAAGGCCCGAAAAAGGATAAAATGATGCGGATGGAGAACTCTTCTAGCCGATGTGACTAGAGTATACCTTTTTCGTAATTAGTCTACAAGGTCCGGAAAAGGGGTAAACTTATACCAGGTAGACGCCCTTTCAGATACGTTTAGCGAGTATGAAAGGAAGCAAGATTGCTCGGTGATCTTTTCATTGTTTTAGGAGTCAGAAAAGAGCTTAACAGAAACTCCCTAAGTGCCTTTTTTGTAAAAGGGGTTGCTCGGCCCGAAAAAGGGATAAAATTATACCGAACAAAAATGGACTGATGAGGGAGAAAAAAGGTCTCAAGCATCGTCATCAGTGCGGAAAATTGGATCCGGTGACCTAAGGATTGTCGAAAACGGAGAACGGTCGATGTGGCGCGCAAACCGAGGTGACGAGGGGGGCACAAGAAAAAATGCCCGAAAAAATCTAGAGGTGAGAGTGAGAAATGATCTCGAGCGTCATCACGAGCGCGGAAAACTGAATCCGGCGATATAAGGCACGTTGAAAATGGAGAACGGCCGATGTGGCACGTAAACCGAGGCGATGAGGGGGGGCATAAGGAAAAATGCCCGAAAAATCTAGAGGTGAGAGCGAGAAATGATCTCGAGCGTCATCACGAGCGCGGAAAACTGAATCCAGCGATATAAGGCACGTTGAAAACAGAGAACGGCCGATGTGGCACGCAAACCGAGGCGACGAAGGGGGCATGGGAAAAAATGTCCGGAAAATCTAAAGGTTAGAGCGAGAAATGATCTCAAGCATCATCACGAGCGCGGAAAACTGAATCCGGCTATATAAGGCATGTCGAAAACGGAGAACGGCCGATGTGGCACGCAAACCGAGGCCATGAGGGAGGCTAAAAAATGGTCAAAAAATGGACCCTGTGAAAATGGGAAAAGGAAGGAGCCTGTATGAAGTTCTCGCTGTGCTGATCCCAACGGTACCAACGGTTTGAGAAACGGACTTCGTATGATACCGCAGTGGTTGTTTGAAATTTGGTGGAATTTCTATAAATAGGGCGTGGGGCCCAAAATGACATTTCATTGTTACGTGCGAGTTTGATAGAGCTATCAGAGCTATTTCTCGATTTCCGGGAGATTTCACCGTTGGTTTTCGATTTAGCGAGTTGCAGGTAACTCTATTCGCCTTAACCTTGTCAATTATGTCTTTTTTGTTTGGCGGCGGGCCCCCGAAGGCCGCGGACCTCCACGTTGACTCTCCAACGTGGAACCGCGCGGGTTTCGGGTCTGAACCCGCGATGAACCGCGTGGGTTTTAGGCTCACAGTCGCGATGTTCATCGCGACTGTGAGGTCAGAACCCGCGATGTTCATCGCGAGTTCATGGGGGATAGTCGCGATGTTCATCGCGACTGTCCGGCCAAAACCCGCGATGTTCATCGCGGGTTTTTGCATGGATTCCGCGATGGTCATCGCGGCTTTTTGTGGAAAAGCCGCGATGGGCATCGCGGCTTTTTGTGTAAAAGCCGCGATGGGATTTTTCTAAATTTTTTATGCTGGGGCTAAAAATTTCTTCTGTTTTCCTGGCAGGATGTTACGGGGGCCTCAGTCCGTGTGGCGGGAGAGGGAGATCGATGGTGATCTCATGTTGAGGATTGAGACTGATGCAGGGGTGAGACAGACCCTGGCTATGAGCGGACTCTTGAAGTTCGCTCAGATCCCGCCTATACGTTCAGTGAGACGGCTCCTGAACAAGCTTGTGCAGTGGTGGGTGCCGGCAGAGGGTGCCTTCATTATTGGTGGTGAGAGGTTAGAGATCACTCTCACGGATGTATATTTTTTGACTGGGTTGCCTCACTTGGGTGAGGTGGGTGATATTTCACCGAGGTTGCCTCTGGGTGTAGATATGGAGGACCTCTTACAGACTTTCTGTGTGGATGATGCTGTTTTGGTAAACAGCTCTATTAGTCTGAAATTCCTACGTGAGTGGGATATGCGAGCTGTTGGTGCTTGCGTTCTGAGGATATTGGGTGCTGCTGCACCGCATCGTATGTCTGGGGGGCAGACGATGATGGTGGATTCCGTTCTACAGGGTACTTATTATGCCTGGGCGCAGATGTTCCTGGCTGGTGTCCGGAGAGATCTGGACAAGGCCATTAGAGAGGGAGGCGAGTTTTGTTATGCCTCGTTTTTATGCTGTTTTTTCTTCGAGCGGGTGCCGACCTTGCGGCCACGGGTACCCATTCGTGCTGGTCTTCCGAGAGAGCCTCGTATGATGAGGTGGGGGCAGATGATGCCGCGTGCCGGCGGTGGTGTCCGCGGCTACTTCACGGAGGATTTCTATCAGCAGTGGGAGCAGATGCCTATGGTGATTGAGGACTATCCCTACGCTGGCATGGACTACCGAGGTGACCCAGAGATGCCTCGTGCCCCAGGACAGGCCTGGAGTTTGGACGGTATGTTATGTGTTTTTATTTGATATTTATATCATATGTTGTTTGATTTATCATTGATGATTTTTTGTATAGTATCTGATGGCTTACTTGCTTTGTGCAGATGTGGGTCCAGTGCCACCACCTGACTATGTGGCTCGGCAGGGGCGGGCGATGGTGGTCGCCCATCCACCTGTACCTGTACCTCCTCCGCGTGGTGGAGGATATGCAGCCCGTGGGCGAGGGGTTGGCCCTCGTGATGACGCCATGGATGGTGTCCGATGGACCTTAGCCCGGATCGTAGCTGGGTTCCCCGAGGATGGTTGGAGGGACCTTGATCGGGATATTTTGCAAGGATGTCTTGGTGCGCCGCCTGAGTGGCAGTCGCTCCTGTTGAGGGCAGCGGTGTTCGTGGCAAGGCACGGGGATGGTAGACGAGGTGCTCCGACAGGGCCGGCTCAGGGGAGGATACGTCTGAGGGATGATCCAACGGGGCCAGCAGAGCGACGAGTTCGGGGTCGTCATGATCCGGCGGGGCCGGCGGGGGAGGAGTCGGAGGAGGAGCCCGAGGAGGAGCCCGAGGATCCTAGGGATCCAGATGAGTAGATATATGTATCTGCCCCCAAATGCTGATGAGCATATGGGGAATCATTTTTGTATGACAGATGTATTTTTTGTATATCGGGTGCTGAGGGCACTTTATGACATGCTCACTATTTGATTTATATATAGGTGTGGAGATATTTTTTAGATATGTTGTCGTGTATGCACGTGGATGCACATTTGTCTTTTGTATATGCCCGTGGAGGCACATGTTATGCACGTGGATGCAGTATATTTGTTTATCTATGTATGCCCGTGGAGGCACATGTTATGCATGTGGATACAGTATATTTGTTTTGTTTGTTTTATGCCCGTGGAGGCACATGTTATGCACGTGGATGCACTATTGGTTTTTGTATATGCCCGTGGAGGCACCTGTTTTGCACATGGATGCATTTTTTGTTTATGGATATGACATGATGTGATTGGTGTGCCAGTCGAGGACACTGTTGGCCATATTATTTGGTACACTATTGAGGTGTCTTGGGACATGTGTGAATGTAATGGATTCAAACTGTCTAACCATTTGTTTAGTGCACAGGAATTTTCTGAAAAGACAGGGATCGCGTACCTGGTAATCATTGTTGAGCTGGGAGACTAGGAGCTGTGAGTCCAAGAAAACGTTGAGGTGACGTATGCTCATCTGGAGAGCAGCGGCCAGGAGACCGGTCACGGCATCATATTCGGCTTGATTATTGGTGGCGGCACCTAAACATACTCCGTCAATGTGAATTAATTCATGTGAAGGGGAGTATATTACCCAAGCTGCGGAGGCGAGATTGGGAGACCAACGGCTTGCACCATCAGCGAAACCGACATGGCAGAGTGGAAGAGGCTCCATCTGTGGTCATGCAGAGAAAAAACAAATATTTAGGTTTTTTGACATTTTTGTGAATGAAGAAAGTATACCTATACTAAAATGGACGATGGTGTCCATGAGATTTTCTATGGGTAAAATCTTTTAAGGTACAACCCGTTGCGTGGGTTGCGTAGGGTGTTGCCTTCTGAATCGGTCAGAATGTATGCCCCCTGCCTGAGGCAGGTGTGTATGATGTAGGGGCCTTGCCACATAGACACGAACTTTCCCTTCCCGGTTTTATCATGACCTTGATCGTAAGCGAGGACAAGGTCTCCCTCAGAAAAGGTTCTTGGGTGGACGCATTTGTCGTAACTTAGTTTCGATCGTTGTTTAGCTGCTTCCATGTTTTGAATGGCTGTGCGCCGATCTTCATCGGCCTGCTCTAGGAGTAGTAAACGTTGCTCGATCGGGGAAGTGTCCGGTAGGAGTTCAACGGCGATGTGTAAAGCTGGAATCTGGCACTCAATAGGGAGGACGGATTCAACACCGTGAACTAAATGGAAAGGGGTAAAACCGGTGGTGGTTTTGGTTGATGTGCGGTAGGCCCATAGTACCGGGAAAAGCATGTGATGCCAATTGGATTTGTGCTTGTCTACAGTGCGCTGCAGGATGGTTTTCAAAATTTTATTGATCGCTTCGACTTGGCCGTTTCCTTGGGGATAGTAAGCGGAAGAAAAATGGTGTTCAAATTTCAACATGGTTGATAATTCCTTCCAGACGGCATCTTCGAAGTGAGAGCCATGGTCAGAGACTAGTTGCCTGGGCACTCCGAAACGAGTGATAACATGGTTGAAGAAAAACCGTGCTGCAGTGTCGGCTTTGCAATTGTAGGTCGGCATGGCTTCTGCCCATTTGGTGAAATAATCTACAGCCACAATGATGTGTTTGTGACCGCCGGCTGAGGGGGGGTTGCAGTCGAGGAAGTCGATGGCCCATTTGCAGAATGGTCCAACAGTGACGACTGGATGAAGGGGGGGGCGGGGGGGGTTCTTGCTTTGGGGGAAAATAGTTGGCAGTTCTGGCAATGCTTGACTGCGGTGATGCAATCAGTAAACAATGATGGCCAAAAATAACCGTCCCGAATGATTTTCTGGGCGGTAGCCATACCGGAGAAATGGCCTCCACAGGCACCACTATGACAATCATTGAGGACTTGTTCTGCCTCACCATGGGATAGGAAGCGGCGTAAGATAGTATCAACGCCGCGTCAGTAAAGTACATCCCCAATCAGGAGGTATCGGGGGGCGTGATGTCGTATGCGACGGCGTCCATCACGATCGATGTGTGGTCGAAATTTTTGCGTACGAAGGTAAGTCAATATGTCTCCGTACCAAGGGTCGTCAGACGAAATGATGAAGATCTGCTCGTCAATCAGGTCCGTTTGGATAACGGGTGATGCTGAGGAGGATGGGAGGTCCGTGATGAGGTGAGCAAGCGCGAGGGCTTTGGTGCTTTTGGGAGTTTTGAAAGTGAGGTCATATTCCTGGAGGATAATGACCCATTTAGCAACACGACCTTGTAGGAGCCGCCGGGTGAGGAGATAGACCATGGGGTTGGAGTCGGCCACGACCGTGGTATGACTGAGTAGGATGTAGTGTCGCAATTTTTGTATGGAAAAGACTATAGCTAGGGCTAATCTTTCCTCGTATGGGTAACGTAGAGGTGGGCCAGACAAGGTCTGGCTGACGTAATAAATCACATGCTCTTTGTGGGAGGCATCTTCTTGGACCAAAACTCCGAACACGGCATGTTCAGATGCCGAGACGTAAAGGGTGAAGTCTTGAGAGAAATCCGGTGGGGATATCAAGGGGGCTTGTGTGAGAGCTTTCTTGAGGGCTTCAAATGCCGTGTCTGCTTGTTCATCCCAAACAAAGGGTATGTGGGTACGAAGTAAGCGTAAGAATCCATGGACTTTGGTGGCGTAATCAGGAACAAAGCGCCTAAGAAAATTGGACCGCCCTTGTAGGCTCTGGAGCTGCCGAAGCGTGCGAGGAGGCGGAAGTTCTAAGATGGATTTGACTTTCAAGGGATCGACAGTGATTCCGTCTCGGGAAACAACGAAACCCAACAACCGGCCAGCTGGGACACAAAAGACACACTTGTGTGGGTTCAAGCGGATTTTATATTTGCGACACCGCAGGAAAACTTGCCGGAGGTCATTAAGGTGGTCTGATCGTTTTCGGGAACGAGCTGTGAGGTCGTCAAGATAGACTCGCAGGATATGGACCAAGTCGTGAAAACAGTAGGTCATGGCTCGCTGGAAGGTGGCACCAGCATTTTTAAGGCCAAATGGCATGACGCGATAGGAAAATGTGCCCCATGGGGTGGTAAAGGAAGTCTTGTACTGATCCTCCTTGCGGATGTGAATCTGGTTATATCCGGAAAACCCGTCCATGAAGGATAGGACTTCATGGCCCGCACACTCATCAATGAGTTGGTCAATGAATGGCGTGGGGAAATTGTCTTTTGGACAAGCGTGGTTTAAATCACGGAAGTCAGTGCATACTCTAAGGGTGCCTTGCTTTTTGTTGACGGGAACAGGGTTCGACACCCAGGTGGTGTACGGAATAGGATAAATGAATCCTGCTTTGCGAAGTTTCTCGACCTCAGCCTTAACAGCGGGGATCTTGGAAGGGTGAATGGGTCGTTGTTTCTGATGAACAGGGGGTACTTCAGGCCATGTATCAATGTGGTGTTCAATAATGGCGGGGTCAAGACCAGGCATCTCAGTATAGGACCAAGCAAAGACATCTCGGAACTCTTGAAAGAGCTTTTTGTATGCCTGAGTTTCTGCTTGAGTGCAAGATGCGCCCAGCGAGATGAGCTCAGGTTTCTCTGGTGTTGTGGAAATGTCTATCTGTATAGTTGGGGAAATGTTGGACATGTTCCCTTCTTCAAAGGCATCGGGTGCTGGGATGGGGTCCTTTAACCAATCGACCTTAGTGGGTATGATATCTTTCGATTCGACGGATAGTTGGTCGGATGCGGAGGATGTAGATGCTTCTGGGAGGAAGTACGAGCGATGATGCATATCATCCCAAGGGTAGTCGGGTGCAGTGAGTGTCTCCAAAATTTGCTCATCAGTATTGAAGTAGTCAGACCATAAATCAAGGGGTTCTGGTTTGAAAGTTGTTGAAATCATATATATTGTATTGACTTCTTCCGACGAGGATGATGGCGGGGGGTGAATCTCCTCGATGAGGGGAGGAGATATCTCTAAGTCGACGTTGTTTAACTCGTACAACGCTGCTCTATAGTCAGGTAGATCAGGACAATGGTGAGAGTAGTGGCCGTAAACACTGCATATAGCACAGGGATGGTTAGTGCGCAGTGATTTGTCGCGAGGCTGTAGAGGTGGCTCTAATCTAACTACTGGGATGCTGATGTCATCGTCCAACATATTCATATGCTCTTGGAGTGCCGGTAAGTGTGGGCATTGATGAGTTGGATGGCCTATCTCATCGCACAACGAGCATTTAGGGGGGGCTCGGAACACCGGTGGGGGTTTAACTGCCTTAGGAGGTGGTATAGCAGTGTATGGTTGTGGACCTCTGCCCCCAGTGGGCTTGATAGGAGGGGGAGGATTTGTTGATGACGAAGGGATATTGAGGTTAGGAGGAGGTTTCGTTGACGACGAAGGGATTGCGACACCAGGAGGAGGTTGATTTGTGGTAACAATAGGTTGTACCGGTTGGAGGATGACGTTTGGTGTCGGCGGTCGAACGGGAGGCGGAATATACCACATGGGTAATCCCAATGTTAACCCGGGTAGACTAAGGGTAGCCATAACCGGGGCGCTTACTACACCTGAAGGAGGAAATAGGAAGGGGATGGTGTGGATGGGTGTAACACCAATGTGACTGGGGATCAATGGTGGTTGACTACCGGATGTTTGTGTATTCTGTGAAAGAGTACAGAGGTTTGCGACTTGGGTCTCCGGTGACGGTGGTGGAATGGCCTGAAATGTAGAGGTCATTGGTGTATCTGAATAAAGTCCGGGTCCCAAAGAAGAGACAAAGGAGGTAGTTGCACTAGAATTTGGTTGTTCAATCATGGGAAGAACATTTTCGGGTGCTGCAGGGGCATTGGGATCATAGTAGGGGAGTTGGTCAATTTTGACCACGCGTCCCTCGTGGGGGAACATCATGGTGCGAAAAACGGAGGAGGCGACCGCTTTCATGGCGTACATGTAACTGCGGCCGAGTAAAAGGTTATAATCCAGCTGGGCATTAATGACCTCTATGTCAATGAATACAGTTTTCCCACCTAATTGGACGGGGACCTTGGGTAGTAAACCTTGAGGTTGAGCTGACCGACCGTCGTAGGCCCGCAATGCAGTGGTGGATTGCTGGAGAGTAGGGGATCCCAACTTCTGCCAAACAAATGTGGACATGACGCATGTGGAGGCACCCTCGTCGATGATACATCAATGGATGACAAGATTCCGAATAGAAACGGAAACTTGGACTGCTATGGTGGAAGGCAGCCGTGGTTCAGACTGGTCTAAATCAAAGGTCATCAATTTCGAATCATTTGGGTCAGTCACCCCAATGGCGGAAAGTAAAGTCTTGCGCTGAGTAGGACAGTTTTTTAAGACTTCTAACGAAGACATGGCTGCGGGAGATTGAGCTAAGTCATCTACAATGTTGTAATTGGACGCAGCCCGTGCATTGGGGTTGTTGTTGATTCGGCGAAGGGGGAAGTGAGGTGCTTTAGAAGCGCCATCGAGTGGAACCTGAGGTATACGCAATGTCTGATCAGTGGGATGAGCATTAGTATCCTTTTCGGCGGGGGGGGCTTCAGAAGTCGGTCCGTATTGGTTCCGACGGGTTTGGATATTGACGTCCGCAGTGGACATCATCAATAAGTGGTGGGTGCCTAAATCAAACATGGGTTGGTCAGGAGCTGCGTAAGTAATTTTTTGTGGTTGCACGTTGCCCTATGGGGGGGATAACGGCTGAGTGTTCACCACTCCTTGTGTTGGAAAAGGGTTTTGTAATACCAAAGGTTGTTGTGGAGGTGGTGGGGGGTTGGGTGGCGGCTGAGGAGCCGCCTGCCCTTGACGATGGGCGTCATTTGTCCATAGTTGTCGAGCTCGCTCCAGATGTGGGCAAGCGTGGGTATAGTGACCATAGACACCGAAAATGGAACAAGGATGGTTTGTTCGTAGATTAGCATTTTTGGCTTGCTTAGGGGGTCGATCAGGATTCTGATGAGCAGGCGCCGCATTATTGTTTTGCGGAGGATGGGTAGGTTGTGGAGCTTGGTTACGGTTTTGATTGTTTCCACGGTTGCGTCCTCTTCCGCGGTTTGGTTGCCCACCCTGGTTGCATTGGTTATTTTGGTATTGGGGCTGATGTTGTTGTGCATACACATGCCCTTGAGCATTGGGGGGATTCTGAGGAGCCACAGGTGCAGGAGCAGGTTGCGGTGGATAGTATGTAGGTGGAGCTGGAGGTGGTCCAGTTGCCTGTTGGGGTTGTTGGTACCCCTGAGCTGGTGGAGGTGTGAGGTTAGCTGGTGCAAGCGGTTGTGGGTAATGCATGGGCTGTTGTGGGAACTGCATGGGGGTCTGTACCGTAGGTTGAGCATAGTATGTAGGAGGTACATATGCCGATGGCGCTTGGCCATAACAATGTTGTGGACAAGAGGGTCCATGAACGTGATGGGTCTGGTTTGTTGGAGCATAAGAACATGTCGCTCCGGAACTAGATGTAGCCCTAGAAAGGTCTGGGGCGGGCATGGTGCTCACCATACTAAAAGGTTTTGCTTGGGGTGTAATTTGGCCAATAATGCCATCAGCGGCATGTGATGCCCCCGGTGTGTCACCGCGTGCAGAGTCGCCTCGTGGGGCGTCCGGTATGATCGTGTATGGGTAACCCGACTGGGCGTAGATGAGATCAAACTGTTGAGCTTTGAGGATGGCCTCTTCTTCAGACTGGGGTCTTTCAGATGCTACATCCTTCGCAATGAGAGGAAGGAGGGATTTTAGAAACCAATCTAGGAAGATTTGGTCGTCTAATTTTATTTTGCATAGGCTTCGGCGCCGACGCCAATCATGAATATGGTCAGTGATATGCGTGGCCGTGTTCTGTCTGCAAGACAGTAGGATCTCGACGCCCGCATCGTAGCGGACAGGTAACTGGAAGAATTGTAGGAAAGTCAAGGCAAGGGAGGTAAATGTGGCATGCGTCCCATGGGGCTGCTCGATATACCATTTGGCTGCGGAGCCAGTGAAGGTGCGTTGTAAAAGCCGTAGGCGGATTGAGTCATCCACTATGGAGTTGGAGGAACACCATAAATGGAAGGACATGATGTGATTCTGGGGGTCTTCTCCTACCTTACCCTCAAACTTAGGGATGTCAGAGGGAAGCTTAGTGGGCATATGGGGCCACGCAGGATCATGTCTGATGGGGTCATTTGTGAGCCTAGCTAAATCTGGCAGGTTCAGACTTGCCATGTATGGTAGACTAGCAGATGTGGTGACTGGAACTGGGACATGCCTAGCCATTGTGGTATGGTGTAGGGGTCCAGTAGCGCCTAAAGGTATGCTAGGTATGGAGGGTATGTGCCCTCCAATAGGTGTAGTCTGGTGTGGGCCAGCGCCTCCAGGTACAGCTTGGGTGACACTTGGGTTAGGAATCGCACTAGGGATTCCTGGGATAGCACTTCCAAGTGCAACGTGGGTTGCACTTGGGTTGGGAATCGCACTAGGGATTCCTGGGATGGGGTTTGTGGAAACCAAAGGGGGTATGACCCCCATGTTGGGTATACCCATGACAGGTGGTGGCCCTGTGTTAGGCATTCCTAAATGTGGAGTGTTACCCATATTGGGCATACCCAGGGGGGTGGTTGTTGTCGTGGATGGTACGACAGTAGAAGGGTCTGCGGATGTCTGACCTATGGTAGTTGTAAATAGCGGATCAAATGGTGTTCCAGACATAACGGTGGTTGGTGATAACTCTGTGGGATTTTCGGATTCTACCTCCAAATCAAAAGTGAAGTGGGGTATGTCAGAATTGGATGACTGTCTAATTGATTGACGATGTGTCGAATCAAGGGATAGGGCTCTGCGTCCGTGATGTGGAGAGCCAAGTGGACTAAACTCTGGGAGTTCGCCCTGTAGACGACGAGAGCGTCTAAAATTCTCAATGGTGAGAATATGTGTTTGGGTAAAAAATTTGTTTTAAGTATCAGGTGGTGATATATATATATAAAAGACTCAAAACCCTAATGCAACCAAGTGTGCAAGAAGGGGAGTGAAAAAAGAAGGCTCTCAGGCCAAAAAATCAATCCTCAAAAAATGCACTTATTCTAGCAGCTGTGCTACAATAAGTGGAGGAATGCAACAACTGGTCAGAATACCAACATGCAAGCGGCTCCTAGAAAAAATAGGTGTAACTAGACCATAGGTAGGTTGAAATCATGCAAACACCTAATCTAAAAGTATTGTGACTCAAACAGACGATATCCTCTGCAAGGTGATGAAATCCAAGTCAGACAATATGAATGTTGAGACAACGGCTAGATATCCCCCTACCGGGAGGGACACCGGGTAATCAATCCTAAAGACAGGCTACTAGGATACTCCGTTCATGACGCGTCGAGAAAAGGTAAATCTGCCGTTTGGTCCTTTGATCGCAATATCCCAATACAGGGATATCCCGAGAACTGCGAATGGTAGCCCTTCGGTTACTGAATGGATTTCGGTATTCCACTCAGGCTTCCGGAACCATCCTCGCGACTTCAACCCTCCTAAGGGAGAGGCCTTCCCACAAACCGGTTGTGACCGCGCCAAAAAGTACTAAGAGATTTTAGCTCCCTAATTGGACAACTTCTATGTCTCAGATGTATGAACTGAGGGGTGTTATTGGAACACCTATCCCCCCAATACTACCTAGCTACAAGAATTCTTTTAGTGTTCCCCAAGTGGGGTTAAAAGTGTGTTCAAATTATGGTACGTTTTAAGGCTTAGTTCAATTAAGTGATCGTGTGAGTGCACGTGAGGTGTTGGAAACTGAACTTGAAAAAATTAAATGCTTTACAGGAAATTTTCAAAAAATAAAGGATTTTTCGAAAATAAAAAGCAAATATTTATGACTTTTCACTAAAAGGAATTTAAATGCTTTTCAAAAAATAACTCAAAAAATAATGGATTTTTTGGATTTATGAAAGCAAATAATAGAATTCTTTTTAAAAGAAATAAATGGATTTCTTCGTTTCAAGAAAAATTGCTAAGGGCAAGATTTTTAAAGAAGTAAACAAGAAAAAATTTGAATCTAGATGAAAATGCAAAAGGAGTCTTTCTTTCACTTTCTTGAAATTTTTTTTAAAAAGATTTCTAAATATGCACTTTAAATAGTAAAATTTTTTTCAAAGCTGTCAAATATGCAGAATTTAATACTGTAAAAAATGTGCTATGGGAAGAAAGTACAGTAAAATTTTTTTTTCACAATCGGGATGGCCGAATGAAAAAATTCAGCCGCGCGGGTTTTGGACGCACAGCCGCGATGGGCCGCGCGGGTTTTGGACGTACAGTCGTGATGGACCGCGCGGGTTTTGGGCGCACAGTCGCGATGGACCGCGCGGGTTTTAGCTGCACAGTCGCGATGGGCAGCGCGGAAATCGGCCGCGAAGCCGCGGTGTGCAGCGCGGAAAAACGCAGAAAAGTCACGATGGACCGCGCGACTTTCTGGAAAAAACCCGCGATGGACCGCGCGGAAAAACGCAGAAAAGTCGCGATGGACCGCGCGACTGTCTGGAAAAAATCCGCGAGGCGGAAGCCGTGCACGGAAACCAAGAAACGAACCCGAAAATTGAAAATTTCGGGCTGTTTATGGGGCCAAAACTCAGAGCAACAATGGATCTGCTGTCTAAGATGGCAGATCTATGGATCCAAAGGTTAAAAACTCATAAAAAACTAATATTAAAGGCAAAACTAGAGATCTATAGTTCAAACCAAAGCGGAGTCGCCAAAAACTGTTGGCCCGGTTTTGCAACCAGGCTTAGTGCTATGGGCACCTGCTAACTAGTAGCAGCAGTTTCAATAGAAATAAAAACAAGAAACTAAATAAACAAGACTATTCATGGATCTAAGCAAAGATATTAAGCAAATAACAAAAATAATTTAAAATCAAGAACAAGAACATATAAAATAAAGAATTTGTATTGAAAGAATGGGGCAAGCAAGTGCTTGCGGAATCAATACCTCTAATGGTGAGGTTGAATAGCTCCAAGGATGAGCAACTCCAATCTCCAATGGTCTCTTCTCCAATGTGGTTTGCAATGGCTAAAATGCTCAAGGGAGATTTCAGCAGCATAAGGATGAGATAATGGATGGATGTGAAATGAGGAGCCCCTACCACCTTTTTATAGGTTTTGGTGGTGAGGAATACCATTTGTGGTTTTGTGGAAACCAATGGTATTGACCAACATGGTTTAGGTACTTTTCCCTCCTTTTTCCTTTTTTGAATAAAAATAATATTTTAATTCCCTTTTTAATATTTTTGGGAATTTGGACCCTTTTTGAGGTTTTTTATGCTATTTTGGGAAAAATAATATTTTTTAATGGAAAAAGGGGTGTACTAAGGTCTTTTGATGACCTTTTGTTGGTTTCAGAGGCTCAGATGGTGGAAAAGTGGACAAATGGGTCATGTGAGTAAGGGAATGAGCTAGTGAGCACTTTTTAGGTGTTAGCATAACCGGTGTCCCTTGCACTATGGTGGGGGGGTACAAGAATGGTATCTAAGAGATGTGAGGAAGTGATGGAATCAACATTTTTTCAATGCCATGACTCATTGGTGGTTTTCATGATGCTGATGGGGTGTTAAAGTCATTTTGAAAGGTGAAAATGGTGCACATAAGGCCATCTGTCAATGTTTGGATTTCACATAGAGGGATTGAATATAACCGTAGCAAGCAGGAGTTTTTGTACACTCTTGGGCATTTATCAACATAAGTGGGTTTACTTGTTCCACCTACATCGTGTAGTACATTTTCGGGGTTGGTGTTGGTATAAGGATCATAGTAATTGATCTAGTCGAGGGTGACTATATTCCCACTAAAGAGAAACATCATGATGTTGAAGACTAAAGAGGAAACCGCATTCATGGAATACATATAACTAAGGCATGAGTAAAAAGGTCATTCACCTTTATCAAGATCAAAGGTCATAAGGCATGAGTAAAAAGGGTCGATGGTGCCAAGTGAATTAATTAATACTTTCCATTGAGTTTGGAAATACTGTAGTACTTTTAATGTGGACATGGTTTCTAGTCATTAAGCCAAGTCATCCACAAGACTACAGTTATCGTGTGCTTTCATATGAGGATTATGGGGGGTGTGCCGAACTGGTATCTTTGGTATCCTTGGGATTTATTCACCACTTAGGCATGGTATTTGCAAAGGGACCCCCTTAGGGGTAGGTAAGTGCTCCGCTTGCATGGGTATATGCCTGCCATAGCCTTTTTCTCCAGTCTATAGGTTGATATATGTCATGTTCATGTATATTTTTTGAAAGGATCCATTGTTGATGGGGGAAAGGATCCTTCTGCTGAGTAATTAACCTTTGATTGGAAAAGGGTAACTGCAAGACAATTGGTTGTGCTTGTGGAACATTAGGTCCCTGTGAAGGATTCACTACTATCTTTTTATTTGCTCTCACCAACTATTAACAGTTTTGGATGAGTGGACAATGGTGAGTATAGCGACCATAATGATAAATAGAAATGATTTGCAATAGAATTCTTAACCGAAGTAGGGTAGTTATTCATTTATGGTCAAAATGTTATTTGGTATGGTCATAAAGAATAAAGTAAGAACAATCCATTAATACAAAGCACCACAAGTTAAATTCGGTAATAACTTTAGTGGAAAAATTTTGGTGAATACTTGAACATGATGAAGTAGAGCATATGAGTATGAATTCTATTTCATTTTATCCTTTATTCAAGTATGATAGACAACACAATGAAAAGAAATTAACTGGAAAAACATGCAATGAGAAGGAGTAAATACAAACTATAAATTAAATAACACAAGAATCTCTGATAGACTAGACAACTTGCTCGTCTCTGCAATTTCCATTAATCTTGAAGTAATTTCATTACCCAAAGTGGATCTTCTCCCAAAAGGAAATCGAACCCCTTCTCTGTCTATTACACATGAATATATAGAAAAAATATTATTGTCCATTCCTCTCGAGAAGGTCTGAGTAAGCATAACTTCTCTTTCTAAAAATAAACAGTCGATACTAAAATAATGACAGCTATGTAACCAATCACCATTTTCTTAGAATTAGTTTTTTAATAGTAAATAACCAAAAATATATAAATCTTTCTTTTACATGTTTCGAAAGCTAGAATATGTTGCCAGCTGCCTCTAATTGCTCCACTCCTTTAGTTGGTATCTGATACTCTTCCACTTGTAACTATCCTTTGGCATTACCATACCCCCAAGCATTCTCCACTAAAAATGGAATTGATATTTGAATGTATGCTCTGCTTCGGGTGCTTTGAAAATTCGATGTGAATGGTGTCAAGATTTGAAAATTATGTTTATGAAAAAAACTTTAATGCCTCACTTAAACTTTAATCCTGTTCAGCAGTTATAGTGGACACATAAACCTCTATACCACACTCTTAAGCTACAACTGCGACGTGGGTTTATTAATAATTTCCATGGTGTTAAGATCAGCAATGGTAAGTGCAACCCTTTCGACTTTCTACTTCTCTTGTTAGCATCTTTGTGACACTATCCATTTGTTTTCTTTTCATATAAATATCTACTTGATGGTATCTTTCTATGATATCCTTCATAACATCACAAAATTATTCGACAATTAATGTGCCATAATTATCCTTATCTGCAAACTCGAATATGTATGACAGGTTTTCCATTATCTTACTCTGGTCTATTGTTGCACAGTCTCCAAGTGCATAAAATTTATCGCATTCTGTAACGTCCCCTTCGCCCATAATCAAATGCAGGGAAGGAAACATTAACAAAACACTAGGCTTTTGTAAACTTAGCCCCAATGTTTTTACTCATAAAAATATTAACAATTAAAAACTTCGGCGTGTAGATTCAATTCAATATCAACACAGTGGAAAGTAAACATAACAACACATATAAGCATAGATTTGCATCAGCATATTTATCTCAAGCAATCAATAGGAAGAGAATTCAATCCCCTACTTAAGCTACATCATATCGATTTCAACCTTATGAATGCATAACATTCAGATCTAGCACATTGCAGAACACAGATTGTATATAATTTAATCCACGAAGAATACTTATCTTGCAACGCAAATGTCCAACGACTTGCTGTGTGAGAGCAACGTTCCACCAAACCATAGATCTCTGTCAAGCCTGTATTCTTTCAGCTGAGAGATCACCCCCGAGCTGGGCTGTGTATCCACTAAGGAGGAACTAGATGGCTCACTCACAGTCAAGGTTTCGCTCAAACAGCCATGCTAAGCCAACACATAGTTGGGTTTTTCAAGCATGCAATAGGAGATGGAGGAGGATGCTAGTCCACTGAGCTCAATCCCAGAGCCACATACACTTCAAGCTGGACTCAACAATCTCATCCTCTGTTCATCCATCCACACTTGGATTTTTCACAACTCTGTCACAAATAACCCCAAATCCGTCACTGATTTTCTGGGCAGTTAAAATTGGGTTTTGCCCATGGATTTTGGGGGTAGCTACTGCTCTCGAATTTGCCCCAGGGTTCATACCAATGGATCCCCCATTGGATTTCACTGTCCAATACCCATTCTGGGCGTTTTTGGCTTCCCAAAACGTGGGTTCCTTCCAAGTCGCGATTTCTGGTTTTTTTCCCTGCTGGGAACTTGTTTTTGGACGGAAAATGATGCTAGCTCCTTCCACCATGGGATGGGGATGAGAATGAAGCCACCTCCCATGAGGTAGAGTGACTTGTGGGACAAGTAAACAGAGCCCTTACCTGCCCATATGAATTTCTGGGTTGCCCATCCCCCATTAAAGCTATGGGATGACATCTCAACCACTTCCTTACAACAGGCATAAATGTCATCTAGGGAAGTCAATGGGTTTTCATAATGACATGTGGCAGCCTAGGGTTTGGTCCCATAGCCCCCTCACCACTCCCTAGTAGATACATGTGGCCCCTTCTCATTCGTTGCCTCCGTAGCTAGTTTTGGTATTTTATATTGCATGATGTTTAATTACATCCTTTTACAATGTTCCATGGCTTCAGAGCACATGGTATCAAAATATGAAATACTTGCCCTTTAAATAAAATTCGGGCTTTCACTAGCGGGGCCTTGGCCTTGAGCTCCACGCTAGGAAAACATACATCACATGTACACATTATTTACATTAAAGGCTAATACATCCTAAGAGTCAGAATGGGGGTATTACACATTCCTTAACTCGCAACTATTCATCAGTTGCTAAGGTCCGACTATCATTCGGCATCCTGGCCAATTTGCTCCATGAAATTTGATATGATAGGTTGAGTCTCAATTCCAGTAGACTAGACAATCAGACCATATGACATGGATAAGGTCTCATTGTTTCCTTTCTCTTTCATAATAATAGAGTTGTCAATAGTTGACAAGTCTTTGAAATTCGTATTTCTTTGGTGTAGTTTTGTGTTTGATGACTTGGCAGATGTTGTCGATCGCTTGGTGGTTGGCGTTGTCACATGTCAGAAATACCCACGCAAAATTGGGGTTGTGTATTGTTTCTTGACTTATGTGTTGTATGGTAGGTCGCGAAGAGCTAGAGCTTGGCCCTCAAGTTAACATTTTTGGTCAAAATTTCAATGAAATTTTCAAAATAATTACAAACTTACAAAATCAATCACGAAGGATAGTGTTGGATTATAAAAGATAATCTTTTCTTTTATGCCAAGAAAAACAAAGTTTTGGCCAAAGGTTTTAGGAAATGGAGCTCTTATATTATTTTTCCCAAATGCAAAGAACTTCTAACTTGTTTTGAAGTAGTGTGCATGTACTTGACTCATGCTATTAGTGTACAATAATTGGAGATTTCCCCAAAAGAAAACTTGGCAGAAATTTTGAAAATTTATCAGGTGATAACAATTGGCTCCAACTGGGGATGCTGTCCTCCCTACAAGGTAGCAAAGAACCCCGTAGACCATGTGCCTGACCAATGGGCTAATCCCAACATAAAAAATGCAAACTGTAACCTGTACATGTGACTGATCCTTCATCTAAAGACTAGAACCAAATACAAACTACAAATCTGCTCTCAAAACATCAAGCTGAAAATCAAACTTCATACTGAAAACCAAACTGGAAATTTACTAAAATAAATGCTTGCCATGGCGTGCTTACTCAACCAGCCTACCTACTCTAATCTGGCAAAGTCTATGTTCAATCAAGTAATATGGAAATCCTAATGAATCAAATCCATTAGATGGTCGAACAATTAGACTCCTTCATAGTGCTAGAAATAAGTCAATGACAGAAAATATAAAAGTGTAGGAAACCAATGATACTCTTTATTTTCACAGTGAAAATATGGCTGCAAATTTAAACTGAAAAAACCTTCTATATATTCACCTATAGGGTCATAAAAATCAGGGATGTTCCGTTGATTCCCACAGCAGTTTATAACCTGGTCATCATACATGGACTCTTCATATGTATCTTTTACTTGCACATACTGTTTAAGGTCATAAAACTCATCTCTAGACACAAACATTTCCAGTCCTCGACAACTAAAGGCAGCTCCAGGGCCTCAAGATATTCCTTGAGTTTTTCAACAAATTATTTTAAGAAACCGACCTTATCTTCGGAAGAACATTTACATGACTTCAAGTATATGGATAAATTTTTTGAGAAAGACTCTTCGATTTGGTCATTATCAAACATGTAAAAATATTCTTTAAAACCCTCAACAAAAACAGGATTTTCCACATACCCTGTCATCTTGATTTGATGAAGAAACTGAATCAACACTTCAAACTCTAAAGCTTTCTAATAGTGGATTTGCCATGAAATTTCTGAAATATGGATTCTTCGAGGTTGGAGTCGCCAGGTGACAGATGCACACCCTACTTGACATCTGACCATTGTTCACCATCAATTATCAGAGCTGGAAACTTTGTCGTTCTTCCCAGGAAAAATGAGCCTTTGTTCCTCAGCAACGGTACCAAAATGTTATCACTCAGATTTTACCTTGGTCTATATCAAGGAAACCCCGAGGTAACCTGAAACCAACCTTTAGGATTAGAAGCTATCCCTTCCAGTCCGGAGAGGGCTCTCTGATACAATTCAATCACCCAATGTCACCTCAGTGATCAATTGTTTACTCAAGAACAGTAGCTAGATCAATAATAAGAACAAGATTTAAAGGATGGGTTTTGGATTGGACAAGGAAAAAAGTTCATTAGGCATGGAGTCGAATACATATAATGATAAATAGAAATGCTTTGAAATGGAATTCTTAACAGAGGCAGGCTAGTTATTCATTTATAGTTAAAATTCTATTTGGTGTGCTGATAAAGAAGAATGTAAGAACAATCAATAAATATAGAGCACCATAAGATGAATTACGTAATAACTTTAGTGGAAAACATTTGGTGAATACTTGAACACGATGAAGTAGAGCATGTGAGTATGAATTCTATTTCATTTTAGCCTTTATTCAAGTATGATAGACAACACAATGAAAGGAAATTAACTGGAAAAAATGCACATGAGAAGGAGGAAATACAGACTATAAAGTAAATAACACAAGAATCTCTGATAAACTAGACAACTTGCTCAGCTCTGCAATTTCCATTAATCTTGAAATAATTTCATTACCCAAAGTGGATCTTCTCCCAAAAGGAAATCGAATCCCTTCTCTGTCTAATACACATGAATATATAGAAAAATTATGACTATCTAGTCCTCTCGAGAAGGTCTGAGTCAGCATAACTTCTCTTTCTAAAAATAAACAGATGATACTAAAATAATGACAGCTATGTAACCAATCACTAGTTTCTAAGAATTAGTTTTTTAATAGTAAATAACCAAAAATACATAAATGTTTCTTTTACATGTTTCTAAAGATAGAATATGTTTCCAACTGCCTCTAATTGCTCCACTCCTTTAGTTGGTATATGATACTCTGCCGATTGTAACTGTCATTTGGCATTACCATACCCCCAAGCATTCTCCACTGAAAATGGAATTGATATTTGAATGTATGCTCTACTTCGGGTGCTTTGAAAATTCCACGTGAACGGTGTCAAGATTTGAAAATTATGTTTATGAAAACAAATTTATTGCCTCACTTCAACTTTAATCCTCTTCGACAGTTATAATGGACACATAAACCTTTGTACCACACTCTTAAGCTACAACTGTGACGTGGGTTTATTAATAATTTCCATGGTGTTAAGACTAACAATGGTAACTGCAACCCTTTCCACTTTCTACTTCTCCTGCCAACAGCTTTGTTACACTATCCATTTGTTTTCTTTTCATATAAATATCTACTTGATGGTATCTTTCTATGATATCCTTCATAACATCACAAAATTCTTCAACAATTAATGTGCTAGAATTATCCTTATCTGCAAACTCAAATATGTACGATAGGTTTTCCATTACCTTACTCTAGTCTATTGTTGCATAGTCTCCAAGTGCATAAACATTATCGCATTCCTTAACTCGCAGCTATTCATCAGTTGCTAAGGTCTGACAATCATTTTGCATCCTGGCCAATTTTCTCGATGAAATGTGATATGACAGGTTGAGTCTCAATTCCAGTAGACTAGACAATCAGACCATATGACATGGATAAGGTCTCATTGTTTCATTTCTCTTTCATAACAATACAGTTGTCAATAATTGACAAGTCTTTGAAACTCGTCTTTCATCTGCGTAGTTTGGTGTTCAATTACTTGGCAGATGCTATCGATTGCTTGGCGGTTGGTGTTGTCACCTGTCAGAAATACACATGCAAATAGAACAGTTTGTGCCCTAAGCTTTGAGTTTTTAATTTTTCAGTTTTTGGAATAATCCCACACTCATAAGGAAACATTTACTTTTTAGTGTTTAAATATTCCAATGATAATATGACAACTTCGATGATGTGATCCCAAGGCTACTCTTGGAAGCATTGCGCTTGTGCATTGGGCTTGTGTAGTGTTGCTTGAATTTTGTGTTGTATGGCAGGTCGCGAAGAGCTGGAGCTTCGCCCTGAAGTCAATATTTTTGGTCAAAATTTCATTGAAAATTTCAAAACAATTAAAAACTTACAAAATCAACCAAGAAGGGTAGTTTTGGCTTATAAAACACAATTATTTTTTTTATGCCAAGAAAAATAAAGTTTTGGCCAAAGGTTTTAGGAAATCGAGCTCTTATATATTTTTTCCCAAATGCAAAGAACTTCTAACTTGTTTTGAAGTCATATGCAGGTACTTAACTCATGCTATTGGTGTAAAATACTTGGATATTTTCCCGAATGCAAACTTGGCAAAAATTTTGAAAATTTATCAGGTGATAACAACTGGCTCCAACTGGGGATGCTATCCTCCCTACGAGGTAGCAAATAAACCCATAGACCATGTGCCTGACCAATGGGTTGATCCCAACATGAAAACTGCAACCTGTAACCTTTACCTGTGACCGATCCTTCATCTAAATACTGGAACCAAATACAAACTGCAAATCTACTCTCAAAAATTCAAGCTGAAAATCAAAATTCATACTGAAAACCGAACTGAAAAATTACTGAAAGAAATGGTCGCCATGCCGAGCTTATTCAACCTACCTACCTACTCTAATCCGTCAAAGTATATGTTCAATGAAGTAATACAGAAATGGCAATGAAGCCAATCCATTAGATGTTTGAACAATCAAACTCTTTCATAGTGTTGGAAATAAGTCAATCATAGAAAATATGAAAGTATAGGAAACCAATGATACTCTTTATTTTCACATTGAAAACATGGCTACAAATTTAAATAGAAAAACCTTCCATATATTCACCTATAAGGTCATAAAATCACGGATGTTCCATTAATTCCCATGGCAGTTTATAACGTGGTCTTCATACATGGACTCTTCATATGTATCTTTTACTTGCACATACTATTTTGTGTCGTAAAACTCGTCTCCAGACACAAAAAATTTCCAGTACTCAACAACTAAAGGCAGCGAAAAGGATTTTTCAAAAGACAAGCTTTGATAATGAAAGTCTTGGGACTGAATTTGATCCTCTAGAGCCTCAAGATTTTCCTTGATTTTTTCAACAAATTCTTTTAAGAAACCGACCTTATCGTCGGAAGATTATTTACATCAGTTCAAATATATGGATAATTTTTTTGAGAAATCCCTCAACAAAAACAGGATTTTCCACAAACCCTATCATCATGATTTAATGAAGAAACTGAATCAACACTTCAAACTCTAAATCTTTCTAATAGTGGAGTTTCCATGAAATTTTTGAAATATGGATACTTTGAGGTTGGAGTCGCTAGGTGAAGATGCACATCCTACTTGACATTTGACCATTGTTCACCATGAACCATCATAGCTGGAAACTTCCTTGTTCTTCCTAGGGAAAATAAACCTTTGTTCCCTGGCGACGACGCCAAAATGTTATCACTCAGATTTTACCTTGGGTTGTATCAAGGAAACCCTAGGTAAACTCAAACCAATCTTTAGGATTAGAAGCTATCCCTTCCAATCAGGAGAGGGCTCTCTCATACAATTCAATGACCCAATGTCACCTTAGTGATCAATTGTTTACTCAAGAACACTGGCTAGATCATTAATAAGAACAAGATTTAAAGGATGGGTTTTTTATTGGACAAGGAAAACGGTTCATTGGGAATGGAGTCGAATACATATAATGATAAATAGAAATGCTTTGCAATGGAATTCTTAACAGAGGTAGGGTAGTTATTTATTTACAGTCAAAATGCTATTTGGTCTGGTGATAAAGAATAAAGTAAGAACAATCCATTAATACAGAGCACCACAAGATGAATTCGGTAATAACTTTAGTGGAAAAATTTTGGTGAATACTTGAACACGATGAAGTAGAGCATGTGAGTACGAATTCTATTTCATTTTAGCCTTTATTCAAGTATGACAGACAACACAATGAAAGGAAATTACCTAGAAAAACATGCACATGAGAAGGAGGAAATACAGACTATAAAGTAAATAACACAAGAATCTCTGATAGACTAGACAACTTGCTCGGCTCTGCAATTTCCATTAATCTTGAAATAATTTCATTACCCAAAGTGGATCTTCTCCCAAAAGGAAATCAAACCCCTTCTATGTCTATTGCACATGACTATATAGAAAAACTATGACTGTCCAGTCCTCTCGAGAAGTTCCGAGTTAGCCTAAATTCTCTTTCTAAAAATAAACAGTCGATACTAAAATAATGACAGCTATGTAACTAATCAGTATTTTCTAGGAATTAGTTTTTTAATAGTAAATAACCAAAAATATAGAAATGTTTCTTTTACATGTTTCAAAAGCTAAACTATGCTTCAAGCTGCCTCTAATTGCTCCACTGCTCTAGTTGGTATCTGATACTCTACCACCTATAACTGTCCTTTGGAATTACCATACCCCCACGCATTCTCCACTAAAAATGGAATTAATATTTGAATGTATGCTCTACTTCGGGTGATTTGAAAATTCCATGTGAACGTTCTCAATATTTGCAAATCATGTTTATGCAAACAACTCTAATGCCTCACTTCAACTTTACTCCTCTTCAATAGCTATAATGGACACATAAATCTCTGTACCAAACACTTAAGCTATAGCTGCGACGTTGGTTTATTAATAATTTCCATGGTGTTAAGACCAGGAATGGTAAATGCAACCCTTTCCACTTTCTACTTCCGCTGCCAGCATCCTTTTTACACTATCCATTTGTTTTCTTTTCATATAAATATCTACTTGATGGTATCTTTCTATGATATCCTTCATAACATTACGGAATTCTTCGATGGTTAATGTGCCAGAATTATCCTTATCTGCAAACTCGAGTATGTACGACAGGTTTTCCATTATCTTACTCTAGTCTATTGTCGCACAGTCTCCAAGTGCAAAAACATTATCGCATTCCTTAACTCGCATCTATTCATCAGTTGCTAAGGTTCGACTATCATTCTTCATCCTGGCCAATTTGATCCATGAAATGTGACACGACCGGTCGAGTCTCAATTCCAGTAGACTAGAAAATCGAACCATATGACATGGATAATGGCTCATTGTTTCCTTTATATTTCATAACAATATAATTTTAAATAATTGACAAGTGTTTGACACTCGGCTTTCTTTGGCGTTGTTTGGTGTTCGATGACTTGGTAGATGTTGTCGATCGCTTGGTGGTTAGCGTTGTCACCTTCCAGAAATACACATGCAAATAAAACAGTTTGCGCACCAAGCTTTGCGTTTTTAATTTCACTTTTGGGAATAATCCCACACTCATAGCGAAACATTTACTTTTTAGTGTTTAAATATGCCAACGCTAATATACCAAATCCAATGATGGGAGCCCAAGGCTACTCTCGGAAGCTTGGTGCTTGTGCATTGGGCTTGTGTATTGTTGCTTAATTTATGTGTTGTATGGCAAGTTACAAAGATATGGAGCTTGGCCCTCAAAATTTCAATGAAATTTTTGGTCAAAATTTCAATGAAATTTTTGGTCAAAATTTCAATGAAATTTTCAAAAGAATTAAGAACTTACAAAATCAACCAAGAAGGTTAGTTTTGGCTTATAAAAGACAATCATTTTTTGTATGCTAAGAAAAAAAATGTTTTGGCCAAAGGTTTTAGGAAATAGAGCTCTTATATTTTTTTGCCCAAAATGCAAAGAACTTATAACTTGTTTTGAAGTAGTGTGCAGGTACTTGACTCATGCTATTGGTGTAAAATACTTGGATATTTTCTCGAAAGCAAACTTGGCAAAAATTTTGAAAATTTATCGGGTGATAACAATTGGCTCCAACTAGGGAGGCTATCCTCCCTGCGAGGTAGGAAATAACACCGTAGACCATGTTCCTAACCAATGGGATGATCCCAACATGAAAAATGCAACCTGAAGCCTGTACCTATGACCGATCCTTCATCTGAAGACTGGAACCAAATACAAACTAAAAATCTGCTCTCAAAACATCAAGCTGAAAATAAAAAATCATACTGAAAACCAAACTGAAAAATTACTGAAAGAAATGTTCGCCATGCCGAGATTATTCAACCTGCCTACCTACTCTAATCTGTCAATGTCTCTCTTCAATCAAGTGATACATAAATTCCCATAAAACTAATCCATTAGATGTTCAAACAATCAGACTCCTTCATAGTGCTGGAAATAAGTCAATGACATAAAATATGAAAGTTTACGAAACCAATGATACTCTTTATTTTCACACTGAAAACATGGCTGCAAATTTAAACTGAAAAAGCCATCCATATATTCACCTATAGGGTCATAAAAATCAGGGATGTTTTGTTGATTCCCACAGTGGTTTATAACTTGGTCATCATACATGGACTCTTCATATGTATCTTCTAATTGCACATAGTGTTTTGGGTCTGAAAATTCATCTCCAGACACAAAACATTTCTGTTCCACGACAACTAAAGGCAGATGAAAGTATTTTTCAAAAGACAAGATTTGATCATGAAAGTATTGGGACTGAATTTGATCCTCTAGCACCTCAAGATCTTCCTTGAGTTTTTCAACACATTCTCTTAAGAAACTGACCTTATCTTCGTAAGAACATTTACATGACTTCAAATATATGGATAAATATTTTGAGAAAGACTCTTCGATTTGGTCATTTAAAAACATATCAAAATATTCTTTAAAACCCTCAATAGAAACAATATTCGCCACATACCCTATCATCTAATTTGATGAAGAAACTGAATCAACACTTCAAACGCTAAAGATTTCTAATAGCGGAGTCGCCATGAAATTTCTGAAATATGGATTCTTCGAGATTGGAGTCGTCAGGTGAAACATGAACAACCGACTTTACATCTGACCATTGTTCAACATCAACAATCAAAGCTAGAAAATTTGTCGTTCTTCCCAGGGAAAATGAACCTTTGTTCCCCGGCGACGACGCTAAAATGCTATCACTCGGATTTTACCTTGAGTTGTATCAGGCAAAACCCCGAGGTAACCTCAAACCAACATTTAGGATTAGAAGCTATCCCTTCTAATACAAAGAGGGCTCTCTCATACAATTAAATCACCCAATGTCACCTCAGTGATCGATTGTTTACTCAAGAACAGTGGCTATATCATTGATAAGAACAAGATTTAAAGGATGGGTTTTGGATTGGACAAGGAAAACACTTAATTGGGAATGGATTTCAATACATATAATGATAAATAGAAATGCTTTGCAATGGTATTCATAACAAAGGAATGGTAGTTATTAATTTACAGTCAAACTGATATTTGGTCTTGTGATAAAGAAGAAGGTAAGAACAATCCATTAATACAGAGCACCATAAAATGAATTCTATAATAACTTTAGTGGAAAAGTTTGTTGAATAGTTGAACACGATGAAGTAGAAAATATGAGTATGAATTCTATTTCATTTTAGCCTTTATTCACGTATGACAGACAACACAATGAAAGGAAATTAACTGGAAAAACATGCACATGAAAAGGAGGAAATACAGACTATAAAGTAAATAACACAAGAATCTCTGATAGACTAGACAACTTGCTCGACTCTGCAATTTCCATTAATCTTGAAATAATTTCATTACCCAAAGTTGATCTTCTCCCAAAAGAAAATCGAACCCCTTCTCTGTCTATTACGGATGAATATATAGAAAAACTATGACTATCTAGTCCTCAAGAGAAGTTTTGAGTCACCCTAACTTCTCTTTCTAAAATAAAAAAAGTTGATACTAAAATAATGACAGCTATGTAACAAATCACTATTTTCTAAGAATTAGTTTTTTAATAGTAAATAACTAAAAATATAGAAATCTTTCTTTTACATGTTTCGAAAGTTAGAATATGCTTCCAACTGCCTCTAATTGCTCTAGTCCTCTAGTTGGTATATGATACTCTACCACCTGTAACTGTCATTTGGAATTACCATACCCCCAAGCATTCTCCACTAAAAATGGAATTGATATTTGAATGTATGCTCTACTTCGGGTGATTTGAAAATTCCATGTGAACGGTCTCAAGATTTGCAAATTATGTTTATGCAAACAAGATTAGTTCCTCACTTCAACTTTACTCCTCTTCGACAGTTATAATGGACACATAAACCTCTGTACCAAACCCTTAAGCTATAGCTGCGATGTGGGTTTATTAATCATTTCCATGGTGTTAAGACTAGCAATGGTAACTGCAACCCTTTCCACTTTCCACTTCTCCATCTAGCAGCATTGTTACACTATCCATTTGTTTTCTTTTCATATAAATATCTACTTGATGGTATCTTTCTATGATATCCTTCATAACATCATGAAATTCTTCGACAGTTAATGTCCCAGAATTATCCTTATCTGCAAACTCAAATATGTACGACAGGTTTTCCATTATCTTACTTTGTTCTATTGTTGCACAATCTCCAAGTGCATAAACATTATCGCATTCCTTAACTTGCAGCTATTCATCAGTTGCTAAGGTCCAACTATCATTCTGCTTCCTGGCCATTTTGCTCCATGAAATTTGATAGGACAAGTCGAGTCTGAATTCCAGTATACTAGACAGTCGGACCATATGACATGGATAAGGTCTCATTGTTTCCTTTCTCTTTCTTAACAATACAGTTGTCAATAATTGACAAGTATTTTATGCTCGGATTTCTTTGGCGTAATTTGTTGTTTGATTACTTGGCAGATGTTGTCGATCGCTTGGTGGTTGGCATTGTCACCTGTCAGAAATACACATGCAAATAGAATGGTTTGCGCACCAAGATTTGCATTTTTAATTTTTCACTTTTGGGAATAATCCCACACTCATAAGGAAACATTTACTTTTTATTGTTTAAATATGCCAGCGGTAATATAAAAAAATCGATGATGTGATCCCAATCCTACTCTTGGAAGCTTGGCGCTTGTGCATTGGGATTGTGTATTATTGCTTGACTTATGTGTTGTATGGCAGGTCACAAAGAGCTGAAGCTTGGCCATCGAGTAAATATTTTTGTTCAAATTTTTTTTGAAATTTTCAAAACAATTAAAAACTTACAAAATCAACCAAGAAGGGTAGTTTTGGCTTAGAAAAGACAATTTTTTTGTATGACAAGAAAAACAAAGTTTTGGCCAAAGGTTTTAGGAAATAGAACTGTTTTTTTTTCCCAAAATGCAAAGAAATTCTAAGTTGTTTTGAAGTAGTGTGTCGGTACTTGACTCATGCTATTGGTGTAAAATACTTGGAAATTTTCCCGAAAGAAAACTTGGCAAAAATTTTGAAAATTTATCAGGTGATAACAACTGGCTCCAACTGGGTATGCTATCCTCCCTTCCAAGTAGCAATGAACCGCATAGACCATGTGCCTGACCAATGGGATGATCCCAACATGAAAACTGCAACCTGTAACCTGTACCTGTGACGGATCCTTCATCTGAAGACTGGAACCAAATAGAAACTGCAAATATGCTCTCAAAACTTCAAGCTGGAAATCAAAATTCATAAGAAAAACCGAACTGAAAAATTACTGAAAGAAATGCTCGCCATGCTGATCTTATTCAACCTGCCTACCTACACTAATCTACCAAAGTATCTGTTCAATCAAGTAATATGGAAATGCCAATGAATCCAATCTATTATATTCTCGAACAATCAGACTCCTTCATAGTGCTGTAAATAAGTCAATGACAGAAAATATGAAAGTATTGGAAACCAATGATACGCTTTATTTTCACAGTGAAAACATGGATGCAAATTTAAACTGAAAAAACCTTCCATATATTCACCTATAGGGTCATAAAAATCACGGATCTTCTATTGATTCCCACAACAGTTTATAACCTGATCATCATACATGGACTCTTCATATGTATCTTTTACTTGCACATATTGTTTTGGGTCGTAAAACTCATCTCAAGACACAAAACATTTCCTGTCCTCGACAACAAAAGGAAGCTGAAAAGATTTTTCAAAAGACAAGCTTTAATAGTGAAAATCTTGGGACTGAATTTGATCCTCTAGGGCATCAAGATCTTTCTTGAGTTTTTCAACAAATTCTTTTAAGAAATTGACCTTGTCTTCGAAAGAACATTTACATGAATTCAAATATATGGAATTTTTTTTGAGAAAGACTCTTTGATTTGGTCATTGTCAAACATGTCAAAATATTCTTTAAACCCCTCAACATAAACATGATTTTCCACATACCCTGTCATCTTGATTTGATGAAAAAACTGAATCAACACTTCAAACACTAAAGCTTTCTAATAGTGGAGTCGCCATGAAATTTATGAAATCTGGATTCTTCGAGGTTGGAGTCGCTAGGTGAAATATGCACAACCTACTTGACATCTAACCGTTGTTCACCATCAACCATCAGAGCTGGATAATTTGTCATTCTTCCTAGGGAAAATAAACCTTCATTCCCCAGCAACGGCGCCAAAATGTTATCACTCGAATTTTACCTTGGGTTGTATCAACAAAACCATGAAGTAACCTCAAACCAACCTTTAGGATTAGAAGCTATCCCTTCCAATCCGGAGAGGGCTTTCTCATACAACTCAATCACCCAGTGTCACCTTAGTGATCGATTGTTTACTCAAGAACAATGGCTAGATCAATAATAAGAACAAGATTTAAAGGATGGGTTTTGGATTGGACAAGGAAAACAATTCATCGGGCACGGAGTCGAATACATATAATGATAAATAGCAATGCTTTGAAATGGAACTCTTAACAGAGGAAGGGCAGTTATAGCTTTACATTCAAAATGCCATTTCGTATGGTGATAAAGAATAAAGTAATTAGGAAAATCCATTAATACATAGTACCATAAGATGAATTCCATAATAACTTTAGTGGAAAAAATTTGGTGAATAGTTGAGCACGATGAAGTAGAGAATATGATTATGAATTCTATTTCATTTTAGCCTTTATTCAAGTACGACATTCAACATAATGAAAGGAAATTAACTGGAAAAACATGCACACAAGAAGGAGGAAATACATACTATAATGTAAATAACATAAGAATCTCTGGTAGCCTAGACAACTTGCTCGGATCCAAAACTTCCATTAATCTTTAAATAATTTCGTTACCCAAAGTAGAACTTCTCCCAAAAGGAAATAGAACCCCTTCTCTGTCTATGACGAGTGAAAATATAGGAAAAATATGACTTTCCAGGCCTCTCGAGAAGGTCTGAGTCACCCTAACTTCTCTTTCTAAAAATAAATAGTCGATACTAAAATAATGACATCTATGTAACCAATCACTATTTTCTAGGAATTAGTTTTTTAATAGCAAATAACCAAAAATATAGAAATGTTTCTTTGACATGTTTCAAAATCTAGAATATGATTTCAATTGCTTCTAATTGGTATCTGATACTCTTCCACCTGTAACTATCCTTTGGCATTACCATAGCCCCAAACATTCGCCATTGAAAATGGAATTGATATTTGAATGTATGCTCGGCTTCGGTTGCTTTGAAAATTCCATGTGAACGGTCTCAAGATTCGAAAATTAAATTTATGGAAACAATTTTAATGCCTCACTTCAACTTTAATCCTCCTCGAAAGTTATAATGGACACATAAACCTCTGTACCAAACCCATAAGCTACAGCTGCGACATGGCTTTATTAATAATTTCCATGGTGTTAAGACCAGCAATGGTAACTGCAACCCTTTCGACTTCCTACTTCTCCTTCTAGCAGCTTTGTTACACTATCCATTTGTTTTATTTTCATATAAATATCTACTTGATGGTATATTTCTATGGTATCCTTCATAACATCACGAAATTCTTCAACTGTCAATGTGCCAAAATTATCCTTATCTGCAAACTCGAATATGTACGACAGGTTTTCCATTATCTTACTCTGGTCTATTGTTGTACAGTCTCCAAGTGCATAAACATTATCGCATTCCTTAACTCGCAGCTATTCATCAGTTTCTAAGGTCCTTAAAATTTATTAGGTGATAACAACTGGGTCCAACTGGGTATGCTATCCTCCCTGTGAGGTAGAAAAGAACCTCGTAGACCATTTTCCTGACCAATGCGATGATCCGAACATCGATATTACAACCTGTAACATGTCCCTATGACTGATCCTTCACCTGAAGACTAGACCCAAATACAAACTACAAATATGCTCTCAAAACTTCAAGCTGAAAATCAAAATTCATACTGAAAACCAAACTGAAAAATCACTGAAATAAATGCTCGCCATGCCGAGCTTTGTGAGGCACCTGCAACAATTAATTAACAAGAATACGCGAAATAGAAGAAATGACAGAACTCAGAATCACTTTTGTATTGATCACAGGCCACTTCGAGGGGGCAACCTCCTTTGAGGAAGCTCAATACAAATAACTTCACGGTGCCTTCATAGGTCTCAACAGACACTTATATACTAATTCTAGGTGCCAATACTATGGGTCGAAACCATGGGCCGTTACAAACTATGGATTAATAATACTACGGGCGGCTTACAAAGCATATGCGCCAACAACAATAACACAAACTATTGATTAACAAATACTACGGGACGACTTACAAAGCATATGCGTCCAACAACAACATACTAACAAAGTAAAGACATGGATTCCTAACATCCCCTCCCCCTTAAAAAAAGCTTTGTCCTCAAAGCTTTAGATGTGGAAATTGTTGTTGAATCTGAAGGAGTGGTTCCCATGTAGCATCCTCTGGTTGCATGTTGTGCCATTGAATTAAGACCTCTGTGATAGAACGAGAGCGAAGTTGACGCGTGCACCGATTGAGGATGGCCTCTGGCTCCAAAAGGATGGATCCTTCATTATTCAGTTTGGGTAAAATCGTTTGGCCGCTGATGTTGGTGCCAAGAACTTTCTTCAGACAAGAGACATGAAAGACTGGATGAATGCGGGAAGAAGGAGGAAGTTCCAATTTATAAGCAACGGACCCAATCCTCTGAAGAATCCGATATGGCCCATAGAACTTTGGAGCGAGCTTATGACGCCCTTTGAGTTTCAAGGAGGATTGTTTGTACGGCTGGAGACGAAGAAAAACCATATCGCCGACTTGAAAAGTGCGCTCTGAACGGTGCTGATCAGCTTGTTGCTTCATGCGATTTCTTGCCATGTGAAGATTGTCCCGCAAAATGTGAAGAATCTGATCACGGTTGCGAAGGACCTTGTCAACTTCCTGAATTGGTGAACTGGTGGGGGTGTATGGAAGAAGAGATGGAGGTGCCTGACCGTAGACTGCTTCATATGGGGTCATTTTAGAGGCAGTATGGTAAGAGGTATTGTACCACCATTCAGCGAGAGGGAGCCACTTTGCCCACTGATGTTGTTGTTCTGAGGTGAAGCAACGAAGATAAGTTTCCAAGCATTTATTGACAATTTCAGTCTGACCATCTGTTTGTGGGTGATACCCTGAACTCATCTTCAGTTTGGTGCCAGTGTGGCGAAATAGTTCTGTCCAAAAATGACTAGTGAAAGTCGCATCATGATCCGAGACAATGGAAAAAGGGATTCCATGAAGACGAAAGATCTGGTCCATAAAAATTTGAGCGACAGAGGAGGATGTATAGGGATGGCTGAGAGCGCAAAAATGACTATATTTGGAGAGACGAACAACCACAACGAGAATCACTGTCTTCCCGCCAGATTTAGGGAGCCCTTCAATGAAATCCATAGAAATATCTGTCCAAATCCGTGTAGGTATGGGAAAGGGTTCAAGCAATCCTGGAAGGAGTGTTGTTTCACCCTTATTGCGCTGACAGGTATCACATTCGGACACCATCTGTTGAATTGTCCTTTTCATGCCCTGCCAAAAGAAGTTACGCCGTGCTCGTTCATATGTTTTGAGGAACCCAGAGTGCCCGGCCGATGGAGAAGCATGGAGTTCATAGAAGACATCCTGTTGAAGATCTGTGCTCCGGGGAAGCACCAGACGACCCTTGTATCGCAGAGAAGCACCATCCCAAGAGTAATTTGGGATAGCCGAAGGATTGTTGGTCAAGCGTTGGATGATATGAGATAAGGAAGAGTCATTGACGTAACCCTGTTGAAAAGATTGCAACCAATTTGGAACATGCATAGAAATAGCTGAAAGACAACCTTGGGCATCAAATGTGCGAGAAAGAGCATCTGCCACAATATTGTCTTTACCCTTCTTGTAAGTGATCTCATAGTCATAACCCATGAGTTTGCTAACCCATTTCTGTTGTGCCGGGGAGGAGACACGCTGGTCCAAGAAATATTTCAGACTCTGGTGATCAGTCTTGATGTAGAAATGATTCCCTAATAGGTATGGACGCCACTTCTGTACTGCATGCAAAATAGCCATCATTTCCTTCTCATAGGTAGAGGCAGCTAAATTCTTACCTGAAAGGGCTTTGCTGGTGAACGCGATGGGGTGTTCATCTTGAAGGAGAACAACACCAAGTCCATTGCCGCAAGCATCACTCTCAATAGTGAAGGGCTTGGAAAAATCGGGCATAGCTAGCACAGGTGTAGTACACATATCTTGTTTTAGTTTGTCAAATGCACACTGAGCATCAGGTGTCCATGTAAAAGCATATTTTTTTAATAGAGCAGTTAATGGAGCTGCAATCTTCCCATAATCATTGACAAACTTGCGGTAGTAGCCAGTCAACCCCAAAAAACCACGAAGGCTCTTGAGTGTCTGAGGATGTGGCCAATTGTTCATGGCCTCGATTTTTGCAGGATCCACGCGAACCCCTTGTGCTGAGATAATGTGCTTGAGATACTCAACTTCCTCTTGTCCAAAAACACATTTAGACTGCTTGGCATGGAGATGATGGTCAGAGAAAAGTTGCATGACAAGATCCAGATGCTGGAGATGTTCATCCCATGTTTTACTATAGATGAGGATATCATCAAAGAATACCAGAATGAATTTCCGCAAGTAGGGTCGAAATATTTTATTCATTAAGGCCTGGAATGTGGAAGGAGCATTAGTGAGGCCAAAGGGCATGACCAAAAACTCATAATGGCCATCATGTGTGCGAAAAGCTGTTTTAGGAATATCATCCTCATGAACCCGAATTTGATGATACCCAGAACGAAGATCCAACTTGGAGAAAAAGTGAGCCCCATGAAGCTCATCAAGAAGCTCATGAACAACAGGAATTGGAAACTTATCCTTGATGGTGAGGTGATTAAGTGCTCGGAAGTCAATGCAGAGGCGCCATGACCCATCTTTTTTGCGGACAAGAATAACTGGAGAAGAAAAGGAACTAGTGCTTGGGCGAATAATACCTTGCTTCAATAAGTCCCGAACAAGCATTTCAATCTCTGTTTTTTGGTGAAATGGGTAGCAATAGGGCCTGATGTTGGGAGGAACGCTGCCAGGAAGGAGCTGAATATGATGGTCTTCTGGCTTGGAAGGTGGTAATCCCACTAGTTCAGCAAAGACACCTATATATCGATCCAGAATTTGTTGTAGATCCAAAGGAGTAGTGGAGACCGCTGATGGTTGCATCTGGATGGAATGGATCTGAGCGATGACACCATGTGAACTCTTCTTGAGGAGTTTTTCCATGCGATGTGAACTGATGATGCTGAGAGAACCTGGTTGTAATCCTGTCAATGTGTGTTTGTGTCCATTGAGGGAAAACTGCATCCAAAGTTCGGCAAAATCCCATAAGATAGGTCTGAGTGTGCGTAGCCATTGAGCACCCAAAACCACATCACATCCACCTAAGGGCAAGGCAAACATGTTCGAGCGCAAGATATAATCTCCCATCGAGATACGCACATTTCGACACTTCCCTTTGCAAGGTAAGGTGCCCCCATTGGCAATCATGACTTCAAAGTTGGAGCAAGGATGGATAAAACAATCAACTTGTTTGGCGATCCGAGGGTCAATGAAATTATGAGTGCTACCAGAATCAATGAGGATTGTAAGAGGAAGCTTCTTGAAGTAACCCCTGACCCGCATTGTTTGGGGGGTGGTGATTCCATCTAAAGCATGGAGAGATATCTCTGGCTGGTCATCCTGATACGGAGGGTCAATAGGCGGTTCTTGACTGTCGACCGGAGCATCCAATGTTTCTGGATCTTCGTCACCCATTTTAGAGGCAGGCGGAGACTCCACATCCAGGAGATAGAGCTTTTACTGAACACATCTATGTCCCCGAGTGAATTTCTCATCACAATTATAGCAAAGCCCCCTTTCTATGCGTGCTTGCATCTCTGTTTCAGACAAACGCTTGATAGGAGTCGGTCGAGGAGCCTGCGGTATAGGTGGTCGCTGAGAACCCATATTTCGGAAGGGAACAAAAGTGGGCTTGGAGCGTTGTTGGGCTGCAAGCTTGTCTTCTGCCAACTTAGCCAACCCGAGTGCTTCCATCATTGTGTTGGGGTAGAACATTTTGACCTCAGAGCGAATGGCATCCTTTAGACCACTGATAAAACAACTCTGGTAAAATTCATTAGACAATCCTTCGGTGTGGTTGGCTAGATTCTCAAATTCAGTTTGATACTCTCTCACAGTGCCAGTTTGGCGAAGTTTAGTGAGGGCTCCTGTGAAGTCATCAAAAGCACTAGGACCAAATCGTTGCAAAAGGAGCTGGCAAAAGTCTAGCCAGTTGGGCTCTGGATGAGCCTTGATGTACCAGTGGTACCATTGAAGAGCTTCCTTTTCCAAATGAAAGGATGCCAGTGGAACTTTGTTGACATCAAAAGTATTATGCAGACTGAAATACTGTTCTGCACGATAGATCCATCCAGTTGGATCGGTACCATTGAAGCGAGGAAAATCAAGCTTCGGACCACGAAAATTGCTGGAAGCAGAGAACCCATTGTCTACTGAAGACCCGGACTGCCGTTTGTTGTTCATAGCTGAATGTTCAAGATGGAGACCAAGAAATTTTTCATCCAGATCCTGGAGTTTGGATTGGATGGCTGCAAGTGCTTCCTCCATGGTTTTTGCTCCTGCACGGGTGACAACCATAACCAGGATTTTTTTTTTTTTTTTTAATCTTAGACTGGAGCGGCTACAGCTCGAAAGAAATCTGGAACAACGTCGAATGGACTGAAAACTGCTGAATCTGGAACGGCTTGCAAAATAGATTTGAAACGGCGCAGTAGTGATCGACAATAGTTCAGCTGAAAGTAGATATGGACCCCAGGTATGTGCGGCTTCCTAACAGTTCAGGGGTTTCACTCGGCCACCAATGCTGTCTGACGGCTTGCGTATTGGGGAAATACCCCTCACTCCACAGCTCAGGTAAAACTGATAAGCGCTTTGCTACAAACGATAGCTCTTGGTTTACCTCACGGGTGGAAACTAGTCAATCAGGTAGGGGTCGTTGCCCTTTTCGCTGACAGGTCCTCTCAATGGGCCAGCTACTTCGGGGTTCCTGTGGTACTCCTCACAATGAGTTTTAGGGCTTATGCCCAAGTACTTCCCACAATTAAGCGGATGGGGATTATTCCCAAATCCGAACCTGCAACAGATGCGAAAAAAAAAATTGGTAGAAATTTCACCCAGCGAGCCCAAGAAAGTGCTCTGATACCAGATGTGAGGCACCTGCAACAA
Source organism: Larix kaempferi (assembly GCA_027924585.1). Classification (NCBI taxonomy): domain Eukaryota; kingdom Viridiplantae; phylum Streptophyta; class Pinopsida; order Pinales; family Pinaceae; genus Larix; species Larix kaempferi. Next base: position 6,109,402 of record BSBM01000899.1, read on the forward strand.
TTAATTAACAAGAATACGCGAAATAGCAGAAATGACGGAACTCAGAATCAATTTTGTATTGATCACAGGCCACTTCGAGGGGGAAACCTCCTTTGAGCAAGCTCAATACAAATAACTTCACGGTGCCTTCATAGGTCTCAACACACACTTATATACTAATTCTAGGCGCCAATACTATGGGTCGAAACCATGGGCCGTTACAAACTATGGATTAACAATACTACGGGAGGCTTACAAAGCATATGTGCCAACAACAATAACACAAACTATTGATTAACAAATACTACGGGACGACTTACAAAGCATATGCGTCCAACAACAACATACTAACAAAGTAAAGACATGGGTTCCTAACAAGCTTATTCAACATGCCTACCTACTCTAATATGTCAAAGTCTCTATTCAATCAAGTAATATAGAAATGCCAATGAATCCAATCCATTAGATGGTCTAACAATCAGAATCCTTCATAGTGCTGGAAATAAGTCAATGACAGAAAATATGAAAGTATAGGAAACCAATGATACTCTTTATTTTCACAATGAAAACATGGCTGAAAATTTAAACTGGAAAAACCGTCCATATATTCACCTATAGGGTCATAAAAATCACGGATATTCCGTTGATTCCCATAGTTAACAATAATTTCGGCCTGGTTTTATTAATAATTTCCATGGTGTTAACACCAGCAATGGTAGTTGCAACCCTTTCCCCTTTCTACTTCTCTTGCTAGCAGCTTTGTTACACTATCCATTTGTTTTCTTTTCATATAAATATCTACTTGATGGTATATTTCTATGATATCCTTCATAACATCACGAAATTATTCGACAGTTAATGTGCCAAAATTATCCTTATCAGTAAACTCGAATATCTACAACAGGTTTTCCATTATCTTACTCTGGTCTATTGTTGCACGCTACACAAGTGCATAGACATTATCGCATTCCTTAACTCGCAGCTTTCCATCAATTGCTAAGGTGCAACTATCATTCTGTATCATAGCCAATTTTCTCCATGAAATGTGATACAACAAGTCGAGTCTCAATTCCAGTAGACTAGACAATCAAACCATCTGACATGGATAAGGTCTCATTGTTTCCTTTCTCTTTCATAAGAATACAGTTTCCAATAATTCACAAGTCTTTGACACTCGGCTTTCTTTGGCGTAGTTTGGTGTTCAATGACTTGGAATATGTTGTCGATCACTTGGTGGTTGTCATTTTTACCTGTCAGAAATACACATGCAAATAGAAGAGTTTGCACCCCAAGATTTGGGTTTTTAATTTTTCACTTTTGGGAATAATCCCAAACTCATATGGAAACATTTACTTTTTAGTGTTTAAATATGCCAATGCCAATATAAAAAATTCGATGATGTGAGCCCAAGGCTATTCTTGGAAGCTTAGCGCTTGTGCATTGGGTTTGTGTATTGTTGCTTGACTGATGTGTTGTATGGCAGGTTTCGAAGAGTTGGAACTTGGCCCTCAAGTCAATATTTTTGGTCAAAATTTCAATGAAATTTTCAAAACAATTTAAAAATTACAAAATCAACGAAGAAGGGTAGTTTTGGCTTATAAAAGACAATCTTTTTTTTTATGCCAAGAAAAACAAAGTTTTGGCGAAAGGTTTTAGGAAATAGAGCTCTTATATTTTTTTCCCAAAATGAAAAGAACTTTTAACTTGTTTTGAAGTAGTGTGTAGGTACTTGAATGATGCTATTGGTGTACAATACTTGGAGATTTTCCCAAAAGCAGACATGGCAAAAATTTTGAAAATTTATCAAGTGATAACAACTGGCTCCAATTGGGGATGTTATCCTTCCTACAAGGTAGAAAAGAACCCCATAGACCATGTTCCTGACCAATGGGTTGATCCCAACATGAAAAATGAAACATATAACCTGTACCTATGACCGATCATTCATCTGAAGACTAGAACCAAATACAAGTTGCAAATCTGCTCTCAAAACCTCAAGTTGAAAATAAAAATTCATACTGAAAACCGAACAGAAAATTACTGAAAGAAATGTTCGCCATGCCGAGCTTATTCAACCTGCCTACATACTCTAATCTATCAAATTCTCTGTTTAATAAATTAATATGGAAATTCCAATGAAGCCAATCCATTAGATACTCGAACAATCAGACTCCTTCATAGTGTTGGAAATAAGTGACATAAAATATGAAAGTATAGGAAACCAATGATGCTATTTATTTTCACAGTGAAAATATAGCTTTAAATTTAAACTGAAAAAAAATCCATATAGTCACCTATAGGGTTATAAAAATCATGGATATTCCGTTGATTCCCACAGCAGTTTATAACCTGGTCATCATACATGGACTCTTCTTATGTATCTTTTACTTGCACATACTATTTTGGGTCGTAAAACTCATCTCCAGACACAAAACATTTCCAGTCCTCGACAACTAAAGGAAGCTGAAAGTATTTTTCAAAAGAAAATCTTTGATAATGAAATTCCTGGGACTGAATTTGATCCTCTAGGGCCTTAAGATATTCCTTGAGTGTTTCAACAAATTCTTTTAAGAAACTAATCTTATCTTCGGAAGAACATTTACATGACTTCAAATATATGGATAATTTTTTTGAAAAGGACTCTTCGATTTGGTCATTATCAAACATGTCAAAATATTCTTTAGAACCCTCAACACAAACAGGATTTTCCACATACCCTGTCATCTTGATTTGATGAAGAGACTGAATCAACACTTCAAACTCTAAGAATAATGGCTAGATCATTAATAAGAACAAGATTTAAAGGATGGGTTTTGGATTGGACAAGGAAAACAATTCGTTGGGCATGGAGTCGAATACATATAATGATAAATAGAAATTCTTTGCAATGGAATTCTTAACAGACGCAGGGTAGTTATACATTTACAGTCAAAATTCTATTTGTTCTGGTGATAAAGAATAAAGTAATAACAATCCATTAATTTCGAGCACCATAAGATGAATTCTTTAATAACTTTAGTGGAAAACGTTGGGTGAATAGTTGAACACGATGAAGTAGAGCATATGAGTATGAATTCTATTTCATTTTAGATTTTATTTAAGTATGAAAGACAACACAATGAAAGGAAATTAATTGGAAAAACATGCACATGAGAAGGAGCAAATACAGACTATAAAGTAAATAACACAGGAATCTCTAATAGACTAGACAACTTGCTCGGCTCTGCAATTTCCATTAATCTTGAAATAATTTCATTACCCAAAGTGGATATTCTCCCAAAAGGAAATCGAACCCCTTCTCTGTCTATTACACACGGATATATAGAAAAAATATGGTTGTCTAGTCCTCTCGAGAAGGTCTGAGTCACCCTGACTTCTCTTTCTAAAAATAAACAGGCAATACTAAAATAATGACAGCTATGTAACCAATCATTATTTTCTAGGAATCAGTTTTTTAATAGTAAATAACCAAAAATATAGAAATGTTTCTTTGACATGTTTCGAAAGCTATAATATGATTCCAGCTGCCTCTAATTGCTCCACTCTTTTAGTTGGTATCTGATACTCTGCCACCTGTAACATTTATTTGGCATTACCATACCTCCAAGCATTCTCCACTGAAAATGGAATTGATATTTGAATGTATGCTCTACTTCGGGTGCTTTGAAAATTCCATATGAATGGTCTCAAGATTTGCAAATTATGTTTATGAAAAAAACTTTAATGCCTCACTTAAAATTTACTCCTCTTCGACAGTTATAATGGACACATAAACCTTTGTACAAAACCCTTGAGCTATAGCTACGACATGGGTTTATTAATAATTTCCATGGTGTTAAGACCATCAATGGTAACTGCAACCCTTTCCACTTTCTACTTCTCCTGCCAGCAACTTTGTTACACTATCAATTTGTTTTCTTTTCATATAAATATCTACTTGATGGTATCTTTCTATGATATCCTTCATAACATCATGAAATTCTTCCACAGTTAATGTGGCAGAATTATCATTATCTACAAACTCGAATATGTATGATAGGTTTTCCATTATCTTACTCTGGTCTTTTGTTGCACAATCTCCAAGTGCATAAACATTATCGCATTCCTTAACTCGTATCTATTCATCACTTGCTAAGGTCCGACTATCATTTTGCATACTGGCCAATTTTCTCCCTGAAATGTGATACGACAGGTCAAGTCTCAATTCCAGTAGACTAGAAAATCGGACCATATGACATGGATAAGGCCTCATTGGTTCCTTTCTCTTTCATAACAATATAATTGTCAATAATTGACAAGTCTTTGACACTCAGATTTATTTGGCGTAGTTTGGTGTTTGATGACATGGCAGATGTTGTCGATCGCTTGGTGGTTGGCATTGTCACCTGTCAGAAATACACATGCAAATAGAACAGTTTGTGCCACAAGCTTTGCGTTTTTAATTTTTCACTTTTGGGAATAATCCCACACTCATAAGGAAACATTTACCTTTTATTGTTTAAATACACCAATGCTAATATAAAAAATTCGATGATGTGATTGTAATATCCCAGCCAAGAATTTGCCAGAATACTAACTCCAACTGTCAAATTTATCAAGATTTTCACTAGTAATTTTTAGACAATTTCTTTACGATGAGGAGGATGTAAGTGAGGTGTACATGGGCATTGATCAAGTATGGTAGGGGTGAATTTATATTATGGAATTTACATGGGAGAGTGTGCAGCAGCAAGTTAGATAGAAGGAAAAAGTTTAGGATCCTTTGTACAAAGAACGTAGACCATTTATGCTTCGAACATCGACATCGCCGAAGTCTACAACAAGGCTTCCTGGGTACATCCGCATATACAATCTAGATCAGGGAGTTGGGAAGGATTAATAAACTGATATTTGTGTTCATGGAGGTACCACTGTAATTTACCATCTTATACAAGTGATACGAAAACTATAGGCATCTCAAATTTGATCAAAACAATGTCTAAGGAAGCTAGAATTGTTGGAGATGGGCAAGTACAAAGGCTATGGATGGATGGAAGGTTCTGATATTATTTTATACCTATGCACAATGTACTGAGACCATTTATGTTTCAAGAACAGCCCAGCTGAACTCTACTCCAATGCTCCTGTGGTTCTCAGCATATGCAAACTAGTATGGGTGAGGTATTTAACTGGAGACTGGAAATGGGTTTTTTTGAGATTAAATAGGTTAAATATAATTTAATAAAAGTAATTAATCATTAATACATCATTCAAGAAAGTTTCAAATAGATCTGAGCAAGTATTATAGCATAACTAGTAAAATGAAAATTCTGGACAACTCAACTAACTCGACTTTTGGACTCCCAAACAGTGCTCAAATGCAATCAAATTTATGAAACATAGGTTGGATCATGTCATGTGATATATTATCTAAATCTAGGAACAGGAATGACTTCATTTGGACTTTTACTCATTGACTTATGAATCACTCATTGAAAGCTAGTCAAATTCTAGCTAAATCTAGAAGGGGTGAATAAATTGGAGAAGAAATCAGAGTTCTGTAATTTGTATTGAAGTGACTGATATCTGAACATTACATACTCTGTTATTACATATAAAATATGACAAGATTCCTCTCATAAGATGATATAAGTGTCTCTCCTCTTGCACATAGGAAACTAGCTGTAGAATAGAAGAGAGAAGAAGGATTCAATCTCTAACTTTGTTGAAGATTATTCTGAACTTGAAATTTGACCTGGTCAGCTTCAGTACCTGAAAATAAACTCTGTGATAATGTCTGGATTCTATAATCCTCTCATAGAAAGCCGAGGCACATCTCCCATGCTTGACTAGGGGCACACCTCCCAAGCCTTGGATGCACAAATGCACTCATACAATTTCTCAAACTAACAAAAGATGTGGAATGGAGTTGGAATCATTCTTTTATAGAATATATATTGACATGTTGAGCAAGTTACCTGGATTGGTGACCTGTGAGAATAGGTCACCCATGAGTGGACATATTTTCCTTGCTTGGCTTTTCTTTCTTTTCACTTTTTCTGAATTTCACTTTTTCCAAAACTTTCCTACTTTTCCTGGATTTATGTTGTTTTTCCTAGATTAATGCTGCTTTTCCTGAAATAAGCCTCTTTTCTCCATTTTGGAAACATTTTTGGACTCTAGTGTTTACTTGACTTCTACTCCAAGTAATTCCTCCAACCTTATCATCACCACTTGCCAATATTTATTAGAAATATTTATTAATAAAAATATTACAACTCAAAATTAATTCACACTTCAACATTTAATCAATTAATTAATGATTAATTAACTCATGTTGTATAATTGCCTCCAAAAATACAACCTACTCCATTTTGGCAACATATTCCACATGGGTTCCCTCTTGGCCCACTTGCTCTTTATCCGTTAATTTTATTTATCAAAATTACCTTTAATAAATAAAATTTTCAATTTGTGAGACTTAGAATAAAATTAATTATAAGCAAATAGAATTAATACCATTTAATTCCCTTAAGGGTTAATCTTGTCCCCTTCACCCATGGTACTGGATGAGCCAAAATTGGCGACATGACAATGATCCCAAGGCTTCTCTTGGAAGCATGGCGCTTGTGCATTGGGCTTGTGTATTGTTGCTTGACTTATGTGTTGTATGGAAGGTCATGAAGAGCTGGAGCTTGGCCCTCAAGTCAATACTTTTGGTCAAAATTTCAATGAAATTTTCAAAACAATTAAAAACTTACAAAATCAACCAAGTAGGGCAGTTTTGGCTTATAAAAGACAATGTTTTTTTTTTATGCCAAGAGAAACAAAGTTTTGGCTAAAGGTTTTAGGAAATAGAGCTCTTATATTTTTTTAAGAAAATTGCAAAGAACTTCTAACTTGTTTTCAAGTAGTGTGCAGGTACTTGACTCATGCTATTGGTGTAAAATACTTGGAGATTTTCCTGAAAGCAAACTTGGAAAAAAAATTGAGAATTTATCTGGTGATAACACAAACTATGTGGGTTTCTATGTGAATGAAAGTTGTACTAAATTGACCCCCATGTGTGGCATGGGGAAAAAACCAAGAGGACATGGAAATATATAATAAAAATTATACCCCTAAGTTGGAATATGTACATTTTTTGCACCATAGGATGTGGATGTAGGATAAAATTGTACAATATGCATTGGAGGTACCATTGATGCTTGGATTCCATTGGGGTAGGCAGGAATGTAAGGTCCATATTGTAGTTAACCAAACTAAGGATTTGGTGCAGGTGCATAGGGTGTTGATACAAGAGGGATGGATGGGTACTGCAGTGCCATATTAAATGGCATAGGATTCAGAGGATGGGGAACATTTCCATATTGGGAAATGGACTCGACAATCCCATCTTTTTAATGTGTCAAACCCACAAGAGAGGAATCGAAAGATCGATGTTGAGAGGCATCAGGTAGTATGGTGCATAAATAATCATATTATGCATAATGATATCCAAATGTTGGGACTTTCGGATGGAATCTTCCTCGGTTTGGGGAAATGAGGTTGCCACATCCTTTGCAATTGTAGGTTGGAGTGACTTGATGAACCAATCGAATAGTAACTCAGGTTGTATGTTGATTTTGCACAATGTGTGTCATCTACACCACTTATGGATATGGTACACTATGTGGGTAGAGGTATTCTCTTGGAATTTTGTGAGAATTTTGAGACCGTGATCATGGTGAATGGGAATATTAAATTAAGTGATAGATATGGTGACCAATGTCCCAAATAAGGAATAGGATGTCCCTTGTAAGTTCATGTACCATTTTGTAGTTTTTCCTGTAATGGTTCACTAAAAGAGGTGAAGCCTCGCTAAGTCTTCCACTATGCTATTGGAGGAACACCATAAGTGAAAAGACATGACATGGTTGGCTAGGTCATCTCCTTGTTTCCCTTCAAATTTAGGGATTTCCAAGGGGATCTTATTGGGAATAGATGGCCATGTTTGATCATGTTCTATGGGGTCATTGATCAATTTGACCAAATCAGGGAGAATCAAGCTAGCCATAAAAGGTGGGTTGGTATTAAGTCCACCATCGTATGTTGTGTGTTATTCCCTCAAGGGGGAGAGTGAGGGATATGTGGTGGTGATATCTTTCTCTTATGTGACAATGAGGATGTTGTATGTCCTCCTCCCGAAGAGGTAAAAAAAGGAAATGAATTTCCTTTGAGGGGTGGAAATAAAAGGTAGTCTCTTTCGTGAGAGGGATAATTAAAGGAGTTTAAATTATATCCAAGGGAAGAAAATGGAGGGTTTACTCTTCCAAGAGAGGATGAAGCAAAAGGATCTTTTTTTTCTCCAAGAAGATAAAATAAATCAAGAAAGGAGGGGCCTCACCTAGATGATCCGATCAATGTTTCTTGGGAGCATCCTTGGCTACAGTATCTCCCTCATGATCCACGATGAGAAAGTGGGAAAAGACCCTCGAGAGAGGGGAAAGGCCTTGTAGTATTTAGGACTTCCTTAGGGGATTTTTTTCCTCAATGTTGGAATCTTAGGGAAAAATGAGAGTGAGGATGGGAATAAAAAAAATTCAACAAATGTAAAAGCATGCAACTACAGTAGATGCAATATGGTGCAAAGTGAGTGATATGTGCTATGTCAGTTTAGTGCAAGCGCTCCCACATGTTGGTTCTATTTAATTATGGGTCAGTGAAATTGTATTTAAAAGGAAAATAAATATGAAATCTCTAAATACCTAACGTCCTTCCTCTTAAATGTAATTGGTCCTTCAAAAATTAAAACCGCTAGTGATAGTGCAATCCACACAATGGTTGACTAGTGAAGGTAACAAAGAGTCATTTATACCGGCGATGGGGCTATGTACCGAAAGAGATTGGAAAAATTTACCAATGGAAATATATATCTTCTGAATTCAATTGCACTCATAATTTCTCCTTTGCGATATCTTGTGTTTGGTTGCTAAGATACTGCATCAATTGTGGATAAGTGGTTCTTCCAGGGAAGTATAGTGTTGTATCCACAAAAAGTTGAATTAGGCGAGAGTAGGGAAGCTATACCTTGTGTAGCTAGGGTTTTACCCCTAGCTTGTGCCAATGAGCACCTACTAAGGAGAATGGACTCCTTAGTAGCAGTTCAGTATATTAAACTAATTAAGCTAAAACAACAATTAAATTACTTCTAAAATATTGCATGAAACATACACATCAAATGAAAAGAATGACTTTTACTATTAATGTTACCTTGAATGTCAAGGTTTGATGAAGCCCTTTGCAGTGTCCAAGAGGATGCTCCAAGCTTCAATATGCTCCTTTCTCCTTCTCCAATGTTGGGGATGGGCCAAAGGTGGCTCTCAAGGTGAAAATAGTTCAAAGGTGAACTAGGGTTTCGAGAGAGATTTTGGCAGAGTAAGGGTGCTTGTGATTGTGGATGTGGAATAAGGGTTCTCCATCACCTATTTATAGTTTTTTGGTGGTGGAGTGCTGACCCATGGTTTTAGGAAACACATGGTTTTGGGCAGCTGTATAGGGTTTTTTCCTCCTTTTCCTCATTATTTTATATTTTTTATTCCCTTTTTAGGGGATTTTTGCTATTTTTGGAGGAAAAGGGGGTTTTTTAGCCTTTTTTAGGCTATTTTGAGGGTTTTATGGCCTTTTGGAGGCATTTTAGGCCTTTTGGAGGCTTTTTAGGCCTTTTGGAGGCTTTTTAATGGGATTTTTAATGGAAATATGGTAGGAAAATGGACAAATGAGCCATATAATGTGGTAAATGAGGTAGTGAACACTTTTTGGGTGTTAACAGATTGCCCCCTGATGTGCGAGGTCAGGAGCTCATCGTATGGCCGATGGACATCATAAGTCATGAATGGTTTTCCTGGGATGTGGAGAGAAGAGAAGAAACAAACTAAAGCCCGGAACAACGATCCCGAACAACTGCAAGAACTAAAAGTACATAACCTCAATAAAGGATGAGGAATCATCTGATCATATGGACGAGGCGGGCATTCCCATGCTCGTATCAGGTTATAACATAACAATAACAATGGGGTCCAAAAAATGGGGACCTGAAATATACATGACCTCAAATACTGACTAAGGGATAATCTCAATATATGGACGAGGCAGGCATACCCATGCTCGTATCAAGATACATAAACATAACTGTGAGGCCCGAAAAAGAGGGACCTGTAAGATACATGATCACTGTGTACATCATAAGAGTCCAGAGGGGACATAAATCTGGGACATACTGCGGAGCTGATCATGTGTGATCTGGATAAATGGTGCACTGGAACAATCAACAGTGCTACTGAGTGTGGTACCAAAGGAACTGATGAGCTGCTGGATCATAGTGACTGGGGTCATACTGTCCATGGTACACTGAACTGGAACTGATCTGGGTACTCAAGGAAGCATAGAACTGGATGGCTTCCGAATACAATCGCCAACGCAGCCCGGACATCCACAGGAACATAGAACTGGGCGTTCCGAAGTGACTCACCAATGTGCTAGAGTCGGGGGAAATCCGGGGTCTTCGACTAAAAACTGATGGGCTATAATCCTACGCGATCCTCAACGATGCGATCAAGGTGCTGAAGTTGAGCATGTGAGGAACAACCACTCAGAGAGGCAATGATGTCTCCTCTCAGAATGATCCGTAGGCACTTACCACAGATGGTGATAAGTCCAAGGCGTAGGGACCTCTGGGCCTATCCTCTGGAATAGAGGAGCTGTCGTCGACAGAGGGAGACCTGCAACTATCAAGGCAATGATGTTTCCTTGACAGGAGCGCGAGGTACAAGACCGAAATGTAATCGTACTGATGGCAGGACTGACAAACTGTGGGGGGACAACTGGGCAAGTAGAGTGGGTGGACTCAAACTTCCTTTGTTCAGAGTATGATAATGGGAATGATCTGGCAGCAAATGAAACTGACGAATGTGAAAGGGATCATAGCTGTACTGGATCTGGGAAGATGACTGGTCTGAGGGAGACTCAAGTTGTGGTAAAATGGCAGGAGACTGCAGAATACTCTGAACAAAGGCGACCTGATTGGGGGTGCTGCCGAGATGATCGATCGTAGTGCCAGGAGGCACGGGTGGGGACTTCTTCATGGGTTAAGGAACTAGAAGAAGTGTGTGTAAAATGATACTGTCGTGTGGATTTTACGAGCCCAGGACAGTTCATGCTCGTGGTTGCTTTCAATTTTAAGGAGTCTGAAAGCGATAAGAAGACTCTGAAATGATGGAATGGTACTGTCGTGTGGATTTTACGAGCCCAGGACAGTTCATGCTCGTGGTTGCTTTCAATTTTAGAGAGTCTGAAAGCAAGTAAGAAGACTCCAGGGGGTTGCTTTTTCGTAGATTTAGTCTCCAAGGCCCAAAGAAGCATAAAAGGATGCAATGAAGAACTCTTCTAGCCGGTGTGACTAGAGTATTCCTTTTTCGTAATTAGTCTACCAGGTCCAGAAAAGGGTTAAACTTATACCAGATAGACGCCCTTTCAGGTACTTTAGCGAGCATGAAAGGAAGCAAGATTGCTCGGCGATCTTTTCATTCTTTTAGGAGTCAGAAAAGAGCTTAACGGAAACTCCCTAAGTGCCTTTTTCGTAAAGGACTTGTCCGGCCCGAAAAAGGGATAAAATTATACCGAACAAAAGGAATGGCCAGGCAAGGAGGAAGTGTTCAATCAAGGAACAGTAATGATGACCAAGAACGAGGGTAGTGGGGAACACTGGTGGGCCTCCTTGCGGGGTAGATGAAATGGTGGCAAAATAACGAGACATTTGCAGTGTGACAGGAGTGAATGGCTCATGTAAAAATATGGAACAATCCGACAGCGGCCGATGTGGCGCGCAAACCGAGGCAGCAAGGTGTTGGGACACAATGTTGAAATTGTACCAAGTGAGAGTGAGAAATGATCTCAAGCATCATCACGAGCTTGGAAAAATGAATCCGGCGATATAAAGGATGTCAAAAACGGGTAACGGCCGATGTGGCACGCAAACCGAGGTGACGGGGGCATTTTGAAAAATGCCCGAAAAATCTGGAGGTGAGAGCGAGAAATGATCTCAAGCATCATCACCGGCTCGGAAAAATGTATCCGATGATATAAAACATGTGAAAAACGGAGAACGACCGATGTGGCACGCAAACCGGGGTGACAAGGTGTCGGGACACAATGTTGATATTGGTCCTGGTGAGAGCGAGAAATGATCTCAAGCATCATCACGAGCACGGAAAAATGAATCCGGCAGTGCAAATGATGCGAAAAACGGAGGTCATAAGGACTCCGGAATGGCAAAGGAAAGAACTATGTGTATCAAATCAAATCAAATCTACAAGTGATATGTGACCTCAAAAATGGTTGGGATCACAAGTGTGAAAAAGTGAGAAGGGTTAATGACCTGCCCCCATGCTATGTGCATGGGGTTTGTGATTATGGATCACATATGTGTGGGTTTGAACAATGGGTTCATTGACATGCTGAGATAGATGTGATGGGGAAGGTTCAAAATGATTGATCATGCCCCCTATCCCAGGGTCGAGAGAATCTATTATGCCCCTTGACTCAGAGGTATCAAGGTGGTGCTCTATGATGGTGGGGTCCAGACCAGGCATTTCGGTATAGGACCAGGCAAAGACATCACGGAATTCTCTGAAAAGGTTTATGTAGTCCTCAATCTCTTGTTTACTGCAGAATGCTCCTAAAGTGATGAGTTCATGGGCACGTCCTGGGGCAGCGATATCAACTTGGATGACAGGTGAGATGTTAGCCATGTTACCTTCCTCGAAGGCATCAGGAGCAGGAATAGGGTCCTTGAACCAGTCGACCTTGGTGGGGAGGAAGTCTTTGGACTCAACCGTGAATTGGGTAGCTGTGCTAGAGGAGGATTCTTCTGGGATGAAATATGAACGATGATGCATATCATCCCAGGGATAATCCGGGGCAATAAGGGCCTCAAGAATCTCCTCATCGGTACAGAAAGTTTGCGTTGTCAAATCGGTTGACGAGGGGGAAGTGGTGGAAGAAATCATATAGATGGTATTAATCTCTCCAGAAGGTGAAGAGTCTGGGGGGTAGATCTCCTCAATGGTAGGTGGTGCCGTCTCAAGATCCAGATTGTTCATCTCATAGAGAGCCGCTCTGTAATCCGGGAGATCGGGACAATGATGTGAATAATGCCCATAAATACCGCATATGGCGCAGGAGTGGTTGGTACGTAGGGACTTATCTTTAGGCTTAGGAGTGGGGTTTAGTTCGACAATTGGGATGTTGGGGTCATCATCGAGCATTTGCATGTGCTTCTGCAATGCGGGTAACTGTGGGCATTGGTGGGTCGCATGGCCCAACTCGTCACACAGCGAGCATTTGGGAGGAGCACGAAACACTGGAGGGTTCTTGACTGTCTTGGGAGGTGGGACAGCAGTGTAAGGTTGTGGACCTCTGCCCCCAGTGGGTTTGGGAGTAGGAGGAGGTGTCGTGGAGGACGAAGGGGTAGAGACACCGGGAGGTGGCTGAGTGGTAGTAGCCATGGGTTGCACCGGCTGGAGGACGACATCTGGTGTCGGCGGGCGAACGGGAGGCGAAAGATACCATACAGGTAATCCCAATGTTAACCCAGGGAGGCTAAGGGTAGCCATGACCGGGGCGCTTACTACTCCCGATGGAGGGACTAGGAAGGGGATCGTATGGATCGGTGTAACACCAATGTGGCTAGGTACCAGTGGTGGTTTTGGAAACAAGGGTGGTTGAGTGTTAGGTGGTAGGTTGTCGTGGGACAAGGTACATAAATCAGACATTTCAGGCGTGGATGACGGCGGAGGAATGGATTGAAAGGTGGAGGTCATCGGCGCGTCTGAGTAGACTCCAGGCCCCGTAGAGGAAACAAACGAGGTGGTGGCAGGAGAAATAGGTTGTTCAACCATGGGGAGAACATTTTCCGGTGCCGCCGGAGCACTGGGATCATAGTAGGTGAGCTAGTCAATCTTAACCACGCGTCCTTCATGAGGGAACATCATGGTGCGAAAGACAGAAGAGGCAACCGCCCGCATGGCATACATGTAGCTGCGGCCAAGTAGAAGGTTGTAATCCAATTGGGCATTGATTACCTCTATGTCAATAAGGACTGTTTTACCACCTAACTGGACTGGAACGTTGGGTAGAAGGCCTTGGGGCTGGGGCCGAACGACCGTCGTAGGCACGTAACGCAGTGGTGGACTGCTGGAGAGGAGGGGATCCTAGATTCTGCCATACAAATGTAGACATAACGCATGTGGAGGCACCCTCATCGATGATGCACCGATGGATAACAAGGTTCCTAACGGAGACAGTAACTTGGAAGGCTAAGCTGGAAGGTAGGCGTGGCTCAGACTGGTCTAAATCAAATGCCATCAAATGCGAATCAGTTGGGTCAATCCCCCCAATGGCGGAAAGTAAAGTCTTGCGCTGGGAAGGGCAGTTCTTCAAGACTTCTAATGCAGACATGGCTGCGGGATATTGGGCTAGGTCATCTACGATGTTGTAGTTTGACGCAGCGCGCGCGTTAGGGTTATTGTTGATTCGGCGAAGTGGGAAACGAGGTGCTTTTGCAGCGCCATCTATAGGAGGCGGAGGTATACGTAACGCCTGATCGGTGGGATGAGCGTTAGTAGGTTTATCCGTGGGAGTGGCTTCAGAGGTGGAGCCATATTGGTTCCGACGGGTCCGGAGGTTGACGTTAGTGGATGACATCATCAGTAAGTGGTGGGTACCTGAGTCAAACATAGGTTGATCAGGAGCAGCGTAAGTGATCTGTTGTTGTTGGGGCGCATTGGCTTGATGGGGAGCCAACGGCTGAGTGTTCACTACGCCTTGGGTCGGTAATGGGTTTTGCAGCACCAAAGGGGGTTGTTGAGGTTGGGGGGGTTGGGTGGCGCTTGGGGGGCCGCATGCCCTTGGCGATGGGCCTCGTCAACCCAGAGTTGGCGAGCTCGCTCCAAGTGTGGGCAAGCATGGGTATAGTGTCCATAGACCCCGCAAATAGAACAAGGGTGGTTTGTTCGCAAATTGGGGTTTTTAGCCTACTTGGGCGGGCGATCAGGGTTTTGATTAGCGGGGGCCGCATTGTTGTGGTCAGGGGGATTAGCCGGTTGACCAGCTTGGTATGCAGGTTGGTTGTTTACCCGATTACGGCCCTTGCCGCGGTTCTGTTGGCCCTGGTTACGTTGGTTGTTCTGGTTTTGCTGCGGGTTCTGTTGGGCGTAAACTTGCCCTTGGGCAGCAGGTGGATTCCGAGGTTGCGCAGGTGCAGGAGCAGGCTGCGGAGGATGATAAGCAGGTTGAGGCTGAGCAGGTGCAGCAACTTGAGGGGGTTGCTGATAGGACTGCGGAGCAGGTTGTGGATGTGCCACAGGGGCTGCCTGGGGCGGATAATAAGCGGGTTGGGCTTGTGGAGGCGCAGGAGCGGGGGCAGCCTGCTGATGGTAGTAAGGCTGAGGGGCGACTGGAGGAGCATAAGCAGGAGTCGCATACCCGAAGCACTGAGGTGGACATGAAGGTCCATGGGAATGGTGATGTGTCATGGGAGCATATGAGTTGGTTTCTCCAGACTGGGAGGTAGCCCGCGACAGGTCGAGGCCAGGGGTAGGACGTGCTATAGAAAATGGTTGGGGATGTGAAGAAACACGGCCAATGATACCATCTGCAGCGTGGGATGCCCCCGGCGCATCATGCTGGGAGGACTCGCCACGAGGGGCGTCAGGTATAATGGTATAAAGGTAACCCGATTGGGCGTAAATGAGGTCGAACTGTTGTGCCTTAAGGATGGCTTCTTCTTCAGACTGGGGTCTTTCTGAGGCCACATCCTTAGCGATAACCGGGAGAAGGGATTTGAGGAACCAATCTAGGAAGATACGGTCGTCAAGTTTGATCTTGCATAGGCTACGGCGTCGACGCCACTCATGGATGTGGTCCGTGATATGGGTAGCCGTGTTTTGTCTACAAGATAGAAGGATCTCAACACCCGCGTCATAGCGGACAAGCAACTGGAAGAACTGCAGAAAGGTCGAGGCCAGGGAAGCAAAGGTGGCGTGGGTCCCATGAGGCTGCTCAATATACCACTTGGCTGCAGAGCTAGTGAAGGTGCGCTGTAAGAGATGGAGGCGAACAAAGTCGTCTACTATGGAGTTAGAGGAACACCATAGGTGGAAAGACATGATATGGTTTTGTGGGTCCTCACCGGCCTTGCCCTCGAACTTAGGGATGTCCGAGGGGAGCTTGGTAGGCATATGAGGCCATGTAGGGTCGTGTCGAATAGGATCGTTGGTCAATCTGACCAGGTCAGGTAGGTTGAGGCTAGCCATGAATGGAAAACTGGAAGAAGGTTGTGACACAGTAGTGCTATGGACCAAGTTGGGGCCAGTGCCCCCAAGTGGAGGGACAAGATTTAGGGTGGTGCCCCCAAGTGGGGGAACTGAGGTAGTGGAGGATGGTCCAGCACCACCATGGGTAGTGTGAGCCACTGATGTAGTGGGGATGGGTATTCCCGCTGTGGGTATAGGTACCATGAGGGGAACGGTAGATGGTTGCCCCATGGAGGGCATACCAAAAATAGGTGTAGTAACTGGTGTAGTGGTGGATGTGCCACTAATGGTCCCTATGACAAATGGAGTGGAAGTCGTACCAGCCATGGGGCTAGTAGGGGCAGTATAAATAGGGTTCTCAGACTCTTCGTCAGAATCAGAGGTAAAGTAAGGAGCGTCACTATCTGGTGACGGAGTCCTACGTCGCTGACGAGTGGAGTCAAGTGACAAGGCTCTAGATCTATGATGAGTGGTATCAACGGACAATGATCGGAATCTACGACGAGTGGTGTCAAGAGAACCGTGCTGTGGGGGCTCGCCCCTGAGGCGCCGAGAATGTCTCGGGGACTCAATGGTGACAGATGGTGTCTAGTCTCTGTGGGTTGAGGTGAGTATAAAAACAGCTCAAAAATCCTAATGCAACCGAGTGTGCAAAAGGAGAGCTAAAAAAAAACAAGGCACTCAGGCCAACAACCAACTCAAAACACCCATTGCAACAGCTGTGCTACAATAGGTGGAGTAACAACAAAGATGGTCAGAATACCAACAAGCAGCAGGTTTCCTAAAAAAGAAAAATGGTGGACTCACTAGACCAAAGGGAGGTAAAGGAGCATGCAAACACCTAACTAAAAGTATTCTGACTTAACTAAACATATCCTCTGCAAGGTGATGAAATCCAAGTCAGACAATATGAGTAGGAAAGCCAAGTGGCTATGATATCCCCCTACCGGGAGGGATACCGGGTAGTCAATCCTAGAAGAATGGCAACTAAGATACCCCGTTCATGACACGTCCAGAAAGGTGAATCTGCCGTTTAGTTCGTTGACCGCAATACCCCTATACAGGGATATCCCGCGAACCGCGAAAGGTAGCCCTTCGGTTACTGAATGGAGTGCGGTATTCCACTCAGGCCTCCGGAACCAGTCTCCCGACTTCAACCCTCCTAAGGGAGAGGCCCTCTGATAAACTGGTCGTGACCGTGCCAAAAAGTACTAGGGGATTTTGGTTCCCTATTTGGACAACAACTATGTCTCAAGTGAAAGTAACCAAGGGGTGTTATTGGAAGCCTATCCCCCTGATCCTACCTAACTACAATGATTCTTTTGTGTTCCCCAAGTGGGGTTAGAATGTTGGTTTAGTTAGGTACTTTTTAAGGCTCACTTGATTTTATGTGACAGAGTGTGTGCTCGTGAGGTGTTGAACCCAAAAAGAGAAGTGCCACAAGGGGGGCAACTTCCAATCTATCAATAATGAGGAAATTGAAAGTTTAATTTGCAAAATTTTCTGAATTAAAAAATACTGAAATTTGTAAAATGAAATCTGTAAAAGGAACAGAAATTATGTTGCAGAAAGGCTGGAAGGTAGTGAGGCTGCAGGTGGGACAGGGGGCTGTTCAGATGCAGAAAATATTGCAGCAAGAGGGGCTGGGCTCAAAACAGGAAAAGAGCAGAAATCAGACCGCGGGTCTGTGGCGAATTGGAACAGGCCGACCGCGGGTTTAAGGGAAACAGCGGCGGTCAGGTCGCGGCTATCAGGCCAACAGAGGCAGTCGGGACGCAAGAAACAGGGAAAAAGACGCAGTCGGGTCGCGGCAGAAGGGCTAACAGGCGCAGTCGGGACGCGCGAAAGAGGCAGAAAGCCGCAGTCGCGACGCTGGAAAAAGGCCGACAGGCGCAGTCAGATCGCGGCAAACAGGCTAATTAGCCACGGTCGGATCGCAGGTAACAGACTTGAATCCGCCGGCAGGGCGTCGGAAGCAGTCTGAGAGCCGCGGTCGGATCGCAGGTAAAGGCCTGAAAGGCGCGGTCGGGACGTGACTGCAGAGGGAAAAAAACGCGGTATGCGGCGGCCGAAAGGGACAGCCGAAAGGAAAAAATTTAAAAAATGGAAACCAGAAATTCGAAAACTAGGGGAGTCGCCAAAACTATAGCTAGGGTTTTACCCCTAGCTTGTGCCAATGAGCACCTACTAAGGAGAATGGACTCCTCAGTAGCAGTTCAGTATATTAAACTAATTAAGCTAAAACAACAATTAAATTACTTCTAAAATATTGCATGAAACATACACATCAAATGAAAAGAATGACTTTTACTATTAATGTTACCTTGAATGTCAAGGTTTGATGAAGCCCTTTGCAGTGTCCAAGAGGATGCTCCAAGCTTCAATATGCTCCTTTCTCCTTCTCCAATGTTGGGGATGGGCCAAAGGTGGCTCTCAAGGTGAAAATAGTTCAAAGGTGAACTAGGGTTTCGAGAGAGATTTTGGCAGAGTAAGGGTGCTTGTGATTGTGGATGTGGAATAAGGGTTCTCCATCACCTATTTATAGTTTTTTGGTGGTGGAGTGCTGACCCATGGTTTTAGGAAACACATGGTTTTGGGCAGCTGTATAGGGTTTTTTCCTCCTTTTCCTCATTATTTTATATTTTTTATTCCCTTTTTAGGGGATTTTTGCTATTTTTGGAGGAAAAGGGGGTTTTTTAGCCTTTTTTAGGCTATTTTGAGGGTTTTATGGCCTTTTGGAGGCATTTTAGGCCTTTTGGAGGCTTTTTAGGCCTTTTGGAGGCTTTTTAATGGGATTTTTAATGGAAATATGGTAGGAAAATGGACAAATGAGCCATATAATGTGGTAAATGAGGTAGTGAACACTTTTTGGGTGTTAACACCTTGGATTTCATGTCATTGGGAACCATGCCTTCTTATATGGGATTTATTTTGACACTTGTTGATAACAGTATTTAAAGGTACCGTATAATTCAACAATGTTATGTTTCAAAAACTTAATGAAACTAGATTGGTGGGAATTAATGGATTCCTAGCCCAATCAATCCTAACCAAAATATAATTTTTCTTGTGATCTCTTGTGGAGGAATTTAGTTGGTTGAGGGTTCAAATTTACTTAAGGAGTGTAAGAGATTTATCTTAGAATCTTAATTCTTTCTGATCCATCAAGATCCCATGACGTCCTATATGGAGAGCATACTCAAATTAGTAAGAGAGTCTTTAGTTCTCTTACTGTATGCTAGTGGAGACACCTGTGTGTAATAATAAAATGATATTTTCATTGCAACTAACTAAAGATATCAAAGTAAATGTAAATGTAGTTTCTACTTCAAGTCAAAAAATGCTAAAGGTGCTTGCAACTAACAATTTTGATAAAAAATGCTTGTGAAATTGAAAAGTGTGCAATCGAGGTATTTCACACTTCTCTCCTTTTTTTTGATCTACCAAGATCACATGGAATGTGAGGTGAAGAGCATACTTTAGGATATTAAAGTCTTTAGGTCCTTTCTTGTATGAAAAAGTGGATTTACATTACTTTTCCTAAAACATGATAAATAAGCAAATAACAAGCATAATGTCTTGAATACTAGTGATTAGTAGGTGGAACATTTAAAGCCACAAATTATTTTACCTAATTAAATTTCAAGATAAGACCTCCTTACTTCCTAATCTTGGGCTAAGTGAGCTAATTACTAAATAAAAACTAACTATTGCAAGTTAATTTAATTATGGCTCATTAGTGAGGAGTCATTAGGACTGCAAGATTATATGCAAAATAGATAAAAAGTAAACTAAATGATAGTATCACGGGTTTTCCTAATACAAACATGCTAGTAGTGTGGTTACAACACAATAGAGTTTTGCTAGTATAGAGAATATTACTATGCAATAGCGCAACTGTCAAAGAAAAATCCACATGGGTAGTGTGCTCAGGGAAGTAGGATCCACACGACTATGTAACCAAAATTATGGCCCAAAGGAGGTCGAATTCCATGAATGAAGGGTATTGACATGTTCTCCTGCACAAAGGGGGCTATTGAATGCTTGAAGAGCCAAATTCAAATTTTAGTTGGTGAGGGAGAGTTTATAAGCCTTCAATGTGAGGTTGGTTGTTGATATCCCATAATTGTTTATAGTCACGTGGAACTCAAAGGAAAATCGATGATAGAATACAATGGGCATATAACTACAAAGAGGGCTATTGAATACTTGAAGAGCCAAATTGAAATTTTAGTTGGTGAGGGAGCCTTCATCAGCATTCAATGTGAGCTTGGTGGTTGAGATCCCATAATTGTTTATAGTCACGTGGATCTCGAAGTAAAATCCATGCTATAATAGCACGGGAATATAACTAATAACACATAATGTAGTGCAGGATAACATGGGTACAACTATGCTACCTCTTCTTTTGACTATTTTTTGGATTTTTTGATCTCATTCTATTTGTTGGACCTGGTGAGGATGTCTTTGGTGGGATTCATGCTATATATTTATTACACCTTACTGCAATATTAGCCAAAATGTTGCATGTGTCTGAAATTAAGGTGTTAACAATAGCCTAAACAAGTTCAATGAATCCATTTAATATGTCATTTTACATCGATATTTATACGTTATTACAAAATGTTTGTTTAGTAGTATAATATCCCAAGGCATGCTTAACATGTAATTTCCATAAATTTATCTTAAAATCAATCATCTCTATCCAAGAGAAATAAAAAAAAACTATTATATTTCTTCGAACACTAGCAAAAAAGTCCCATGCATCATCACACATATTTCCTGCTTGTTGTTATTATATATTAATTGCCATATGTCCCTCTTCATTTATTTTTACTTTATAATCCTTTGCTTTTGCTCCTAGTTTATATCCCCATATGATATCATCCACATTAATGATATCAACTTTATCTCTTTCAATTTTCCACTTTTTAATTTTTTTTAATCCAAACCTACATATCCTCCATTGGGTTTCCACCATTGAACTAAAACCTAGAATCTCTCGATATAAACTATATATTTGTAAACATCACCTAATTCACTTCCAAACCAAATTTGATTATTATCACTTGGTCTTACAATCAACATGTGATGTTTCTTCACATATTTCTTGGATCAGATTCTTCTATAGGCTTGTTACGGGAAGGAATTGCATATATTTCATCAAGAGTAAGGATCCTTTAACTCAAGTAATCATTGGTAGGATAAGGTCATTATTGAGTATCATTATTGGTGTTAACACCTATTATGATCTCCACCAAGGAATGTAAAACAAAGTTCCAACGAAATCCCCAAGGTCACCCATTGGCCAGTTGCACCAAATAAAAGTTCAGGAAGCCCAAAAATAGCTAAGTGTACTTGAGCAAATCCAAGCCAAGTGACTGAGCCGCAGTAGGAAAGCCGGAAGAAACTATAAATATGGGATCTTTCCGCAACAAAAGGATATTCAACGGCCAGGATTGAATGACGGGATCAGATCTGCGGTTAAAAATGCGTTCCGCAAGCCAGTTTCAAAGTTCGGCATCCGCATTGCAGATTGCGGATTCCAGAAAGCAATTTTCAAGGGAGCGCAAAGATAGGTTTTTGCATTCCGTATTCTGCATTGTGGAACGATAGTTTTCCAAATGGCCAAAAAGTAAGTTTCCACATTCCGCATTGCGGATTGGGGAAAGGTGATTCTCCGGAAAGCACGAGGCAGAAATTCCAATCCCCGCATGCCACGTGGCGGATTGTGGAAAGGGAAAGTGTGGGGAGGTCATCGCGGAAAGGAAATTACGGAAAGGCGATTGCGGAAAGAAAATTGTGGATCGAGGAATTTTTGCAGAGCAAATTACAATCGCAAGGAATGGATATTTTCAAAGAGAAATGGCACGTTTGAGAATGGAGAAGGGGCATGCTTCAGTTACGTGCGTTAATCTTCCTAAAAGGGCCTGATCCAAAGGACTAGCAGGTGGCTTCCATGGCCCAATGGTGCACTGCCAGCACAAACGATTCCCTTCTCCATCCAAGGAAAAATAATTGGCTCTTAATTCGAGCGGACCAGTTCGATTTGCCTAATCATTACCTGTCCGGGTTTGTTTTGAATCAGTTAAGATATTTTGATATTTTTTAATCCTATAAAGGCAAGGTCCGAAGTATATCAAAGGGTTGGACGTTTTTGTTTCGGAGAGATTACTACTTTGCGCCTGCATTTGAATACAGCCTCTTAATTCAATGAATAGACCTGATTTTAGAGCTTGAGATTCCTTTGATGTATGTTCCGATGTCTGTTATTTCCTGTGTATGTGTTTCTGCTTTGTATTTCCATTATTTGTTTATTTATGTAGTACCTAAAGTTCAAGATTACATGGTCTGGAATTCGTGTGCACATTCTCTAGATGCATATGACTAGGTATTCCACCCTTCTCCTCTTGAAGTTGCAAGTTAGAATTCATTTGCAAATGCTATGACCTTGTGATGGAACTTGTCTCCCTTCTCTACCTTCACCTACTGATCATTTTGATGTGAAAAAACCCCATCTACCTTTCCTCTGGTCTCTTCCATCACGGTCCAAATCTTCCATTGACGACAGTAACTCAACGAAGTTGACTCCATGCCCAACTGTCCTCATGTGCTTAACTCCAGCCAACCAAAAAACCCCTTTCAATTCATTTTTTGAAGGTCTAGCCACCACTTTGACCGATATCCCATCCCATTCAAGCTGCATCCTATTGCTGGAAGCACAAAAGGGAGATCCCTCCCTATGTTTGGAAAGGCTAGTTTCCACCCACTAAATATTGGTTCACAACAGTTACCCCACGGCCTTTCCTTCCACAACCCAGGAAAATATTGGGTGATTACATTTTAGGGACTCCACTGGGAAAACATCTCGTTTTCACGGTATAAAATCATACCTCTGAGGGAAAACAGAGAGTCTGAGGTTCCAAGGTTGTATCGTTTTCTCTGGTGACTCCAACTTACATTCTAGCGATTCCATTGGAGATTGAGATTACTTCAAAATATTTGTATCAGATAAGAGCTGATTATCGAGGGTGAATAGTAGTCAAACGATAAGAGGATCCTGCATTATTCCTGTGGCAAGTCCATCTTTTGAATAAGAGAACCCCTAGGAGAAATTATGGCTCCCAGGAGAATACCTACCAAAATTCATCCATATCCTCAGCCACCAAAAGTTACTTCAAACCTAGAGAAGGTCATCAAGAAAGCAAAGAGAAGCCAGGCAGGTATTTCTCTATTATATAGGTCCTTTTCTTTACGTAAGAAAGAGGCATATATTATAGAAATCATCCCTCCAATTTTAAAGACTGACTCCTCCCCATTCATATCTAGGTCTGAGACTGATCTAAGGGAAACCCTGTTTGACCAAAGAAAGTTCCAGACCCATTTCTTGAGTGCTTTGTAGGAAAATTTACAAGTCTGGGAAGAAACTAGTGCCATGTCTCCCTTCGCTAAAGCTGCTGGCCAGAGTACCCAAGTCCTGAGTATCACTCCTACTACTCCTTAAACTCCCTCTGCTCCCAAGAAAAACCTAAGAGACATGGATGCCAGATATGCTCCTTTGTCCCTCCCAATAAATACCGATGACCTACCTGTGGGCTATGCCCAACGCCTCATGAGATTTGATGGAGAGGAAAAAGTCTCTACACGTTAGTATATAGACTAGTTCGATGAATTCACAAACCTAGAAGAGGTGGATGAAGATGATTTTAAGATGAGGTTTTTTTTCCATAGCCTTGCAGGAGAAGTGAAGAAATGGTTTAAGGCCCTTCTAAATGGAGGAATTGCTACCTATGAAATATTTGAAGAATCTTTCCTAGCCAGATGACAAGATAAGAAAAATACTCTCCATATTCTCACTCAATACAAGAATGAAAAGAAATCAAATAATGAGACTATCCAAGAATTCTCAGCCAGGTTTATGAGAATGTACAATTCCATCCTTGTGGACATAAAACCCCCTGTGGGGGTAGTCAAGCTTCATTTTTCCAACTGCTTTGACAATGAATTTTCTCTCATGGTGAGAGAAAGGAGATATACCACTCTCCCTGATATGATGCAAGATGCATTAGAAGTGGAATCCAACGTGATGGCCTCAGAAAAAATGAAGCACATAACTGAATCTGAGAAAGGGAGGTCCAATGAAGCAGGACAACCTTCCTCGTCCCAATCCATGGATTCCAAATTTGAGCAGATGATGAGAACTATGGAGAGACTAGTAGATAGAATCCCCCTTGATAACAGGTCCCCTTCTAGAGAAAACCTAGAGCCTCAAGCTCGAAATAACAATCTCAGAAGGCCCCCTGCCCCACACAGAAGACCTAGAGAGCCCAGAAACCCTGAGAATCAGAAAATCAGACCACCTTTTGATGAGAATTTCATAGATGAAGAAGAGGAATATAGACAGGATGAAGACCAACTCCATTTATTTCATCAGATCCAACTCCAATTCTATTTGACTAAAGATGAACATGACTAGTCTTCCCTGCAATCAGATGATGTCCCTAGCGAATCCGAATCTCACCAGTACCAAAGAGGTCTCCACAATGTCATCTGTGAGTTCGAGATGTAGCATAATTTGAGGAGTAGAAAATTAACAATAGACCAAGGAAAGGATGTTGTTGATCCATCCTCTTCTTAGCTACCAAGAAAGGAAATCCATAGGAGAAAAGACCCAAAGGCTGCAATCTCTAACAAGACTCTTGGGAATGGGGAAAAACCTCGTAAGAAGAGTTCATAAGGGAGAGATGAAGGTGCCACAAAGATAGTAGAGAAGGTCCATACTTATTTCAGTTTGGAGAATGAAATATCTAAGATTAAGATCTCCATCCCCTTGAATGAATTAGTCAAAAACTCAAAGTATAAAGACCAGATCTTGAAGGTAGTAAATGGTGGAGAAGGAAAGCAACGTGATTCTCTCAATCTGCAAGATGACAAGCCCACTCTTCTATTTTTACCCCATGTGGAAAATCCCTCAGAAATTGATGTCCCTCCTTTCTATATCAGTCTCAACATACATGACCATATCTTGCATAATGCCATGTTTGATTCAGGATCCTCTCATAACCTCATGCCAAGTTCAGTGGTGGAGAATATTGGGTTAGAAATAACTATGAAGATATGTTCTCCTTTGATTCTAAAAGAGTTCCATGTGTAGGGATGATTAAAGACATGGTGGTCTTGCTAACTCAGAGAACTCGGAAGAATATGATCATGGATGTGGTAGTGGCTGATATTCCACCTAATTTCGGGATGTTGTTGTCCAGGTCATGGACTGCAAAGTTGAAGGGAACCATGCAAATGGACATGTCTTATTCCACCATCCCCATCTTTGGGGAAAGCAGAAGGTTGTACAGGGAGCATAGGCTGTCATATGTAGTAAGCAACAAGGATATGCTCAATAACCACCCCATATTTTCCATAGAAATAGATATACGTTCCTCAATTCTCTGCTATGATCTAGGTTCAAAAGAAGAAAGTGCGAAAGCTAACAAGTTACCTGAACCAAATGATGAAGATAATGATGGGAATAAGGTACAATGGTTGTACAACTCAGTTAACATAGAGAATGATGGGAAGCGAATGGAAGAGGGCAGTAATGATAAATTAAAATTGGAAACAAAGGCCATGACCACCCCCCAAAAAGAAGATCACTGTGTCATAAGGTTCGATGGGGTTGTGAACAAAGAAGAAGCTATAGCAGGGGTATGGATCAACCCTCCAGACGAGAGAAATACAGGTGCTAGGTTCCATACTTTCAAACTAATGTTTGATTATTCAAATAATGTGGCAGAATATGGAGCTATGCTATTAGGCTTGAATGTAATCAAAGGCCGGAAAGCTAAGAAGATCAAGGTCTATGGAGATGCAGAGCTAATAATCTAGCAGGTGAAAGGAAACTATGAGGCTAAGCATACTAGGCTAAAAGCTTACAGGAATTTTGATTGGCACATGTTTGACAATTTCTTGACAGAGCATGATATCTTTTTCATTCTGAGAGGGAAGAATATAGTAGCAGACACTCTAGCTAGTTCTATTAGCATATTTCAGCTCCCTACTTATCCTGCCAGAACTCAGATGATTAATATGAGGCATAGGACTTCTGTCCTAGACAACACTAAGCACTGGAAAATATTTCAATATGACCAGTAGATAAAGAAGTTTCTGGAGATGACTGGGGAGTTTTCCAATCTCTAGATTGATCAAGAGGACTGTGAAGGAGAGGAATGGGAACCCGACCCACCAGAGCTCAAAACTAGTCTGGGAGGAAAAGAGATTTTGCAGCTAAAGATAAACTACATACCCAAAGGGTTGGTCCCACTGGAAAGAGTGTTTGATGAAAATGATGTAGCAAGAGACCACAAGGTGGCTCCAAACCTGAAGGAAGTAGAAGAATGTAACACTGGGAGCGACGAAGAACCCAAAATTGTCAAACTATCAAAATCTTTGGCCCCAGGTATCAAAAAGGACTATATGGATTTAATGAGAAAATTTTCTGATGTGTTCGCATGGTGCTATGAATATCTAAAACAATATGACACAGCTGTCATCCAGCATACCATACTAGTCAAGACAAGGGAGAAGCCATTCGGGAAGAAGCTGAGAAGGATGAATCCCATGCTGCTCCCATTGATAGAAAAAGAGGTAAAAAGGTTGTATGAAGCCAAAATCATAGTCTCTTTGAGGTTTTCACAGTGGGTGTCCAACATAGTCCTAGTGAGGAAAAGGAATGGTGAGAGAAAACTATGTATTAACTTTAGAAATATCAATAAGGTGTCCCTAAAGGACAAATACCCCTTACCCAAAATGGACCACATTTTGTAGAAGGTTGTAGGGGCAGCAAGAATGTCCATGATGGATGGATTTTTAGGATACAATCAGATTAAGGTGCAACCATACGACTAGAGAAAGACAACATTTACCACACCTTGGGGAACTTTTATGTATTCCAATATGCCATTTGGTCTGTTGAATGCAGGGGCCACCTTCCAAGAGCTATGGACATATATTTTGTAGGAGAGAAAAACAAATTTGTAGTGGTCTACATGGATGAAATCACTATATATTCTAAATCTGATGCAAAACATTTGAAACATTTGAACCAAGTGTAGAAAATTTGGAATCTCTTTGAACCCCCAAAAATCAAAATTTTCCATGCAAGAGGGAAAGTTGTTGGGCCACATAATATCTAAAGATGGGATCAAAATTGACCCAGATAGAATAGATGCAATACAGAAAATTGAACTCCCTGGGAGTGAAAAGGAAATTCAATCTTTTTTAGGCACAATGAATTTCATAAGGAGGTTTATTCCCAATTTTGCAGAGATCATGAGGTCTAGAGATTGCATGCTTAAGACCGATACTTAGGTCAGATGGAATGCCAAGGATAGGAAGGAATTTGAGGATATAAAGAGAGCAATTGTGGAAGCCCCTATATTGATCAGCCCAGATTTTGACAAGGAGTTTCTTATGTTTTCTTTTGCCTTTGAGAATTCCATAGCAGGTGTGCTTTTATAGAAAAATCAGGAAGGAGATGATCAGCCCATAGCTTTCTTTAGCAGGGCTCTCAGAGACGTTGAACTCAAGTACAAAATTATGGAAAAGAAAGCCTATGCGATAATCCAAGCTCTGAAATATTTTAGGTTTTATGTTCTACATTCCCATGTTGTAGCTTATGTTCCTGACGTTGTTGTGAAAGATATATCGACACAACCTAATCCAGAATGTAGAAGAACAAAGTGGATAGCTACGCTATTGTAATATTATATGGAGATCAAACCTACTAAGCTTATTAAAGGGCAAGGGATGGCCAAACTCATGGCTGAGTCAAATTGGGATTCAATGAGTATGAAATTGTTGTCACACATGCAGGGATAAACTTCCCAAGACCCACTACGTCAGGTATCAGACAGATTTCGGTCCTCTCCTTGGTATTCTGATGTTGTATATGTTTTGCAGAACTTGCAAACACCCACTGAGATGGGAAAAAGCAAAGCGATATCGACCAAGATGAAGGATGAGAAGTTTTTCATACTGGGTAGATGTCTTTATTTGAAAGACCTAGGAGGTGTCGTCTTGAATTTCATAGTGGAAGACGAGGCCAAAGTAACATTGAAAGAGTTTCACAAAGGAGTCTGTGGGGGACATCACTACTGGAAGGCAACTGTTAACAAAATTCTAAAGGAAGGGTTCTACTAGCCTACTCTGTTCAAAGATGCTTATAAGAAAATATCCAACTGCCATGAATTCCAGGTCTTTGAAGGGAAGAGGAAACTCTTGTCATTTCCTCTGAAACAAATATTTGTGGAAGCCCCTTTCCAGCAGTGGAGGCTTGAATTCATTGGTGAAATTTTCCCCAACTCCTCTTGGAAGCACAGTTGGATACTAATTGCCACTAATTATTTCACCAAATGGATTGAATCATTACCTACTACCTACCAGACAAGCCACATATACAATCATCATCATGTTTTTGGAGGAGAATATCATGTCTAGGTTTGGGTGTTCTATTAAGATAATCACTGATCATGAACAGGCTTTCAAATCCAAGAAGATTGTCAAATTCTGTGAAAAGTTCCACATCAAATTGGGCCATTATACTGCTTACTACCCTAAGCGAAATGGATTGGCAGAATCCTCCAACAAAATTCTAGTGAGGATAATCAAGAAGTTGTTGCAAGAAAATAAAAGGGCTTGGCACACCAAGCTAACCCTTTCCATGTGAGATGATAGGATCACCTCTAAAAGGTCCATTGGAACTTATCCTTTCAAATTAGTATATGGAATGAATGTAATATTCCCTGATTCCCTCAGAGTTCCTACAATGAGATTGCTATAGGAGTAAGAAGAAGAGCCAAACCCCGAGTTGAGGAGAGCTAATCAGCTAGTGGAAGTGCAAGAAATTAGAGAAGGTGTGCAGGATGAAGCCAAGAAAGCTCAAGATCGGATCAAGAAAACATTTGACAGAAAGACCAAGGTGGATGATTTCCAAGTGGGAGATATGGAATTAAAATGGGATGATAGAAGAGAAGACCAGGCCCAAAAGTTTGATAACCTTTGGTAGGGGCGCTATACAATCACCACCTACCATGGGAATAATGCTTTCTTCATGCATGACGAAGAAAATGAACCAGTTCGCAAGGGATCTGTCAATGGGCGGTTCTTAAAGAATTATTTCAAGTGAAAAGAAAGTCCGCCGGCCCAACCCCCATTGTACATTGCTGTCACCTACCCAAATTCTGAAAATATTATTTTATTTGGAAAAATACTTTATGTTAAATTTTAATTACAAGGTTTTGTAATTATGATCAATTTGGATAAAGGATGAATGTAATTACTGATTATTATTATTTAAATAAATTAAAGTAGGAGACAAACACCCAAGGGGACTGTTAAATGAGTGTTCACTAACCCACTAGGAAGAATGGAAGCTGTTAGAAAGCATGGGACAGATGGAAACAATTGCACTTCACCACTAGTTGTTGGTTATGGGACAACTACCCCTAAAATGTGGCATTATCCCCTAGGTGGTGAGAGTGGGAAGGAAGCTCATTTAATGACCAAGTAACAACTGAAAAGGCCTAGGAAGCCTACATAAGGAAAATTCGAATTGAGCAGACAGCTCTTACACAATATTTTCTTCAGAAATATTCCTCATGTGCATCAGGTGATCACTAAGAGATTCGAATAGGGAGGTTAGGTGTGAGTGCAATTGTAAGTCTGCAAACTATTATGATAAGAAGAACTAGAGGTGTTAGTGCAGGTCCTTTCGACTGCTAGTTTTTAAAGATTGGATAATTATTGCTACTACAAGTGGAGATCCTAAACTTCTAAGTTTCTTCCTCCTGGTGGTTCAGTGAACAGGATCGGGGGTCCTAAGGAAAGTACTTGGTTGTCTTCAGTGTAACGTACCCACCCTTGGACCCAGTGTAAGGAAGGGAACCTGATGCCATTCTATGGGGCTTTTCATAAACTCAGCCATATTCATTAGATTCACAGCCATAAAAGAGATGTGTGCAGATGGAAATCAAACAAACATGCACAACAAAAATGAACTCATCCACACACATATTACATGGTTGTTATTCAATTTAACACAGTCAACAAATTAACACATTTGCAGAAGTAAATACACAATAAAATACTCATCTTGAAACAATGTTGTCCCAAACAACTAGCTATGTCACTGCAACGTTTTTCCCAGCCATAGGTCTCTACCCAACTTGTATTCTTTCAGCACTCAGAGACCAACCTCGAGCTGGGCATGATATCTACAAGGAAAAGGGAACCCTCAAGCACAACACAGCCCAAAGAAATGGATACCCATCTCAGCCCCAACATTCTCTTGAACACAAAACTCAGATATGGGCTCTGGAACACACTTTCAGCAGTAGGACTTAGGAACTAGATGGATAGGGGTTTTCCCAAAATATAGGCACACCAAAAACGGATTGTGGGAAGAGGAATCCAACCCCAGGGAAGAAAACCATTTTCTCCCACAGATGTATGAGCATACAGTGGGCTAAAACGACCTCTAAAAACCCCAAAATCGTTTTCCCCTGCTTCCCACTATTAGCCACAGCAAAAAAATGCCCTTCCCAGCTAGGAAAATGAAGGTAAACATAGCAAACCATGGAGGGAACTGCCCAGGAAGGTCCCCACGCGTGAGAGAGCAAACTGATGGTTGAATAATGGCTTGGGTAGCAATTTCGTGGCCCTTTACTTGCCCAAGAAGCCAAACACGAATCTCTAGGAAGGGTGGCTTTCCCATACTTGAATTTGGACAGCCATACCTCTCCATTCCCCAAGGCATTAACTATCTCAACCAATTCTTGGGAGAAATGAATGTTTGCGTACAAAAGTCAGCATGGGTAGTTTAGGGTTCATGGGTTCTCTCATTGACACTTGGCTTGACTTGATTGGCTCAAGGGTTTGAATATTTCCCTCCCAATTTCCTTGTGACATCATTCCCCCATCTCTTGTTGCATTGCATAGCTAGTTGTGGGATTTTATATTAAAATGCATATTTACAATTCCCATGGTTCACTAGCACATGGGTAGAATAATTTCAAATACTTACCTCTTCTAGATTGAGCGTTCACTAGCGGGCCCTTGGCCTTGAGCTCCATGCTAGGAATCATACATAATATGCATACATTATTTACATTATAGCCCAAAATATTACAAGGGTCAAAATGGGGGACATTACATTCCCCTCCCCTTGGAATAACATCGTCCTCGGTGTTCCAATACCTAGGAATACATACACGCTATATACATGTCCAAAATTTTCAAAATATGGCAAGTTTGTCTTGCATTTCACCCTTTAATTGGGTTTTCCGGACCAAGTCCTTTGGTCTTCACAAACAGCTCCTACTGGCTGGGACCCTCTAGCTCTACATGAGGGCATTGTTCCTTTCTTTACCTTCCCACTGATCTACAAGTCTGGAACTTTATGGCGGCTACCCTCTTGATGTTCCATTGTTGGGCAGTCATGGAGGCAATGATTTCCTCCACATCCCCAACATTTCATTGGCGGCTTTACCTTTTCCTGCTCAGTTTCCTTAGAGTCTTCCCATCTGGAACGTTTCTTAACTGGTCGATCGGATGAATGCTTCTGCATGGATCCACTTTCCTTTCCCTTACTGATTGCTCTCAGAATGCTTTTTACCTCTTTTTGCAGATGAATAGATTCCTGCAAAACCTTGTGGTTCATCTCATTCTGTTGCATCTATAGCTTGAGCATCTCTCCAAGATTTTCTTGGGTCCTAGCAATTGTTTGAAGAAAACTTTCAGCCAACTCTAATAGCCCTTGGTCTGCTGCCATGGTTAATGGGCACAACTGACCACACTTTGCTTACTAGAAACAATTTCTTATGTTGGCTACAACCAATTGTTTCAATTTCTTAAGTGTGAAATTCATCATGGAAATTCTTTCTTATGACAAGCATAACATAAACATTAAAATTAGTCAATTATTTTCCCAATTGACATGGAATGTCCATGCTTTATTCATGGGACTTCCACACTTTCATGCTTTCCAACATACACATTAACTTATTCATGTTCATTCTTTCACAGAAAATTTACTATTTTAGCATTCACAATTTATCTCAAGCAATTAAACATGATCTATTTTCATCCATGACATGCACTCAACAATCTTTTGTTTTATAAATGCATCAATTGAAAGGAAAGAGAAGAGTAGGATTTTCTCCCTCTTAGTCTTGTTCTATTATGGAGCTACACCATCACTCTGGTTTCATGCTCCTTAGTCTCTTTCACTTCAATGTGAATGCTTTGACTTTCCTTTCTTGGCTATGACACTTAGTGTCTAAGGTCTGTCTAAGGATTTTCAACTAGGAACCATCCTCCATAGTTGCCTAGAGAACCTTTGGCTGCTATGACCCACTCATGTCCACTAGCGCCATCTTTCATTACTGCTCATACTGAGCTCTTTAGGATGGTCACATGTCCATCTGCATACCTATGATGCCTTCATAGTCCTTGCTTCCAACAATACCTACACTCAAACATTGAATCAATTCACATGTTTAGTTTATTTTCATCGGGTTTATCTCTAAACAAGAGTTTAGGAAATCATAACCAAATCATATACACATGTATATTTATAAGCCAGAAGCTGCAAGGTATTCAAATACTTATCTGTATTGGATGTCTTTACTTTATTCCACGGGATCCTTCTTTGCTTTACGAGCCTTGGATTTCCCATGAACACAATTATGAATGTTGGGCCAGCGTGTAGGCTACTCCACAATCATTCGAATGGGCAATGCCAGGCTAGTATGTCGACTGGGTTTATCAATCATTTCCTTTAGCAATATGCTAGGCCAGTGCTACGACTGGTTTTATCAATTGTTTAAGGGGTGTTGGGCCAGCGTACACACTGCTTTACCATATCAAGTAGTTAATGCCCAACTAGTCACTCTCTGGACTTATCAAGAACTTTATAGCATTCAACCAGCTACTCCCTGGATTTCTCAATAATTTATTGCCCACTCATTTACTCTCTGGATTTACCAGCAATTTATAGTCTTTCAGGGTCTTGCCTTCCTACAATGACCAAGGTTTCCAACAAAGAAACAATTTTGAAATTGCCACATAAGATGCAAAGAGATGATGTAAACCTCACAATGAAAGAATTTAGGAATAATAGAAGAAGAGACAAGCAATAGAACTTAGATCCAAAGAAACTCTGATTGAGGTAGAATAATTACACATGTTACATTAAACTGAATAGTGAACAGGTAAATATACAATGCTGAATACGAGGATTCGAATTCACTAGGAGGAATTTGAATTGGCCTTCATGCACAGATCCATAATCAGTGGAGAGTCATCAATGCCTAACTAGGGGTCCACCTTCTCATCAGTGAAGTCATCAATGCACAAGTAATGGTCAACCGGGAGTCAAACTGAGTCTAACTGAATGTGGTTGGTGTAACTAGCACATGGAAGCACTAATATAGTAAAGGAGGCTCAGTGGAGGGTGCCATAGGAGTTAACTAGAGTCATAATGGTCAATCTAGTCTCACTGGAGGTCCAACAGAGTGATAAACTCAGTAAAGAGTCAGTTAATCCTTAAATCAAGGAAATAACTAAAGATAACTCAATATAGCTGAATATAACTGGACTGGTAGGTGAAGAAGGCGCCCTTGTCATGTAGTGGATCAAAGGAGGGTGAATTAGTCAATGGGAGGGCTAGAAATGATCTAAAAGAAGCTCCGGGGGCAAGTTTGCTGAGGACTAGGTGTTGGGACTGATGACCTAGAATGCATGCAAAATGCATGCAAACCCTAATTTTGCATGCATGACTGAAAATGAAAATGACAGTAAAGCTAGTAGGACTAGGATGGAGTATAGGAATATCCTAACACCCCCCCTTAATCCATCCTGGGCCCTAGTAACTAGGACCAAAGGTCACCCATAAAATAAATGAAATGATAATAAAATACATAACTGTCCATAAACTGAGGAAATGGGGAGAACCTCATCGGAAAAATACCCCCCCTCAAAAGAACAGTAAATAACTCAAAGAACCATCATGCAGAAAATAAAGAAGCTTTCATCAGTGAAAACATTTGCAAAAGACTTGGCAAGCTGATCCCGTTTAGGAAGGTCTCCCACTATGTGGAGGATGAAGCAAGTCTTTCAGGAAATTTTCTGTATTTGGAGCCAATGGAACATGAGTAGTCTTCCCAAAAGATGGAAGAGAGAACCCCATCATCATGCTGCATCTCTCATGGAGAGATGGATGGCATAATGCAAGTTTGGCATGATGCTAAAGTCTAGTAGTTATGTAAGCAAATAAATCATCAACCGTGTTCTTAGTAGTAGCAAGGATTGTGTGAGAACATATTTCTCTTGAATCTGGACTGAGAATCAGGGTATTTTTTAAGGATTCTAATATTATACTTAAGTATAATATTCTAGGCGATTATTTTGGAGTGAAAAAAACATATATATAGATAGGTAGACGAATATTAAATATGAAACATACAATTTACTATTGAAATTTGTAAATTTTGGCGAATATTATGATAAAAAAACATATTTTATGTAAATATAGGCAATATTAGAGTCTAAAAATGACCAAATAGCGAATTTATTTTTCGAAAAAAAACCCCCAAAAATAGCCAATTGGAGAAATTTCGCCCCTAAAAATTTCCCAGCTGAGAATAGGTGTTGGTTCTGAATCTTCTTGAACCATGATCTCAACATCAAAATCTTGATCTTCTTCTTTACTAGAAGAGGAGTCACAGGAAGAGGAGTCACTGTGATCTTCATCAGAATCTGAAGGAGTAGTTGGAGAGAAAGGCATGAAGTGTGAGAACTCATATGCCTTTGAGGCATGAGTAGCAATCCCATTCGTTATAACCTTTCCAGTGGAGATTTCTGTAATTTCTACTGTGTTTGGACCAAAAATTACTTGTTTTGGAGATCCTGTATGAGTCATTTGATAATTTGACAACAAATTAGCTGTAAGAGAAGGAACAAATAGGACATTTTTGAACTTACCATACTCCATATGAACTATACCCAAACCTTTGGCAGAAATCTGAGAGTTGTCTCCCATGTATTGAACAACTATGTCTATTGTAATCTTTAATAACTATGTCCACAATTTGAACAACTATGTCTGTTGTAATCTTTAATAACTATGTCCACAATTTGAACAACTATGTCTGTTGTAATATTTAATAACTATGTCCACAACATGTTTGGTGCAAGAAGTCATTCAACTATGTGTTACTCTTAAGCTGCTTGTAATTAGTTTGAATTTGGGAAAACCAGACTGAAATACAGCTATGTAAAAGCTTTTTATTTCACAATCTTGCTGATAATTCTAGTTTCCTTAACGTTCATCATAACATATCCCTTCATAATTCTAGTTTCCATAATGCTAATCATAACTCATGTTGATCTCATATGTACAGAAGATTCGTTTGGCAGCTATTTTAGGTTATTCGTGCGCTTAACATACTTAAAATCTCTGCAATATCACCAGAACTTATGTGATGGAATGTTGTGTAAACAAATAAAACATATTAATAATTATTTGGTTTTGAGCAATGCGAAACATCAATAATGGTGTCACTAAAATAGATTTGTATGCAGCAAGTGTTGTCAACTCAAAGTAAAAGGAAGTGGCCTCAATTACATAATAACTATGGTTAAAATTAGTCCAGTCAAAACAAGTTCAAAGTATTGATATTCTCGACTCACATTCACATTTTCATGGCAGGTAGCTGCCCTTGTTTTCTATATTACATAGGTGAAACTATAATTCATTGGTCAAAATTGATTTAGCAAAGACGCTAATAAAAAAATTGCGAAGTACACCATCACACTGGCGCTAGTGCATGATTGCAAGGGATTAATTGAATAATAAAACATAAAATGTACTCACCAATTAAAAGAAAGCTGCATATTTCGATTTTATAGTGCATGGAAAGCTGCAGTTTTCGATTTTATACTGTATGCCAATGCTGAAAACTACATATTATCTCCTTTGAAAGAGGCTATATCTAAGTCTGCTATTTCATCTCAACAAATAAAGAAATCTAAAAAAATATTCAAACCCTAAGTTAAACGAAGTTCAGTAGTATCAAAAGATCTATTGCACAAAAAAACGCCGATCTATACCCTACACATCACAATTCATTGAGCAAAAGCGTCGCTCATAAAAATAAACTAAGGCATGGTCAAACCGAAAGGCCTGCTATTGTTCGCTGCTGTATTTCTTTGACAGGAGGGGCACATTGGAGATGCCAATTTCGGAGATCTTAGTTCCTACAACTCCTTTCGCAGTCTTATGTTTTCGGCTATAAGTAACTCGTTATAACTCTTCAGAAGCTTGCAGTCCATTTCCCTTTGATTGAACTTCACCGTGAAACAAATTAATCACATTCAAATTATGCATAATAGAAAAATATGCTAATAAAATAGAGCACCCTGAAGATCAAAACTTTTGTCAGCGACGATTAGTATGCAGAAATCTATGTATAACAGAAAAACTGGTAGTAAAATAGAGCACCATGAAGATCAAAACTTTTCTGAGTGATGTATGCAGAAATTTTAATGTTCAGAACTCTTCAAAGTCACAAGCTAAATGATTTAGAAGTTGATTCGAGAAATGGGCTTTGAAATATAAATATCGATATGTACGACGAATCAGTAAAGAATAAGATCTAACCTTGCTCGTTTATTCTGGAACCACACTTCAACTTGATGAGTGGGAAGGTTCAATTCTCTTGCCAAGGCTTGCCTTTGATTCTGGAAAGGGCCCCAAATCATATTGAGAGAATAAATAGATGAATCACAAACTAGAGAACACTACCTAGTATATAAATAAGATGGCTAGACTTACATGTGTGGGCAATTTGTTCTTGATGAAGCTTTCTTCCAAAAGAGCATACTGCTCCTCCAACAATCTAGGTTTCTTCTTGGTACTGCCCTCTTCTTCTACATCACTAAGTACCCTTGAGGAAACTCTCTCATTCTCCAACTCTTGGGGAGCGCTCGTATCGACAGTGATGTTCGACCACTTCTTCATTGCGATGACAGGGTGCAAGAAATTTCTTGACACCGAATCGCTTTGAAAGCGGTACTCGGTGTTTTGCAGCCTTCGCTTCTCCTGCTGATCTCTCGTCATTAGAACCGCCATCTGCAAACCATGATTTATATAATTACCACCTGAAATACCATGAAAACCACCAACATGGCAATCAAAACAGTAATAAATTAAAACTGGATCCTTCTAAGTAATTAGTATTGCAGATCAGTCACTTGTCTCAAATGAAATATACTAATCCCGGGTGAAGTTTTCTTCCATGGCAAAGTCCCCGAGGCTAAAAGAACAACCAAGGAACCCGAGGAAGGAGGCAGTACCGAGGTTAATGGAACCATATTTAATTGTAGAGGCGGCCCTTGCACAGGTCTCTGAGGACAGTAGTTTAGAACTTCCATTCTGGTGGTTGTCCCAGAACTGATATTGAAACCTAGGCAGAGCTCTGTGTCCTCCTGATCCATGTTATCCTGTTTCATTAAGGTTTGCAGAGATAGGAAGTGATCGGTGGAAGACGGAAGTAGAAACAGAAAATATACGAGAGAATGGGAGACCGGATCGAAAGAAGGAAATGAAAAGAGGATATATTGTTGGAAATATCTAATCCAATGAGCTGATCCCGTATTTACTGCGCTGGATCTGTCAGTCACTCTGTCAGACTATTTGTGTCAGCGCGATGTCCACAGCATCAGTCTGTGAGCAAGTTCGTAAACAATCACGTTTTGTTTGTATTTATGTAACCGCGTTAATAGTTCGCAAGTCAAGAAAACCTTAGGATAGAATTTATTACAGTGTTTAATGCAATCCTATAGCTTCCATGTTCATTTCCATGTATTGAGGAGCTGCGCAGTTTACTATGGTAAATATATAAGTCTATGTTTTATGTTTCATTCTCAAGAATGGTGTATATTGCAAGTCGCACATCATCTCTAGTTTTACTCGCGTGAATACTGTTTACATTTACCCGTGGTAAAAGAAATCAAGATTCACAAATAGTTCACCGCAGTGAAAGTTCTAAATTAACATGGAGTAACTTCGTGTTAAGATGTTTTAGTTGTTATGTCTTAAAGAAATATTTTACATCATAAAGTTTGGTTAAGTGAACCACGAAGTATTAGAGAATACCGCAAAGTAAAGTATTGCGGAGAAGTTAACTTCGCATCACTCTGAAGTTCAAAATCGCGCAGTTACTTGCCATGAAGTGAATGCTGCAAAGTAAAAGTTAATTGCCGTGCATTTAAAACTGCAAAGTTAATTCTCAGTGTGAAAAGTGTCCCGCGAAGATAAAATTGAAGTTCTCTATTGTATGGTCTGCGAAGTCCGAAGAAAAGAAAAATAAGGTATCCATCTATTGCACAGTTAAATCTTCTTTATTGCACGATGTGCCTTTTCCCTTGATCTAGTATCAGAGCCCGGTTTACGGAAAGAAGGAATTCAACTCATAAGGGGAAAGCAGTTAAGGATGGCTTCCACTTCGGGTAATTTGAAAACCCCAATATTTACTGGTAAAAATTATGAATATTAGTCTTTAACTATGAAGGCTTTGTTTAGAGGTCAAGATGTATGGGACATAGTCCAGACTGGTTATGCAGAACCAACAAATGCAGCAACATACAACAATCTCACACAAGCTGAGAAAGATCATTAGAGAAAATTTGGGGTCTAAAATGGGCCTTATAAGAAAACGTGTCATGGATGAGTGTGCGATAAGTAAGATATTTTAAACCAGTAGAATTTTAGTATTTTGGTCAACCATCATGGTTGAGTTGGACAATAGCTAACCACAGATAAAACTCACCTTGGTTAAGATTTTGAAATTTTCATCTCGAAATATGATAAATATACTTGAAATAATAAATATAGAGTATTTTATATTATCACTACTTCTAATTTCTTTAAAATATAAATATCACATTAGTTAAAAAGATAGTGGAGCAATTTTGAAATAATAAATATACTTGAAATAATAAATATAGAGTATTTTATATTATCACTACTTCTAAATTCTTAAAAATATAAATCTCACATTAATTAATATGATAGTGGAGTAATATTGAAATAATAAAAACATTTATATAAACAATCTCTTAAAATTAAAAATAAATAAATTTAAAAAATGTCATAAATAAAAGAAAAATAAGAGAGAGATAAAATAATATTTCACTAGTTTTGCGATAAATTTCTTATCCGACCTTGGAATTTGACATTTTTGGTATCGTTGGAAAGGTCTTGTCGATTCCTTTCCAACAGTACCATAAAAAGAAAATTCCAAGTTTGGAGGAGAAAGTTATCACAAAAATAGTGAAATGTGATTTTATCTCTCTCCTATTTCAAAGGAGAAAGTTATTTTGTGATAAATTTCTACCTAAAACTTGGAATTTGATGTTTTTTACACTGTTGGAAAGGACTCGATGAGACCTTTCCAACGGTCCCAAAAAGGTCAAATTCCGAGTTTGTAGCAGAA
This sequence comes from Larix kaempferi, assembly GCA_027924585.1. NCBI lineage: Eukaryota > Viridiplantae > Streptophyta > Pinopsida > Pinales > Pinaceae > Larix > Larix kaempferi. The sequence goes on from BSBM01000899.1 coordinate 6,149,261, forward strand.
AGTTATCACAAGAATAGTGAAATATTATTTTATCTCTCTCCTATTTTTCTTTTATTTACGACACTTTTTAAAATTTATTTATTTTTATTTTTAACAGATTAGTTATATAAATGCTTTTATTATTTTAAGATTACTCCACTAGCATTTAAAAGATTTTGAAGTAGTGATCATATAAAATAAAAATGAAAAAATAGGAGAGAGATAAAATAATATTTCGCTATTTTTGCGATAACGTTCTTCTCCAAACTTATAATTTGTCATTTTTAGTACCATTGGAAAGGTCTCGATGAGGCCTTTCCAATGGTACCAAAAATGTCAAATTCCTAGTTCGGAGGCGAAAGTTATTGCAAAAATAGTGAAATATTATTTTGCCTCTCTTCTATTTTTCTTTTATTTATGACATTTTTTTTAATTTATTTATTTTTATTTTTAAGAGATTAGTTATATAAATGTTTTTATTATTTCAAGATTACTCCACTAGTATTTAAAAACCTTCAAAGTAGTGATCATATAAAATAAAAATAATGATGGTTTATTTTTAGTATTATTGTAATTATATTTTTTCATTATAATTTTAGTTTTTTTTGTGTTTTAAATTTTATTAAATATATATTTTCAGCAAAAAAGCTTTTTCAACTAAATTTGTTTAAGGGTCATCCAAGCCAAAATATGTCTCAATGGAATTGAACCCAAGTGGATGGAATGAAATCCATCAATCCCCACCAATGAACCACCGTATCCTTGACTAATTTTATTAAATATATAAAAAGAAGTAGTGGTACATTTATTCAAAAAAATAAAATTATAATATAAATTTAAAATTTTTACCACCATATCATTTATTGTGTATGCACAAGAATCTAAACTTTTCATTATTATTTTCAACCATCATCTCTTAACTCTACACAAACCCAACATACTTTTCAACTACCATTAATGAGATATTATAGATTGACCTTCACTAGATAACACCTTTAACTTAGTGTGCCATGGCATATTTGTAGTGCGATGTGGCTTTTTTTATTATTTTCCTCAGGAGGCCCATTTTAGACCCCAAATTTCCTCTTCTGAGAGAACAAAGGAAGAAAGATGGAAAGGCGTTGTTCCACATACATCAAGCGACACATGAATCAATACTCCCAAGAGTAGCAGCAGCGTAGTCAACAAAGGAAGCATGGGACACGCTGGAAACAACATATCAAGGTTTCAACAATGTAAAGACTGTGAAACTTTAAATTCAGAGAAGAGATTTTGAATCTCTATCTATGAAAAATACAGAGTTAGTAGACTCATTCTATACTCGTTTAATTGGTCTAGTTAATCAAATAAAGTCCCATGGAGAAACTCTAACTGACCAAAGAGTTGTTGAAAAAGTTCTTAGAGTTCTGCCAAAGAAATTTGAATCTTTGGTTGTGACCCTAGAGGAAAACAAAGATTTGTCCATATTTACTATTGATGAGTTGCAAGCCTCATTACTCAATCATGAACATAGAATCATTGGTTCATACACATCGTTGGAAGGTGCATTTGCAGCACAGTCATCCATAAGTCGCAGTAGAGGCAGAGGAAGATCAAACTCTAGAGGCAGAGGACGAAGTTCGTTCAGAGGAGGTCGCGGCAAACTCCCTGCACATGTCGCGGGAAGAGGCCAGAATCAGACCCCCAATCAGCCAAGTGGACAAAGGTATGATAAATCAAAGATTCAATGTCATTACTGTAAGAGCTATGGACACTTCGCATATGAATGCAGGAAGAAACAGTATGACCAAGGAAAGCAAGGTGAAACGCAGTCAAGCAACAATAGCACTGCGAATAGTTCACTCTTCTTGGCATGCGCATCATCGTTGGAATGCAATGTCGTCGAAGAAAGTCCAAATGACATATGTTATTTAGACTTAGGCTGTAGCAATCATATGACTGGTAATTTAAGTTTATTTTCTAGCCTAGATAAAACAGTTCAAATTGATGTCACACTTGGAAACAATATCCAAGTCACTATTTTGGGTAAGGGTAATGTTGATATTCTAACAAAACAGGGGGAGCATAAATTTATGCCTGATGTGTATTATGTTCAAGGTTTGAAGCATAATCTGATGAGCATTGGACAGTTGATGGAAAAAGGTTACAGAGTTCATATGATAGGGAAGCGTTGTGTGATCAAAGATGTATACCCAAGCAATCAGTTAATAGCCGAAGTGTAGATGACAAGCAATCGCTTGTTTCCTTTGAGGATAACACCAATCATCAAAGGTAAAAATACTCATGTTGTTCATGAAAATCAGAAAGAAAATTCTGAAGCTGCATTCAAAATAGAAAGCAAAGGAGTAGAAGTTCACACCGACAAGGAAGAAAAAGGCAGCACAATGCAAGTTGCGTTTCAAACAAAAAAATGAAGGATGAATCCTGGTTAGGGCATTTCAAATTTGGACACCTAAAATTTCTTGGGCTGAAGCTACTGCACATGAAGGATATGGTGAAAGGATTGCCATTGATTGAAAATCTAGAGAGAATTTGTGAAGGTTGTATCTTTGGAAAGCAGCATAGAGAGACCTTTCCAATCGGAAAGTCATACAGAGCTCGCGTGCCACTTGAAATTGTGCACTCCGATATTTGTGGACCGATGCAAACACCATCCATGGGAGGGTGCACTTATCGTCTCACATTTATTGAGGATTTCACAAGAAAAACATGGTTTTATTTTCTAAAGCATAAATCTGATGCATTTGATTGTTTTCAGCAATTGAAGGCACTCGTGGAAAAACAGAGTGGTTACAACATCAAGATATTGAGAACAGATAGAGGTGGTGAGTATGTCTCAAATTATTTCTTAACTTTTTGCAAAAATCAAGGCATACATAAATAATTGACTGTGTGGTATACACTGCAGTAGAATGGTATCACGGAGAGAAAAAACATAACCATCATGGAGATGGCGCGCAGTATGTTGGAAGCGATGCATCTGTCAAATGAATACTGGGCTAAAGCGGTGGAAACTGTTGTCTATATCATGAATCGATGTCCGACGAAGAGTGTGAAGAACAAAGTTCCACAGGAAGCATGTACAGGTATGAAACATAGTGTTTCGCATTTGAAAGTTTTTGGTTGTGTAGGATACGCACATGTTCCAGATAAGCTGAGAAGAAAATTAGACAATAAAGGACAAAAATGCATCTTTATTGGATATTCTGAAGACACAAAAGCATACAAGTTGCATGATCCTGTCGCAAGAAAATTTATTATCACCCTCGATGTTAAGTTTGTCAAAAATGAAGCATGGGATGGAATTGTTGAGAAGAATGTGAAAATCGTGTCACATGATGAACATGATGACATCGCAGAAGACGTGGTTGAGACTCCACATGTGAATCAGAACTTCTCAGGACCGCCTACTCCAAGGACTGCGCAGCATGGTTCAGCACAAGCAACTCTGACACAAGTCGCAGCAACTCCGACAAGCACTCCAAGTGCGCAACAAACTCCATCAAGCAGTTTGTGCAGTTCGATACCAGCAACTCCGCCAAGGACAAGAAGCCTAGGTGAGATATATGAGGCCGGTACACCTAATGCATTCTCTTGTTTTGCATTATTTTCTCAAATTAATGATCCGCTAACATATGAAGAAGTTGTTGAAGATAAAGTTTGGGCACAAGCCATGGATGAAGAAATAGAATGCATTGAGAAGAATAAGACATGGGAAGTAGTTGATGCTCCTGAAGAAAAGGATGTGATAAGTGTGAAATGGATTTATAAGACCAAGAAAGATACTGAAGGAAATGTGCAGAAGCACAAGGCAAGATTTGTAGCGAGAGCGTTCACATAGCAACCTGGCATAGACTTCAATGAAACTTTTTCACCTGTACCTCACATGGACACTATCAGAACAATTTTGGCCATCGCAGCACAAAAGAAATGGCCTGTTTATCAAATGGATGTCAAGTCTGCGTTCCTGAATGGTTATTTGGAGGAAGAAGTATACGTGGAGCAGCCACAAGGCTATGGAGTTCTAGAACAGGGAAACATAGTATACAGACTGAAGAAGGCACTCTATGGTTTGAAGCAAGCTGCTAGAGCTTGGTACAGCCGCATTGACTCATACCTCATTCAAAATGGATTTCACAGAAGTGAATGTGAGCCAACACTGTAAACAAAAATCAACCAGCAAGGTAATAACCTAATTGTCTGCCTGTATGTAGATGATTTAATATTTACTGGTGATTTTGGCATAGAAGAATTTAGAACAATCATGGAAAGTGAATTTGAAATGACAAATTTGGGCCTTATGAAATACTTTCTGGGCATTGAAGTTCAACAATCTGAAAATGAGATATTTATATCTCATTCAAAGTATGCTAGTGATGTCTTAAACAGATTTAAGATGTTAAACTGTAAAACAATGCCAACACCAGTAATAACAGGCTTGAAATTGAGCAAGGATGATGATGGATCCAAGTAGATCCTACACTATTTAAAATGCTTGTTGGCAGCCTTATGTATCTTACAGTGACAAGGTTGGATATCATATATGGAGTGAGCTTAATCTCAAGATTCATGGAGTCACCAATAGAATCTCATTGGCAAGCAGGTAAAAGACTTCAGAGGTATGTAAGTGGAATACGAGACTGTGGTATTCTGTATTCCACCTCAGAAAATTTGAAACTCATTGGATACACTGACAGTGACAACGGAGGCAACATAGATGATAGAAAAAGCACATATGGAAATACATTTCATGTAGGAATAGGTGTTGTATCATGGGTGTCAAAGAAACAACCCATAGTAACTCTTTCTTCAGCAGAAGCAAAGTATGTTGCAGCTACAAGCACTGCATGTCAAGCCATCTGGATGCGCAGGATGTTAGGTGATCTGTTGCAACATCAATAAGAACCTACAGTCATTTACTGTGACAACAATTCAGCTATCGCACTATCAAAGAATCATGTGTTTCACAAGAGAACCAAGCACATCGACACAAGGTATCACTTCATCAGAAAATTGATAAACAACAAGGAAATCTGTTTAGAATTTTGCAGGTCTAAAGATCAAGTTGCAGACATATTTACAAAACCATTGGCAAAAGACCCATTCCAATTTCTGCGAAGTTGTTTGGGAGTGACAAGTTCTGTACAATGAACTTTGTCATGAACAGAGCATGTTTTAGCTCTGAAATATTTTGTAATATTTTAATTTTGTTTGATGATCCCCATCCGCTCATAATTAAGGGGGAGTGTTGGAAATATCTAATTAAATGAGTTGATCGCGTATTTACTGCGCCGGCTCTGTCAGTCACTCTGTCACACTGTTTGTGTCAGCGCGATGTCCGTAGCATCAGTCTGTCAACAAGTTCGTAAACAATCCGGTGCACGTCTTGTTTTCAGTTATGTAACCCCGTTAATAGTTCACAAGTCAAGAAAACCTTAGGATAGAATTTATTATAGTTTTTAATGCAATCCTATAGCTTCCATGTGAAGCAATCCTAAGTCAGTTGATAGGAAACTCTATAAATAGAATCTCATAGTTAAAACTCAGAGAGAGGAATGTATGAGAGAAATTACGCAGAGTAAAAGTGAAGATCTGTGAAGTTTGTATCAAGAGCCCAAGCTTTGTGAATGTAAAAGATTGCAGTGAGACTCATTTCCATGTATTGAGGAGTCATGCAGTTTACTATGGTAAATATATAAATATATGTTTTATGCTTCATTCTTAAGAATGGTCTATATTGCAAGTCGCACATCATCTCTAGTTTTACTCACGTGAATAGTGTTTACATTTACCCGCAATAAAGAAATCAAGATTCACAAATAGTTCACTACAGTGAAAGTTCTAAATTAACATGGAGTAACTTCACGTTAATATGTTTTAGTTGTTATGTCTTAAAGAAATATTTTACATGATAAATTTTGGTTAAGTGAACTGTGAAGTATTAGAGAATACCGCGAAGTAAAGATCACTCTGAAGTTCGAAATCGCGCAGTTACTTGTCACGAAGTGAATGCTGTGAAGGAAAATTTAATTGTCGCGCATTTAAAACTATGAAGTTAACTCTTAGTGAGGAAAGTGTTCCGCGAAGATAAAATTGAAGTTCTCTATTGTATGGTCCACGAAGTCCAAAGAAAAGAAAGAAAAGGTATCCATCTACTGCGCAGTTAAATCTTCTTTACTGCATGGTGTGCCTTTTCCCTTGATATATATAGGAGAGAACGGGAGACAATGTCGAAAGAAGAAATGAAAACGGAATACGTAGGATAATGGGCGATGTACCTCGGACTCCTCAATCATTGATCGGTAATTATTTATTTAATAATAATCGATTGACTACCAAAATAAGGAGAATGTGCGTGTACGTTCGAATATTTGTTAATTTTATTTAAGTGATGGTGAATAAGGTGGCTAACTAAAACACCTCCGATTAGTCGAAATCCGACAGAGCAATATTAGTTGAAATGGTAATTTGGAGTGCTCAAATCTCAATTTTGGCGATCTCGGTAGTTTTAAAATAGGTCATTTAGTCTAGGAGAGGCAATTACCATTGCAGAAATTGCAAAATTGTGGAAATAACAATTTCGAGGAACAAATTTGACTTGTTTCTATTAAAATTTAGACTTTGACTTGGAATTTGAGGAACTCTCATGGGCCATTTTGCTGGCCTATATTTCATACTAACCATCAGAAAAAATAAGAAAATAGTAAAATTTCTGTATTTAGTGTCGAAAAGGTCATTTTTGACGAGTGAGATGTTTACCATATTCTGACCTTGTTGGGGAGATTATAAATTTTCATTTTTTAAATCTATTTTTTTTATTACCTAAATGATATGAAGATGAATTTTTTCAATAAATTTTACCTAAATGATGCAAAATTTTCGAATAAATTTACATTTTAAAAAATATTTACATTTCAAAAGATTTATAAAAATATTTACACTTCAAAAGATTTATAATGGCTTAGTGTCTAAATCCATGGTTTAATAAAAGGATGCCTTAACTAAAAAAATGGATATCATTATAAAAAATATCTCAATTTTATTAAATATTTTAATTTTAATAAATTGAAATATAAATATTTTTTGTTATAAACTTAAATTTAGAATTTACATTTAAAAAAAATATTTTTATTAGTTTATTAAAATCTCATATGTAGTGTAAGGTATGGGATAAAAAACAACCAAAACATACTGGTTGGGGTGGCATCTTAGCATAAAGAGTATTTGTTGGACACACTGTCTATGGTTGAGTGGAAAATCGCTCTTATACAGCCATCTACTTGGATCTTCTTTTCTTGAAAGATAAGTACTATTTTGTATCTAATGTAGAATGAATTTTAATTTATATGTCCTTGATATTTATTCCTATAAATATCATGTTATATGTGTGTATTGAGTTTATTCTGCTATGTTCTTTTATTTAGTGAATGTCCCCTCCTCTAGGCCGTATTGAGGGAGGGGGACATTACATCTGGTTGAGACCTCGCAGCTCCTCTAGTATCTACTATACAGCACTAGTATTCAAACTTCAATGCACTCCAAAAAAAAAAGGATGCACTCCACACAAAAAAAAATAGGGTTTTGAATGCAAATAATATCAACAACACTAGTCAACAATCTCTACGCAGCAATAGCAGCAACCACATAAGCTTGAGAGTGAAATAACGCATAACTCTTCCAGTCACCAGTAAAAAAAATAGGGTTTCGAATGGAAAAAACCTCGGCAGGTTCAGTAAATGGTCTCACACACAAAGAGAGCCCACACCACCGTGGGAGAGAGCGCATGCACCAATAGAAATCACACAATTCCATGATAGTCTTTACACGACACTTCAACGCACTAATAGATACCAGTGCTCCACAGACATGTAACCTCAAGATTTGAAAATAATAGAGATGCACCAACAAAAGAGTCCATTCACACACGAAGGAGAGCGATGGAGAAGTTTAGACTGGCTCCATACAAATTAGGTTTAGATTGGTAGAGATGAGGGTTTCCATGCTTTTCTAGGAATGGTCTCACATAAATGGAGTTTCAATAAATGGAGGAGTTGAGATGCTTAACAGTCATGGATACACAAACCAGTGGATTATGGACTATTAACTCACAAAATTAGGATTTGTAGGTGGCATATCTCCGGCTTAGAAAAATGGTACTCAAAATTGGATACACAGATCTAAATAACAGAGAACATATGCCAGAGTTGAGTTGGTAGGCCTAAAGAGCAAAGGTTAGTGAATCATGGCTAGCGGTTATGGAATATAGAAAATATGGCAGGTTGTATCCGGAAGGAGTTATGAATCTCTAATACAACTGTAAGAATAAATCCTAAATTCAATGAATTTCATTGAGCATGAATGCCAATGGTATACATGAGGAAGTGACCCTTTGACTTCACCTACCAAGAGGCACAGGCACATGGAGTTCATTGGAATTCACCTTCTTATTAATTTATTACTTACATTATTTTAAAAACCTCAATCTTTCCAAATTAGGTTTGCTATCACATGACGAAGATCACATGTGTTGGTATAAAAAACTAGCTACTAGAAAGTAAACAATTAAGTCAGGTTATGCTACTAAAATATAGGAGGAAGAGATTGATGATAGAGTGTGGTGGTGGTTCCTATATGGAACTTTAGTTACACTTTTAAAACTATAATCATAATATGGATAACCTTAACAAACAAGATTCTGATATAGGATAGTGGGTAGAAGAGGAATTGGTTATGGACATGTAAGTGCATCCTCTATAAGAGAGATGAAGAAACACTTAACGACCTATTTGTTTCATGCCCTTTTACAGAGTCGTTTCCAAGGAAGCAGCTCATGGGCTAAGTATTAGTGTTAGATAGAACAAGAATTTATTTACTAAATACATATTGGAATGTTTCTATAGTAAAACTACTTTTTCCTATAATTTTTCGTTTTGTCTCTTTGCTTATGGGATATAATTAGCCAGAAATAAAATTACTTTCAAGATAAAGAGATTTCAATAGCTTAGGTCATTAACAAATTCAAAATAGTTATACAAGAGTAAGGGAATTCCAAAATTAAAATAACATAGATCCCTAATAAAGAGATTTCAATAGCTTAGGTCACTAACAAATTCAAAATGGTTATACAAGGGTAAGGGAGTTCCAAAATTAAAATAACATAGATCCCTATTGATGCCTCGTATATACTTGGAGAAAACTTCAATCCACTTTGATTGAGCTATCAAAGGGGTAATAACTATGTCTAGAGTAGGATTTGTTCTCCACATAAATTATTCTCATAACTTATATTAAAAAATATACTAATAGATTACAATCAAACAAACGAGTTTAATTTATGGTTCTTTGAATTCTTCGAAACGTTGCAAAGGAGAAAGCGGTCAAAGTTCTTGAGGTGTTGGGTGATTGAAATATTGTGATCAATTAAGAAAACCATAATTCCAAGATCATCACCTTAGTATTTTTGCTAGATATTGATCGTAATAAAGGAGGTAATTCCATCCTTGTATCAAACTAACCTACATGTGGCTCACCTCAACAAGCCATAGATGAGAGTGCACAAACAAAAGAAAGGAAACATTCATGCACACACCAAACTACATAGTTACACCATAAACAATCTTCTTTATTAAATTTTTTAGAACACATTACAAATTGTTGTTTATAAAATTTCAGGATTAAAAATCCCTTTACCTTCATAGTCTGACTTTGTTTTGTTATTCTTCACTAGACTAGTTAGCCAACTCTGCTTAAGTGTCTTCTCTATTTAGAATGTCCAGTTCTTTAGAATATCTGATATTCCATGGTAGTTTCTCTTTTTCCTCGATCAACGTTTGTACTTCCATTCTCTACGTCAACTTCCTGCTTCTGCTCATTCTAGAATCCTCGAGGCTCTTTGCTTTCCCAACTCATCAGCTACACTTGGAGTTCAATTCTTCACCTGCAATCTCCTTAGTGTGCTATGCCTTTTGGTCTATTCAACTACCTCCATTACTCCCGCATTTACTGCTCAAATACTCCTGCGAAATTTTATGGCTTCTCTGCACTTCAATTCCTTCATTTAGTTCAGTCCACCGGTGCAACACTTTAGTCATCCCTACCAGTCGTTGGACAATGTCTGGGATCGTTCAATCAGTGTAAGATGTTTTGGGAAAGGGAGTATATATATAATGGTTCTTGATTATTTTTCAGGAATACTATGAAAATTTACTTTCACGTATGACATATAGTATAGGAGGTCATGTAGGTTATAAGTGGACTAGCTTAGACATGGATGACTTATGTCTCTTGTTCTTTTCGATCTAGATATCTATATATTATAGCTAATTTATTTATGGATATGTCAATATAGCTTCATTAGAATGTTGGTATAGATGCACATTCATTTTGCACTACTTTTAAATTTATAGGGTTAATAGTTGCACATAGTAGGGTAAAAAAACTTTGTTTATTTTCAAAAGCCACTCACTAAGATAAAAACCTTATTTTACCCTTAAAAGAACACTTACAATGGTAAAAACCCAGTCTTACTATCAAAGGAACCTTTCTTGTGTTTCTCCCATTTTTTTAGGTATTTGTTGTTATTTTCATGGGATTAAATGCTCTCTTGGATGAGTTCCTCTCTCCTTTTTTATTTTATTTTTTGGATTAAGCTAATTATGGATCATTTAATTTATTAATGGCTACTTTAGTTTACTTAACTCACTAATTTATTAATTTAGGCTAATTACACTTCAATTTTAAATGCATAAGTGAGTTAACTACTTCATAACTTAGTTCTAGGGCTAGTTAACCATAACCATTCATGCGTGGAAAGTTTTACTCTCAAAGGAAGGTGATTTTTTTAATTTTAGGCATAATACAACCTCATCGGAGCATGCTACTCCTATTTACACCCTATTAGTAATTGCATGATCATTATTACTTCCTTAGGAAATAACACTTGATCATTTAGGGGCAATTATTAAGCCCTTCACTAGCACTAACCATGGGCATGTAATTAATCCTAAGATGGTTTTCCTATATATGAAGGCATGTTCCTCATTCATCAAGTAATCATTGTTAATAAATATTACCTCTTTGGATCATTACTTATATTATTTCTCTTCTATCTCTTTCTAACAATATTATTCTTTAGTTTAGATTCTAAATCCATTACTCTAAAATATCACATGGTATTAAATACTTGGTGATTCTAAATAATTTGATTTATAGGTTTTCATATTGAATACAGTGCTTAGAGATCATTGTCAGGATGGATTAATCTCCCTAGTTAATTATTACTCCATTCAACTACTTTGAATGAAATACTAATATTGTTATTGTATTGCACAATAAACACATCTATTAGATCATAATGGGAATGGAGACCTTTTGGATTGACATTTCTCTCAATTTATCCTAACCTCCTATATCACACTAATACTTGAAAATATAGCAATGAAATTTGCACCAAGATGGAAGGAATATTTGGGAATTAGGAAGAGATGAGGAAACATCATTTGGGGAATGAACTTAACAATTTGAGCTCATAAAGTGTCCAATTCTTCTTCATAGAATTTGGATCATGCTTTCCCATTTTAGTGGGGGGTGATGAAGTGGTTGAAATCAACCATTCAATTGTGGGTGACCTTTACAGATCTATTCTGTATTGATGAAGATCTCATTGATGTCCCTACAATTTCTATAGGTGACATTTTATATTTCCATGTAGAAATTATTGACACTGATAAACAAGTTGTCACAAATACAATAGATAGACCACTTTGGGAACAACATACTATTCATGCAATAGGCCATCTTGTTGGAGATCCAATAGATACATGTTCCCACTCACATTATAAATGTGGTCGTCATGCACTCACTCCTACAGAGCCATTGATTCTCGTCCACGGTTACATGGTTAGTATAGGAGAACCACAATATTTCAATTTTATACAAGAAATGCTTATTTGAATATTCCCATGAAGGGGGAACATTGCTCTCTAGTTAAGAACCAATCTTGGTAGCTATATCCCCTACCCCTTGGTAGGAGACTTACATGGAGAAAGTGGAAGTATCAACCAAAACATAGGGTGATTATGTTTAAATATGACAACCAAAGTCCACTCAACACTATCCTCTTCTTTTGTGAAGGGTGGGGGGGGTTCCTGTTGGCTTACACTTCTTTTCCCACTTGCATAGTATATTTTCTTTATGTACTTCAGTACCTAACATGGTTGCAAATTTCTCACGCCCACTTGTTTTTGCATCAGGCTCAACTATGTTGGGATTAAGGGGGTGTATTTGTGTACATGGCCATTAATTTTACACCATATTTGGCTTTCTAAAGTACACTTAGTAGGATAAAAAAATTGTTTTACCCTTAAAATCACACTTACAGGGGTAACAACCATGTTTCACCCTCAAAAGCATACTTACAAAGTTAAAAACCTCAAAAGCACCACCTTTAAATAGCTCTAGGTCTAATTAACTCTAACCACTCATTTATGGCAAGTTTACTATAAGAGAAAAGAAAATTTGTGTAATATTAAACACAAAAACACTTCAATGAAATATTTTAAACCCAATACACCTTATTGATAATCACATCACTCTCTTACATTAAAAGAAACTATAAATAAATCAATAAATCACAATGATTAATTTGAGGATCGTTAAGAATACCCCGCTTATGAATGAGTCCCAAATGGTTCATAAAGGGACATAAGATTGCTTTTATCAATCAATTTTTTGTCATCGTGGTCATTAAAATGGACCGTCATATGCCAGCTAGAGGTTAGTTTGAAAATATTTTCTCACTATTCTATGTATTCATAAATTTATATAAATATTCCATATGTATTTGGATGATTCCTAATTATTATGTACCTATGTATTATATCTGGTTTTAAGTATTATATCTTGTTTTAAGTAACTGTAAAAATTTTATTTTTAAGATAGTGAATTGTTTACAACTTTTTATTTGTAAAATCTTAAATTATTTATAAAACATAATTATTTATTAAATATATATTAATTCTTAAAATGGGATTGCATTCAAGTTGAAATGTCATCCATTTCTTATTTTTATTAAATTTCAAAGAAGATCTTTCTTATATGTGTTTTATGGTTATATTGTATTTTATATCATATTTTAAATTTTTTATTAATACAATTTTAAAATTAGAATTAAAGAGTTAAAAAAATACGTATATTACAATAATATAGAAAAATGATAAAAAATTAAAATTGTTTTTAAATAATATGTAATTGTATATATATTTTTAAAAATATTGTCTATTGGTTGTAGCCTGGGTGGTTGGGAGGAATGTTGTTACCCTCCCTATCCAAGTTCAATTCTTGTAAGTCCATATTGTAATGATTGTAATTAGTGCCATCTTAATTCTCTAGAATAGAATAAATTTAGTGTATTATTAAGGCTTATTATACCTCTATCACTCTAAAATATTTAGTATACCATTGAGAAGGATGGGTATGTTTTAAAGAATATTCATCTATTTAACAATCCTTGTTAGCAAAAGTCTTGTTAAACATTTCTAGAAAAAATATTATGTGGGAACAAATTAATAATAATAATAATAATAATAATAATATAAGTAAAAGAAATCATTGGATTACATGAGGAGTCAAAGAAAAATTATAAATAATGACAACATACATTGAAAAGCATCATTCCCAACATTTCTTGTGATTGGAAGATACTTGCATGGGAAGTTTGACATGGTTAGCAAAAATGAGCATTTAGACACTCAATCAAGTGGATAGACACTTTGCAAACATTTGGTAGCAACAATGTAGGAAGGGCTTTGGAGGGGAATATGCAATTCTATAGAGGACATATTATGTTGAAATATGAAAATGATACTTTGTTATAGACAATAAACAAGACTTTATGGAAATACCTTGTAACATACTAGAGCCAATATGGTGGTAGGGTGGATGTAGGAACTAGAAGAGCAAAAAAATAGTCTAATCTTTGTTTGGTTATCTCTAAGAAATAAATCCTTTGCATGCGAATTTCTATAAAAGTGAAAATACAAGATCCTAGGATTTGCATGAAGTGTAAAGTGGGCGATGAAAGTATATCCCACCTACTAGTTAAATGCCCATATGATCAACAAATCTAGAAAGCCTTTGAGTAGAATATAGACCTGATTTTCCTTTCTTAATAATATGAGAATATTCTTGTTAACCAAAAGTCAGATATTTGAAGATAAATCTATTCCCAAAAGTCATAGATATTTGAAGATAAATCCATTCCCATCTCTAAGTCGTTTCACAAACTAGATCATTTTCATCCAACTATAAAGCGTTTGTCAAATAAGGTCTAGCCCTCATGTATTGGGTTCAATAGTAATCAACAAGTCTCAATTCATTGTTCTCATCCATTACACTACCAATTATGTTTAGGATTCTCCTACAGGGATCAACCCCCACCAATAACTAGTGTGATGTAGTTGAAATTTAAATGGTGGAAGGATATAATAACTTATTTTGTCTTGACAATTGGAGTGGTACTAGCTTGTTTTAATCCTTAAATCACTATGCATTGAACATGTATGTCTGTTGTAATCTTTAATAACTATGCCCACAATATGTTTAATGCAAGTAGTCAATCAATTATGTGTTCCTCTTAAGCTGCTTTCAATTATATGTTTCTCTTAAGCGGCTGGTCATTAGTTTCAATTTGGGAAAACCAGATTGAAATACAGCTATGTAAAAGCTTTTCATTCCTCTATCTTGCTGATAATTCTAGCTTCCTTAATGTTCACCATAACATATCCCTTCATAATTCTAGTTTTCATAATGCTAATCATAACTCATGTTGAGAAGGAATACCTCTCATCTTCATAATTCTAGTTTTCATAATGCTAATCATAACTCATGTTCAGAAGGAATCCCTCTTATATGTACAGAAGATTCGTTTGGCAACTATTTCAGGTTATTCATGCGCTTAACATATTTAAAAACTCTGCAATATCACCAGAACTTATGTGATGCAATGTTGTGTAAACAAATAAAATATATTAATCATTATTTGGTTTTGAGCAATGCGAAACATCAATAATGGTGTCACTAAAACAGATATGTATGGCGCAACTGTCGTCAACTCAAAATAAAAGGAACTGGCCTCAATTACATAATAACTATAGTGAAAATTAGTCCAGTCAAAACAAGTTCCAAGTATTCATATTCTCAACTCACATTCACATTTTCATGGCAGGTAGCTGCCCTTGTTTTCTATATTACACAGGTGAAACTATAATTCATGGGTCAAAATTGATTTAGCGAAGAAGCTAATAACGAAATTGCGAAGTACACCATCACACTGTTGCTAATGCATGATTTCAAGGGATTAATTGAATAATAAAACATAAAAGGTACCCACCAATTAAAATACACCATCACACTGTTGCTAATGCATGATTTCAAGGGATTAATTGAATAATAAAACATAAAAGGTACCCACCAATTAAAAGAAAGCTGCATAAACATTTTCGATTTGATTTTATACTGCATGGAAACCTGCATAAACATTTTCGATTTTATACTGTATGCCAATGCTGAAAGCTACATATTATCTCCTTTGAAAGAGGCTATATCTAAGTCTGCTCTTTCATCTCAACAAATAAAGAAATCTAAAAAAATAATTTCAAACCCTAAGTTCAGCGAAGTTCAGTAGTATCAAAAGATCTATTACACCAAAAAAACGCAGATCTATACCCTACACCTCACAATTCATTGAGCAGAAGCGTCGCTCATAAAAATAAACTAAGGCATGGCCAAACCGAAAGGCCTGCTATTGTTCGCTGCTGTATTTCTTTGACAGGAGGGGCACATTGGAGATGCCAATTTCGGAGATCTTAGTTCCTGCAACTCCTTTTGCAGTCTTATGTTTTCGGCTATAAGTAACTCGTTATAACTCTTCAGAAGCGTGCAGTCCATTTCCCTTTGATTGAACTTCATCCTGAAACAAATTAATCACATTCAAATTATGGATAACAGAAAATCTGCTAATAAAATAGAGCGCCCTGACGATCAAAACTTTTGTGAGTGACAATTAGTATGCAGAAATCTATGTATAACAGAAAAACTGCTAGTAAAATAAAGCGCCCTGAAGATCAAAACTTTTCTGAGTGACATGTATGCAGAAATTTTAATGTCTAGAACTCTTCAAATTTACAAGCTAAATGATTTAGCAGTCGACTCGAGAAATGGGCTTTGAAATCTAAATATCGATATGTACGACGAATCAGTAAAGAATGAGATCTAACCTTGCTCGCTTATTCTGGAACCACACGTCAACTTGATGAGTGGGAAGATTCAATTCTCTGGCGAAGGCTTCCCTTTGATTCTGGAAAGGGCCCCAAATCATATTGAGAAATCAAATAGATGAATCACAAACTAGAGAACACTAGCTAGTATATAAATAAGATTGATAGACTTACAGGTGTGGGCAATTTGTTCTTGCTGAAGCTTTCTTCCAAAAGAGCATACTGTTCCACGGACAGTCTGGGTTTCTTCTTGGTACTGTGCTCTTCTTCTACATCGCTTTCTACATCGCTCACTACCCTTGAGCAAACTCTCTCATTCTCCAACTCCTGGGTAGCGCTCGTATCGACAGTGATGTTCGACGACGAGAGATTAATGGCGACAGCTTCTTCATTGCGATGACAGGGCGCAAGAAATTTCTTGACATCGAATCGCTTTGAAACCGGTACTCTATGGATTGCAGCCTTCGTTTCTCCTGTTGGTCTCTCGTCATTAGAACCGCCATCTGCAAACGATGATTGTCATAATTACCATCAAAACCACCAACATGGCAATCAAACACTAATAAATAAAAACTGAAGCCTTCTATGTAATCAGTATTGCAGATCAGTCACTTGTCTCAGATGAAAATATACCAATCCCGGGTGAAGTATTCTTCCATGGCAAAGTCCCTGAGGCTGGAAGAACATGCGAGGAACCAGAGGCTGGCGGCAGTACTGATGTTAATTGAAACAGATTTAAGTCTAGAGGAGACCCTTGCACTAGTCGGGCAGGAGTAGACTTTAGATCTTCCGCTCTGATACCTAGATGGAGCTCTGTGCTGCAATCTCCATAGACATTAATGGCGGCAGCTTCTTCATTGCGATGACAGGGCGCAAGAAATTTCTTGACATCGAATAGCTTTGAAACCGGTACTCTATGGATTGCAGCCTTCGCTTCTCCTGTTGATCTCTCGTCATTAGAACCGCCATCTGCAAACGATTATTGCCATAATTACCATCAAAACCACCAACATGGCAATCAAACACTAATAAATAAAAACTGAAGCCTTCTATGTAATCAGTATTGCAGATCAGTCAGTTGTGTCAAATGAAAATATACCAATCCCGGGTGAAGTCTTCTTCCGTGGCAATGTCCCCGAGGCTGAAAGAACAGCCGAGGAACCCGGGGAAGGAGGCAGTACTGAGGTTAATGGAAACATATTTAATTGTAGATGAGGCCCTTGCACAGGTCTTGTAGGACCGTAGTTTAGATATTCTGTTCTGGTGGTTGTCCCAGAACTGATATTGATACCTAGGCGGAGCTCTGTGTCCTCCTGATCCATGTTCTCCTGTTTCGTTAAGGTTTGCAGAGATAAGAAGAGATAAGAAGTGATCGGTGAAAGACGGAAATGGAAAGAGAAAATATAGGAGAGAATGGGAGACCGGGTCGAAAGAAGGAAATGAAAAGAAAATATATATGGGAGAGAACGGAGACAGTATCGAAAGAAAAATGAAAACGGAATACGTAGGATAATGGGCGAGGTACCTCGGACACCTCAATCATTGACCGGTAATTATTTATTTAATAATATCAATGAAGTGGTGGTCCAGCGGTGGGGGAAGGTGGTTTTCACCCAGTCCACCAGGGGTCAATTTCCACCGAGATATGGCCTGTTGTGATAAGGCTCAAAGGATAGGCGCCCCTTGTCGGGATTGGAGTCGGGACGTCTCGGTCCCGGTTTATACCTTAGGGGTTATAGTGGCAGCAGCGGATTTGAACCTGGGTCTGGCCCAGGCAAGACAAGTTACCGATTCCCCTCGAGCTAAAAAAAAAATTATTTATTTAATAATAATCGATTGACTCCCAAAATAAGGAGAATGTGGGTGTACGTTCGAATATTTGTTAATTTTATTAATTTTAATTAAATGATGGTGAATGTAGAAGTATGTGTGATAACTAAAACACTTTGCATGATTGGGAATTAATTTGGAGTGCTCAAATTTCAATTTTGGTGATCTGGGTTGTTTAAAAATAGTTCATTTAGTTTAGGGGAGGCAACTACTATTGCTGAAATTGCATAATTGTGGAAATAACAATTTCAACGAACAAATTTGACTAGTTTCTATTAAAATTTAGCCTTTGACTTATATGACTTTAGCATGCGTTAGAGGACTTTCAATTTTTACAAAACGAAAAAAATAATAAAACTTCTGTATTTAGTGTAGAAACCGTCATTTTTACGAGTGAGAATTTTACCATATTCGTACCTTGTTGGGGAGATTATAAATTTTCATTTTTTAAATCTATTTTTTTATTAAAATTTAACCGGAAAAGCAGTGCATTTTAGTTGTCTTTTATACTTAGATGACTTTGACTTTTTTTCATTATGACTTTATATTTTTTTTACTAGAGTATAATTTTCATTTTTATATTAATAGTGGGGACATGATGAATTTTCATTTTTATATTAATAGTGGGGACATGATGAATTTTCATTTTTTAAATCTATTTTTTTTATTATCTAAATGATGTCAACATGAATTTTTAGATGAAATTTATTAATTAATAATAATTATTTAATAATAGTGTATATTCATTTTAATTTTAGATTTTTATTAAGTTTAAGGATCAAATTCTTAAAAGTGCAAAATTTTTCTATAAATTTTACATTTTAAAAAAGATTTTCACTTGAAAAGATTTATAATAGTTTATAATAGCTTAGTGTATAAATCCATAATTTAATAATAAGATGCCTTAACTAAAAAAATTACTTAACAATATAAAAAATATCCAAATTTTATTAAATATTTTAATTTTAATTAATTGAAATATAAATTTTTTTGTTATAAACTTATTTATATTTCAAGACTTACCGCGGACTCCTCCATCATTGACCGGTAATTATTTATTTAATAATAATCGTTTGACTACCAAATAAAGAGAATGTGGGTGTACGTTCGAATATTTCTTAATTTTAATTAAATGATGGTCAATAAGGTTAATTTTTTTATTATGAGTTAGATGTAGCACTAAGTG
Organism: Larix kaempferi; assembly: GCA_027924585.1. Lineage (NCBI taxonomy): Eukaryota > Viridiplantae > Streptophyta > Pinopsida > Pinales > Pinaceae > Larix > Larix kaempferi. Next base: position 6,168,530 of record BSBM01000899.1, read on the forward strand.
CCAACTAAAACACGTTTGATTCGTATAAATTCGGCAGAGTAAGAATAGCTGAAATGGTAATTTGGAGTATTCAAATCCTATTTTTGATGATCTGATAAAAATAAAGCATTTAATCTAGAAGAGGCAGTTATCATTGCTGAAATTGGAGAATTGTGGAAATCCTGAAAAAGCTGTGCATTTTAGTTGTCTTTTATTGAGTGAGTTAAATGACTCTGACTTTGACTTTTTTTATTATGATTTTATATTTTTTTTACTAGAGTATTTAAGTTTTCATTTTTATATTCATATTAAGGCGATTATAAATTTTCATTTTTTAAATTTATTTCTTTTTTATTACCTAAATGATGTGAAGATGAATTTTTAGATATAATTTATTAATTAATAATAATTATTTAATAATAATGTATATTCATTTTATTTAGATTTTTATTAAGTTTAGTGATCAAATTTTTAAGGTGCAATTTTACATTTTAAAAAAATATTGTCACTTCAAAAAATTTATAATGGTTTAATGTCTAAATCTATGGTTTAATAATTAGATTTCTTAACTAAAATATCGCATAGCAATATCAAAAATATCTAAATTTTATTAAATATTTTAATTTTAATTAATTCAAATATAAATATTATAAACTTATTTATATTTCAAGAATTACCTCGGACTCCTCAATCATTGACCGGTAATTATTTATTTAATAATAATCGTTTGACTACGAAAATAAGGAGAATGTGGGTGTACGTTCGAATATTTCTTAATTTTAATTAAATGATGGTCAATAAGGTTAATTTTTAATTTTTTTATTATAAGTTAGATGTAGCAGTATAAGTGCTAATTAAAACATTTTTGATTTGTCCAAATTGACATAGTAAGAATAGTTGAAATGGTAATTTGGAGTTCTCAAATCCCATATTTTTGGTGATCTAGGTAGTTTTAAAATAGAGCATTTAGTCTAGGAGAGGCAGTTACCATTGGTGAAATTGCACAATTGTGAAAATAACAATTTTGGGAAACAAATTTGACTAGTTTCTATTAAAATTCAGCTGGAAAGCCAGGGATTTTAGTTATCTTTTATTGCGTGAGTTAGATGACTTTGACTTTGACTTTTTTTTTTCATTATGATTTTATATTTTTTTACTAGAGTATTTAATTTTTCATTTTTATATTTATATTAGGGAGATTATAATTTTTCATTTTCTAAATCTGTTTTTTTTATTACCTAAATGATGTGAAAGATGAATTTTTTGATGAAATTTATTAATTAATAATAATTATTTAATAATGATGTATATTCATTTTAATTTTGGATTTTTATTAAATTTAGGGATCAAATTCTTTAAGGTGCAAAATTTTCCTATAAATTTTACATTGAAAACAATATTTTCACTTCAAAAGATTTATAATGGTTTAGTGTCTAAATCTATGGTTTAATAATTAGATGCCTTAACTAAAAAAATCCCATAGCAATATAAAAAATTTCCAAATTTTATTCAATATTTTAATTTTAATTAATTGAAATATAATCATTTTTTGTTATAAACTTAAATTTAGTAATGAACTTTTTGTTTGAAGCTAGGGTTTGGGGTTTCTCTGGAAAATTGGACAGGATGCTAATGGAGCATCACCGACAGCACTTGAAGTCAAGCTGATCTAATGGATCAGTCTAGTACCAACCAAGAGAAAAAAGTGGGAATGCCTTTTCTCTTGTTGTCTTGGTCCTTAAAATTTTGTTTCTGTTTTTCAGAAACCCATATAAACTTAGGTTTCACTTTTCTCGTCTTTCTTATGTTTTTTCCTATGCTCCTCTCGTTGTCCTTTTATTTTGGTTCGAGGTTTACTCTTGATAATTTTTTGTGTTTTTCTTTTAATACCTCCCTATACATTTATGTTTGATCAACTTTAGGGTTTACCCCGTTTGATCCCTATGGATTGGATTTTTCTGTTTCTTTCCATGTTGATTTGATGCCTCCTCCCTTGTCCTAGTTCACTTTCTAACTGCTAACAAAACATTTTTCTTGATCTATGGATTCTCCTTTGTCTGTTGTATGCATGGAGGGTGTCCCATATAATGGCAGTCACTCACACTCCTCCACGCGTTACCCTCCCGCACACTTTTCAACTTTGCAATAATGTCACGTGCCTCGAAAAAACATAAATAAAATAAAATAAAAAATTTATAGCATATAATTATTTAAAACATCTATGTAATACATCGTTATGTTCCTAGTAAGCAAAAGTGACAGTACATAGGTAAATATGGTCATTGCAATGTAAGGTTTCTTACACCATCATTATAACTGTTCTTGACAGGTTATTTACGAGCTTTGCGGCGTGTCCTCGTCATAACTAAGGGAGATGTTCTTGACCCTTTAAACACTAAGCTATTTATTGATCTTACTTCTTGTTTGTAACATCATGTATTCATGTTTTTAGTTACAAGTATTAATAGTGTGGGGACTATGGCATAGTCTTGAACCCACAACGCATTAAGGTCTTTATAAAGACCAACGTTAACACTTTTGTCCCAAGTGTAAGGTTGATAAAACACATACGTAATGTAAAGGGCTATGGGATTTTTACCATAGTTTGAACATTGATTAAGAAGTGTTAATATAATATTTGGTTACCTTTTCATTCATGGTTGCTGGTTATTGTACTATGGTAGATAGTAGCATTTAAAGAGCCACCCTGCATGCGAGTTGACAGTGTAACCAGGGTTTTATTGCCAACGTTGGAAAGAGATCAAAGTCATCCATCCATGTAACATACCCTTTTTGCTGAAGAACATTTGATGTTGGAAACATTATGTTAACTTTTATTGTAAAGTTTTATGTTGGACAGGTGTCCAAGGATGATTGTAATTTGCACAATATTTTATTATTTAATAAATATAATAGGAGACAAACACCTAAGACGACTGTTGAAAGAGTGGTTACTCACCCACTAGGTGGAATGGAATCTGGGGTAGAAGGAAATGGACAAGTGGCAGCATCGTGATGGAACTAACTAGCTATTGGTATGGGACAACTCCCTTGAAATGTGGTCACAGTGCCCTGAAAGATGGGACTGGAGCTTGAGGCTCATTTATTCCAAACTGACCACTAAAGACCTAGGAAGTCTATATAATAGCCATCAAATTATGAATTGAGGTTCATCACTTTTCCTGACGAGGAGATTTACCTTAGGGTTTTGCTGTGTTTACACCCAAGAGATTTGATGAGGGGATATGCTAAGTCATGATCATGTTGTGAGTCTGCAAAACTCTATTGAGTTTCAGGAGTTTGATGCTAAGTGTTGAAGGCATGTTTTGAATTAGGAGTTTGATGCTGAGAGCTGAAGGCATATTGAGTGCCTTGGTTCAAAACAGATTCCATCTGCTTAGTGGTTCAGTAATCAGGCTTGGGGGTTCACAAGAAGCCAGCAGTTAGGATGCTTCTTCTGGAATAGGTTGGGAGCAACAGGATTCCTTGGGTGTTTTTCGGCCCTATCATCAATTAGTACAAGTTCCATTATCTTTCTCTAATTTGAAGCATTTAAAGTTTTGCTGCATAATAACTTTTACTGTTTTATTTTATAAATTTATTTCAGTTTTCTTAGTAAGTTAAGAATTTGTATAGAAGTGAATATGAATGAATAAAATAGTTCTCTGCATTTTTCCCCATGCAAGTGGATCTGCATCATCCTCTAGTACAGAGACAAATTAAGTTAGATAGATAAATGATAGGCAAAATAGCCATGTGAATGAGAAGATAGAATTTTTATATTTTCTTAAGTTTCAGCTTATTGTTAAATTTCTATGTATACATATATCAGTGTCTTCCTTATCATTTTTTGTATAGATAATTGCTTTTCAGAATTCACAGTAATGTTTTCTTCATTCTACAAATATCTTCTGTCTCAAAACAAATAGTTTACCTTTCTAAAGTATAAGAATTATCTATCTGAGTTATGGTAGTTTACATCATAACAAATTGCGGATTCAATCTCAATATACAACATATTATTATTATTTTTCCTTTTTAAAACAATGCACAGTAATAAACACCAATTTCTTCATGCGCAAATTTACCTACTACTATGCTATTTATTATAAAACAATTCTTCTTGTCATACAATACAATCTTATATTTCAAACCTAGGGTTTTATACATTTCACTTTCAAGCCAAACCTTCAAACTATTAAGTTTTTCATTGAATGGTCGCAACAAAAACATTAAAAAAAATATCAATACATTCCAGACAGAACCAAGTTATGGTTTCAACATCACAACAGGTTTCCAACTTAAGATTTTGTTTCTTCTTCATAGTATCATCAACTCTTGGCTCACGGCCAACATTTAAATAGTTCATAAACATAATGTCAACCACATATTCTATTGCCACAAATTCAAACATATAAACTGTATTCGTTTTCTATAGATCTTAACGAGGAGCAACATCGAAACAATACTTTTTAAACAGAGTCAAACCCTACTCTTGAACTTCTTATGGAATAAAAAACGCAGTGTTTATAAAATCGATGAACTACACACAGACCGAAGCCCTTCCATAGATTTCAAACATCTACCATTGCTCATTGAAACTCATGAATTTTTACATCATCCAAGTCCATGAATGAGAACAAATCCTCACAACTATTGCAAATCAAAATCAACAAGGCTCGTTCCCTTTGGGTCGAGGTACTATCCTCCCTAAGCTATTACATTTCTACAAACCCTAAATAGATGAAATACAAATTATCAAAGATAACACGAAGATATCAGAATGCACATTTGAAGGCAATCACTTCCATCTAACCAGAGTTACAGGGAAACCTCCGACGCTTATCGGTCGGTGTAGCAGTAGCCAACAATCAACACCCTGACTGGAGAAGCCACCGAACCTTTGCACCTGCAACTCCAATGAAGATGTGGTTAAAGAACAATTTTCTTTAAAAAGAACGATTTCAGTATTGAACAAAAAACTATTACAGTTTTAACATTCAAGTATGGAAGCTACAGGAAAGGTTTTTCCAAAGCACATTACCTTTTTTTGTTGTTAGTACGGAACATAAACACTAGGCAGGTGCAACTCTAACCAATACTCCATAGCCGATAGTCGAATGCCAAGAAAGAAGGAAACAACATGAGTTCACTACCATTGGACAGTTATGAAAATGCCGAGACCTATATCAATTGTTGCGAGGACTTGCCCTCTCATTTCAAACCTTAAAAAAAATGATGCAACTGTAAGTTGACATGAACCCTGTTCTAAAAAGAAAACTCTCAACAGGTCTGAGTTTCAAATCACCACCAAAACCAGACTCTAAGCTGCCAACCGTGACAAGTTATCACTATGAGAGACTCAACTCTTGAACCTTCCATAGGTCACGGGTTCAAAACATAGGCAGTATGCCTCTACATTGCAAAAATGAAACCCTAAATATCCTCAGTGTGTTGGCCAAAACGCAGAGCCACTACCACTGAATGACAAGGAACAATAAACACAATGAACATAGTGGAGGTAGGGTTTAACCCTCATCCATAGAAACCCTTCCAGATCAACGGTGGAGATCACCGAGGCAGCTTCATGAATACTAAGCTAACCAACCCTATTAAATGAGCTATCATTACTACTGCCACGAAGGAGCCAGGAAGGAGCCAGCTCGTTAGCCATCAAACCATTGTTACTTACAACTCATCACAGAACTGTAAAACACCACGATATGAGCACGTGATCAAGCTCACTACACCATCCACGGTGGAACTCCACTGTCTTGGCAGATGTGTGCATTCAATGCATAGGCACCGTCAACATATCCCAGCCTGTGACATTAGTAACGTTCACATCATAATTTTAAATATAATGAACAATGTTATATGGTAAGTCGTGATATATGACTTGTAACAATATCGTATGGCATCGTAAAATGAACATAGTAATGTTGCTAGGGTTTTGTATAGTATTACATAAGGTCATGTTAAATGCACACAGCACATATCGCATAATTTTATTTATAAGAGTTTGTTTAATGTTCTATATACATTACAATAAATTATAGGAATAATCTAATGAATTGCACACACATATATTTATTGTACAGTGTATTGAAAGTAACCGTCAATAAGTTGTAATTATCACATAGAATTGCAATACCATTGTAGCATATAGTTCCTAGACAAAATAGTAAATCGATTGTACATAGAATTTCAAAGAATTTCCATTGAGATAAGAAATGGACATATATGTCTAGTCCAACATGAAATTTAAATGGAAATCACATATATTTCTGAGTATAGAATTGAGTCACAATCGATATAGACCTACTCTAGAATCAAATACAAAATTATAGATTACATTTAAATAAGATGCACTGTTTGCATCAGCAATCATATCTAGATATCGTTATCTTGGACGTTTAGTCTTTAACCAAAGTTTCTCACTCGGTAGAGTGCTCAATGTCTTATCTCTCAAAACATTTTACAAAGGAGATTACTAAAAAACTGTTCGGTCACTTGTCGCAAACATTAATCCTTACCTGTAAATTGCCACAAGTACGAATTCACATGCTTTAGCATGAATGCTAAGTAAGCCTCGAGGCATCCGTAGGACCCCTTCATCATCAACAAAAGCACACTAGTCAAAATAGTTAAATCATCAATAATAACAACAACAATAAAAGTTTTGTAATAGTACAACTGAGTATGAATAATATCAAGACATAAATTTAAATAATCTAATCGCAAATTTTATACTATAAACCAGCATGGTATGTAGTACAACAAGACAATTTTTTATGCATTATTATATTCTGCATAGTTTGAATAGGCATTAATTGTTATGTTGAAAATTTTAAATTTTTGTGATTTTTCTGGGATGTTACAGTCCATCCTTGGGATTGCAATGTTTTGGGGGTAGGTTTATGTTTTGTTTTGATCTCCGAACCCTCTTTATTTGTTGTCTTGTTGGTCTGTGAACTCCACGAGTAGAGTCTCACCACTTTCATTGCAATTTGTAAAACTTAGGTGAACTATACTGCGTTTGGTAATAACATTTTCGTTTGGTTGTCTCTCGAGGTTATTACAAGGTTGGAGGCCGCCATCCATAATTCTTCCTTGTAGCTACAACTAGAGCACAATTATTTTGCTTGCCTCAAGCTTCCCTTAACAAGGAAATATATTAACTCTATCCAACAAAGTTATACTATTTTTTCTTCCTTTAAGTTCAGGGTTTAATGCATACGACTTCTTGCAGGTGGCTTGGAGTGACAAGGGCACCAAGAGCATCCAACCCCTAGCCATAATTTCCCACAGAATAGGTAATATATCCCAACTTAAGAAGGCATCAGTTACATTCTTTATTTATAGTTTGTTTAAAGTTGTCCCTGGTTGTTGGTTGAATGTGGAGGGCCCTGGCGAGGTTGGCGATAGGGTCACCTCTTCCCAAGCCTGCGTCTTAAGACACCAAGGTAGGATATCAACTCTTCTTACTGTACTTTAATTTTTTTAAAAGAACAACATCCATAGATTCCAACTACATTTGTTGTTGCTGCAGGTAACTTCCGACGGGGTTTGAAGTGTGAAGAAGGGATTCAGTATTCCCCTTCATAAGATAAGTTAACTTTGCGTCGGTCCATCCTTGGGGTTTGTGACCTTCCAGTTAGGGGTTTCACGCCTTTTCTACTCTGGCATCTACTTTTAATCTAGTTGTATGAGTTACTGAATGCCTATTTACAAACTGGAAGTTTAGGATGTGAGTGCCATCATGATTGGCTTATATTTTGTAATATATTTTAATATAGGGGTTATAATTTTTGGCAGTGGATGTTATTGACATGGGATTATAACCACATTTTACGTGATTATGAAATCCATTCAACATTTGGTATAATTAGTTTTATTAAGACCCACAGGGTCCTTTACAATTTATGTGAAAACTCCATAATGATATTATGGTTTATAAAAGTAATTTCATATGGTTTTAGTTAACCCTTTCTAATTACTATTCTTATACTCTGTTGCAAAATACATGGATATTTGAATAGCAATCGGTTGAATTTTTATTTATAACCTTTGACAACATTTGATCCAAGATCTAAAGCCCTGTCGATTTGATTCAATTTTTTTAATTAATAGTTGGCATATTTGCAACTCTGTATGTTGATCAATGATTATACTATGAATACCCTAAATTTAGTTAATTGTATTTGTAGTAGTTCAAGGGTTTATAATGTACCCATAAATTTTAACATACCTATAATATAGTTAGGGTATTACTTTGCATTGGATCTAGGCCTATCGACTCAATCTGTGATAAGTTTTGTGCAATGAAAAATGTTTAAAATAAAGTTTATATAGTAGATCGGGATAGATGACTGTAGCAGTCAAATTGCTTAGTTTCCTAGCGATCTTCGACAGTTTATGTTATGAGAGTTAAAGTATATTTTAACCCTGTCTTTTAACTAAATATATAATATATTATACTTGAAAGAAAACATAGATCTAATAGGATACATTATTAAAAATTATCCAATGAACATAGATGTAGAATTGATAGTAATGTTTTCAATAAAAGAATAAAAGATATAGATTTTGATTTGGCAGAGATACTATGATAGTACTACTTTCTGTCGTGAGTCTTGAGGATGAGATAATAAAAGTTGCAATAATGGGATGGTTTAATTCATGTTGGAGAGAATGACTCATCTCCAACATAAAAAGATTGATGTTTGGTTGGTGTGTATCTTATATGAAGAAGGATACCTTATATTATTTCATACTTTTATCTCTACATGTTGATACATGGTCAACAGATAGATAAGTGAACATGGAATAACATAAGCACTAAAATTATTGTGTGATTTGTGAGATTTTTAGAGACGTGGAGTTGTCTTAGGCATTGGGCAAAAAAAATTGAGGAGCTCCAAAAGTTACATGGTTTACTAATTAGTAAACTCAAAAACTTGGACCAATTCAGCTTGACGAGCTGAATACAAAACTCCGCGACAAAAATGGTGTCCAAGGTGCATTCAACCTTGGCGATAAACAAAGGCAAAAATAACAAAAGGGAAATAAGGAAGAGCACCAATAATATAAGGGAATAAAAGCATATATTTAAACATTGAACTTCATGTACCAAAAAACGAAATTGCAAAAGGAAATAACACTAGGAATGGATTATCTTAAAGAAAACAATGAAGGATATAATGAATAAGGTTGGGAAAATGGAGCAAGAGAGGAAGTCCACGAAAGGGGAATCTTATTACAACTCTCATCCATCTCACTATGTTTATAATTATGGGACAAAGGGATCAAATCTCAAAGAAGAAACTAGTTTAACATGAAGTTCATATCTCCAAGGTTGAAGGTATCATTTCTCATGAGTATGGGAGATATTATTTTAGAAATTTCTTCTATAAAATAAATTGTAAATATTGAATTGTATGTATTGAATGCTATTGAGACAAATTGTAATGAAAAATACTTCCTAGATGAGAAGGAATAGGAATAGTCTTTTCAAACTTTTTGCATAAACATGATGAAATCCTGTGTAGTTTTATTTTAAAACTATACATAAACATGATGAAAGCCTTTGTAGTTTTATTTTAAAACAAAATTATAGTTTTAGTTAAAACAATGATAACGATAATAGTAAATATCTCAACTTAAAAAATTCAATTATCAAATTATTGAAAGTGTATATTTATAACATAATAATGAAAATCACTTTCTCTTAGAGTGTTGTACTCATGTTAGAATTTCGATAATTTCATTCAAATATTATCTAGGATTCTACTAAGAGAATAAAATGCACAACATAACAATCATAGAAACAAGAGACACAATGTTTCCTCGAGGAAAACCAAGAAGGTCAAAAACCCCGCAACTTCCTCAGAGATAGAATAAGCACCAATACAAAGATCACCAAGATGAAACCCCCAAATATAGATGTCTTTAACATCTACTCCTCCTCCACTTGTGTGCACTCCTCTCTCTGAACTATGCGAGTTGGATGAGAGAGTGAATAACCAAATAGAGTGGTGCAACCACTCCATTTATACTTTAACTTGACCTGCCTTTTACCCTAATTGGGTAGACTCCTCTAGGGAGTCTAATAACCCTTCCACTTAACTCATGCAGGCCCGACCCATCTAAGGTGGTCTAATAACCCATCAAATATAAGTTACGACACTTACAATATAACTTGCGACACTTGCAAATACAAATGAAAACACTTCCAATCGGAGGAATAATGCATCTCCACTGGGGATACAATAAAGTACAAATGTTAATACATATAATATACAAGTGAATATCTTCGAAGTTACAAATACATCAACACTCCCTCTTAACTAGGAAGGTGTTGTGGCCACAATAGATCCCATGCTTCAGCTAAGCACGGGAACCCCCAAATTTAATAAAAAATAAACAAAAAGGTATTTAGGTAAGTGTTCCTAGTTTCTATGATCTTGCACTTGTACCTTTGATTGGCCTGATTGTGATTATTTTCGTCGTAAAAGAATGAGTGTTTCGGTCGCAGGAAGATTTAAATTTTAAGTATTTTGTCATTTGCTCCTGCCAACCCGAAACCTAACATTTCGACACTCTGACATCCTGAACCCGAAAGGTGCATGTTGCGGGAGTTAGTTTTTATTCTTTTGGTTTTGGTCAACTTGAAACCCGCAATCGGAAAGGTGCGGGTTTGCGGGAATCCCTTTTTGATAATTTTGGAAAATCGTCAAACTGAAACCTGAAACCCGCAGTTGCGGCGTTCAAATTTTTGTTTCTCCTTTTAGTTGCGTTGCGTGTTCCGGAAACCTGGAACCCACAATTGTGGGTTGCGAGATGCGGGAAAACCTGTTTCATCTTTTAATAAGTGTTTCCGTTCCGAAACCTACAACCTGCAAGTTTCGGGTTGCGGCTTTCGGAAACGTATTTGCACGATTTTTAGGGTGAGATTGCAAACCCGACAGCCATAACCCGCAAGTTTCGGGTTGCGGCTCTATGAAACTATGAATAAATTAATGAATAGCCACCTATGACTAGAAACTGCATTCCAAATCATCTAATATCAGCCGTCCATTCCTTTTAATCGCACGGTCACGATTTAATCTGGAAAATCGATAAATAAGGGTTTTTCTTTTACCATTTTCATTGCTGGAAATTATCCTGTTGTGCTGATTTTTACTACGTATTTCGTACCAGGGAGTCGTTTGTACTAGTTTTACGTTATTCCCAGGTTGGTTTGCTGTCACTGTTGCATTTACAATTGTTATTTTCGTTATTTTTATTTTTTCTTTCTTTTATTTATCAGATTTTCAAAGCTCCGCCACCATGTTGAAAAACACCCGGTCTAAGACAGCTAACAAATATTCCCTGACCAAAGACCCAAATTTTGGTATTTTCTCTGATACTAATGAAAGACTTTCAGAGACCTATCAGATGGATTGGTCTAAGATATATTCCATATTTGACAATGACGACCTTTCCCACTTTGAAAATGATCGACCTATGTATGAGAAAATTAGGGCTTCTCAGATACATGCCATCACTGCTCGTCCTTCCATTATACCTTACACTGATGCTGTCAAATGGATAATTGAGAATGAAAAACCCAAAGACCGGTCATTCAATGATAGCACAAGGGCTTAATTTACCCATTTCCGCCCTGAGGTCTTTATTCGAGCTTTCGCTCTTAAACCGCATGTGCAGACCCTTAGTCCCGAGTTCATATAGTCCTCAAAAACTCGGTATAACTTCAACGAGATGTTAAAACAATGGAAGGTTAAGCCTAATTCCTTTGTGCCTAAAGCCAACAACTTGTACCCCATCGTTTGGTTCAGAAAACCTTATTCTTTGTTAGCAGCTATGCTTTGTAGGATTTTCGTCCTTCCTAACTGTTCTGTCTTCAAAGATGAATGGGAACCCATAGCACATCATGTATTAACTACCGTCGATTCTTTCCCATGGGATTCCATCCTGTCGTCCGAATTGAAGAACACCATTGAAGAGTATCAGAAGGCACCTGCCCTGAAGAAACCACATTTCTACCTCTTGGCATATCTAATTGATGTTTTTTTCTCAGAGTTCCAATACCTAAACCTAGGTTGGAATTGGAGCCCTTCAGACCCACCTGTTCACATTTATCACTCAGCATTATGGGACGAGAACTTCATCCCTTTATTTTATGACATCTGTGATATTTTTTTGGGCACTATTTATTTCAAGATTTTTAGGCAGGAAGCACCTGCATTTTCAGCTGATGCCAAGGTTTTCAACAATACCATTGGTGATTGGTATGTTGGTGAATATTTCTCATACATCAGAGTTTATGGAAGTGAAACAATACACCTTCTACCCAGGATAGTTCCTAGAAGGATGGTTATACAAGAAGTCTCCTTTCAGACTGTAATAGATGGTATGCATAAGAAGCTTACAGTTCCTAGAAATAAAGGATGGCCTAAGTTTGGTTTGAACCTTGGGCCACTGGTTATCCCAATCTCAAATTGGGCTACAGTGCTCAATGATCAGTTGGATTATCTAAGGTTGGGTCTTGCTCCCAAAAGGAAGCATGATCCCAAGAAAATTCTTGATGCACACCTCAAGCAGATCCATGTTAAGATAAACTATGTCCATGAGGTAATTCCAGATGACTTTATCTACCAAGGAGTTAAAACCTTTTCTGAAGTACTTGCTATGACCAACAATTTGGAAGAGCAACATAACAATTTACATTATCAGAAAGACCTTAATTCTAGGACCCTGAGCTACAAAACTATGCAACTAAACCTAATAGAGTAGGTAAGGAGAGAAAGAGAAGAGAAGGAGGCTCAGAAAGTTAAAACTCCTCTGATGCTTACTTGCTCAGATGGATAAAAGGGTAAAGCTCCCATGGATCCTTCTCCTCAAATAAAGACTGCTGAAGAGGTCAAGGTTCTGCTGCAGACAACTCATCAGTTCAAACAAGGGTTAGCACAAATCACCTCAGTATTGGGTACTCAGGCAGTCGAACCTCCAAAGCTCACTGTGGATATCCAAGTGTCTACTGCAGCTACACAGGAAGAAGATCATCTAAGGATAATCAAGGCTAGCCCATCCAAGATACAGAAGATCATTTCCTCCGTAGCACAAATTCCCCTTGAGTACATTATTGATTGTGACCCTGAGGTGAAACCTCATCCTCCAGTATCAGTGACAGAAGAGGTAACTGAGGATTCAGAAATAGTTGTCGATTTGTTGAATACCATTGAGATGGACCACTCTTTTCCTGATCAACAAAAGTTAGAGATCACAACAGCTCTTGATATCACAACTAGGGCACTTTTTCTACCAGCTATTCAAGAAATCTCTACTCTATCTGCAGGGATGACTCTCCCATTTTCTTTATCACAGTTATATCACACTCTCACCACTATCACTATTCCACTTCTAGACATCCCAACTTCTTTTTCCATTCCATCATCAATTATTGCAGAGGTTCAGTCTTTGACTGTCCCTCTACAATTACCCACCTCCATTTCATTATCCTTCACCACTGGTGAGACACCTTTACTTTCCCATTCACCATCACCAGTCAATGTTGATAACCAAGTTTCACTTTCTGAAGCCTTTGTCTTAGTTCCTTCCCCAACTCAGGCTTTGTGAGTCACCCAAGCCATCTCTACACCTTTGACTACTCCTCAAATCACAGTGCCTATGCCTAGATCTGTTGTCACCCAAACACCCTCACTAATCTCAACAGTAAGCATTCCTTCTACCTCCACAGGGATGGTGATTGAGTATGCAGATGATGATATAGTTCCTATTGGGAACTAATTCTATAGGAAAGATGACAAAGAAATAATCAAGAGAACCAGGAAAAGAGGTAAAGATCAGGCTGGGTTAGAGGCACCTGTTCCATACCAGGTAATATGGGCTCCTAGAACAAATAACCCTCGGATCAATGCAGTTGAAACAACTGCAGCTTTAGGGGTCTTTGCAAGTGCAAATTTGGATTTAGTCCATGTTCTGGATAGGGAATTTGATCTGAGGGAGGAAGAGATCAAGAGGCTTAAAGAGGAACTAGCTCAGACCAAAGAACAACATGCAATTGAAGTCACTGACCTTAGGAAGTTATGGGTAGACAGGTTACAGTATTTGGAGAAGAACAATTCTACTTTCCAGAATCAACTTTGCATAGCACAAGCTCAAAATGCCTCCACTACTAAAAGAATAGCCATTCTGGAAAAGAAATCTGAGGATGAAACTGCAAGTGCAGCCTCCTCCAATTTATCTAAGTTTACATCCCTTGAGTTCAAGAATATGGCCCTCCAAGTTAATCAGGAACATCACAAGTTGCTTGAAAAGTTATACATTGGACTGGATGAAATTAGGGAAACTTTTATCAGTTTCTCTAAAATGTCTTCTACCTTTGAAAGTCAGAAAGACAAGATACTCCAAGCAACCAAGGCAGAGGAAAATGTCTCTAAATTGCAAGGATACATAAAGGACAGACCAGAGGATATACGAGCTCTTAGTAGTTTCCAGTTTAAGAAGATTAAAGCTTCACTGAACACTTGGCTCAATTTAAATGAAACATTTGAGGAGATTATCAGGAAATCAAAGGATATCTGCACTAGGCGTTTGTATGGTGCAGTAGACAACATCATGAATGAACTGTAGCTCCTGCTTATGGATCCTATTCTGGATGCCTACCCACCTAAATGCTGACTTGAGGAAATTGAATGCAGATGCGAAGAAGCTGAGCAAAATATCCGATCCCTTGATGAAGTCAGCATTGATGATGTGGATATGTTGATTAGGAAACTGGTCATTATGGAGGGTAAAATACATATTTATCTTCGCATTTGGCACAAGTTAGCCAAACATGACATGGAAAACAACACATGTAATGCTCAGCTGGGCCTAGAATCTGTCAATTATCCAAACATAGATGAGTTGTTAGAAATATGGGATAAGTGGTAGGATTTTGTGGATCGATAGCTTCATCTAATTTTTTAATCGCTATCTTATGGGAATTTCCATTTTGTACTCTGTTGTACTTCTTATTTAAGGAGGAATGCCTCTCTTTGTCAGGGGTGGATAATTTTTGGGTTAGAAATCAGCAGAAGACGACTAGAGATACTTTGTCTTAGCAGAGCTTTGTAATTTTGTTTAGAGACTTTGTTTATACAGTAAAGTAATCCCTTATAATCATATCGTGTTTATTGTTCAAATTTCTTTGACGGTGTCTGATTTCTTACTTCAAATTGTCATCTATAGTGTATGATCTTTTGGAAGCATTAACTTACATAAGGATCTGTTATACTGATTTCTCTTTATGGCTGATCTGTGTATAAAAATGTTTCAATGAATTTCTGTCAATTGAGATGTTTTCTTTATCGATTTCTGCAAATGATCAACATTCAATTTAATCATTGTTAATTTTTCAATTAACAAGGTGATTACAGATTTATCTTGAATAGGTTACATGCTTTAATTGTTGTCATTTAATTTTCATTAATTGATTATGATCTAAGTAAATAAGTAAATGCATCTTTTACATTTCCGTTGAAGTTTGCAAACATACTTATCCCTCTCACATCAAGATTGATCTACACAACAAAAAGCTTTTCCTTAGATTAGATCTAACTTAGAGTAGATCATTTTTTCACATAGGTT
The DNA here is from genome assembly GCA_027924585.1 of Larix kaempferi. Classification (NCBI taxonomy): domain Eukaryota; kingdom Viridiplantae; phylum Streptophyta; class Pinopsida; order Pinales; family Pinaceae; genus Larix; species Larix kaempferi. The sequence goes on from BSBM01000899.1 coordinate 6,184,166, forward strand.
ATGTTAGAATGTATTAATTTTTCATACCTTTTTTTTCCTTAAGTGGAGAACCGATCTTAATGATCGAAACACTAACTCATAGAGTGCCAGTGGAGGCCGAATATCCGTGCGAGATTTTCATACCAAACAATCTGGGGATAGAACTGCCCTTATGTAGGTTCTTTCAAAGCCTCTCAGTCTGGGTTTTCTCTCTCTTTTGGGAGCCTTGGACCCATTCCAGTACCTTGCAGTTACCCTGTACCCTTGAGGCCTCAACAGAAGGTATTCTATTGACACAAATCATCAATACATATAGGCACAAGTCTTCGATACTGGAGCTGTATCATTGTCACTAGATCACGCAGAAACATCGTCACTATTGTTGTACTCGTCATCTCGATCACTGGTACTATCTCTCAATTATTCTCGTCATAGAAAGTTCTGCAGAGCGAACCCTTTTTCATGTTGGATGCAGGCCTAGCCTCCATGTAGGTCTTCATCATCTCTCCGAGCGGCCCATCCAGTGGAATCTCAGGACTAATTTTGTTAATCTACAAAACCTGAAAATAGCATCTCATGACTAATTACGAGCTTACTGCTCAACCTATAAGATCTCCCAAGATTGATTACATGCGACCAAGCAAAACCTCGAAAGAGCATCCCAGAACTGATTATGAGCTTACTGCTCAACCTATAGGATCTCCCAGGACTAATTACATGTGAATAAAAAAAACCTCGGAAGAGCATCCCAGGACTGATTACAAGCTTACTTCTCAACCTATAGTATCTCCCAGGGAGCGATTATATGCTACTGCACAACCTGCAACATATCCACAGCCACAGAGTATCATCTGGATACTCATGATCATACTGACGATCCTCGCACGGAGCATCATGTGGATGCTCATGATCATTTGTATCATCATCATATAGAACATCATATAGATGTTCATAGTGGAGCATCATGCGGATTCTCATCACACAACACTTACATCCACAGCCATGGGGAGGACCCTCCTACCACCATGCTTGGAAGGGAGCCTGCATTTGTGTCCCATCACTTCCTCCTGGAAGTATTTTCAATCTGAAGAACACCAAGCCTTTCTCTGAAGTACTTGAACTTCACCCTGGATAGTGGCTTGGTCAACACATCTGTTATCTGCTCGTTCGTCGCAACATACAGGAGCTTCACTGCTCCTCTCTGCACCATATCCCTTATATAGTGATACTTGATCTCAATATGCTTTGACATATCATGGAACACCAAGTTCTCAGACAAATTCACACAACTCTTGTTGTCATAGAAGGTACAAGTAGCATCCAACTGGAGATCAAACAAATCAGATAGTTGCTTCCTTAGCCATACTACCTCACAACTAGCCGAACAAACTGCGACATACTTTGCTTCAGCTTTGCTCAATCCTATGCAATATTGATTCCTGCTAAACCAAGAGATCACAGGTGATCCCATACTGAAGCAGCACCCTGAATTTCTCTTCCTATCTGTAGCACTGCCTGCCCAATTTGAATCAACGTAACCCTCGAGGTTAATCTTTTGATTCGCATCATACTTGAGCCCATAATCAACCATACCCTTCAGGTACCGCAGAATATGATTTAAAACAATCAAGTGAACATGTCTAGGATCCATCAGGAACTGGCCCAAAGTGTTCACAGCAAAGCAAATATCTGGTCTCGTGTTTGTCAATTACATCAAGGACCAAATCATCTGACGATACATCGTGGCATCAAACGACTCTGATGAAGCGTCACTCAATAGCTTCAGGTTCGATGCCATATGTGTGGCCATGGCCTTATATTCCATCATCTCGAACAACTTCAGGATCTCTACTGCATACTTCCCTTATCCAAGTAATATTCCAGTTGCAGTCTGCCACACCTCCATACCTAGAAAGTAATGCATCATACCCAAGTCCTTCATCTCGAACTCGGCAACAAGCTTCCTCTTTGTATCAACAATCAACCAAATTTCACCTGTCACAAATAGGTCATCTACAATAGTAGGAGTATCACGGGATTTCCTTCCTCAACCTTATAGTAAAGGTTGGAATCCGCTTTACTCTTGGTGAAGCCCAAACTAGTGAGGAAGCAGTCATACCTATTGTACCATGTCCTGGGTGTCTGTTTCAAACCATACAAGGCTTTCTTAAATTTTCACACTCTTGGATTAAGTACTAATCTAGAGGTTTCCAATGTAAACCCAGGTTCTTCGCAGTTTCAAGGAACCAACAAAACCCCTTCTCACTGGTCCTTTTAGCAACAGCCTGCGAACAGTCTGAGGTCTCACCCGAGGTGTAGTTATGGGGGCACTGTGGAATCAGGTTTCCACAGTGATGTGATGAGTTGTTCAGATAGGACTACTACGTAGCGCACTATCAGACTTGCACTACAAGCTGAGGACTGCGCCACAATCCGCACTTCTATGAACTAACCGCTTGCGCAACCAGCGCACCCAAGGGCTGCACAGTTCGGGCGGGATACAAATGACAGGACAGTGCAACTGACTTATACGCTTCCTCTTCCAAAATTAACCATTACGAAGATTTTACTTAAATACTTAATCAATCATCTACTTCCTTAGATTATTTCTCTTTATAACAAGTACAAGTAAACGAACATACAATGCTGCGCACACCCGATGTTGTGCGTTGAAGAGTTATACAATCTGAAAGTTACATACACATGTGATTATTCAATGAAGTGATACTTTCACAGATTTGGACTACTGAGCATTCAACATTCATTCATTCCCACAATACATAACATATAATTCCCATCTTTCTCCTATGGAGAATACATATAAAATCATTAACACACCAACTAATAAATGAGAATCCAGGAATCCAATGTAAGCAAATATGTAAGTGCAAACACACAAACAATCACACTACATAGTATTTAACGTGGTTCACCCCCAGGATGGAGGCTACATCCACAATAAATGTTGTTATATTAGTATTTTGGGAAGGGTACAACAGTTCTTTGTTTGCGCACCCAGCTTGCAGACCCTCTTCTCTCTCAATAGGCCTCTACGCACACAGCTTGCAGATCCTTTACAAAATGTTCCTTAACAGATATTTATCAACTCAATACGAGAACAACACAAAATGAAGAGTAACCCTTTCCCATACAAAAATGCCTTACTTATAGATCATGCCCATAGGTCATGTCTTTACAATTCGAAGGCCAAAACTCTTAGGTTTACAAAACTGTCATGGTTTTCCCTTAACTGGACTTGCTGGCTTCTGGTAGCGAATCTTCTGTCATGGCCACCTTCAGCGCATGCCTCATGTCACTACCGGCCTTCCTATCACACGCATGCCAACAAGTCGCTTTGACCGAGCTATTCTTCCTCTAACGGTCTCGTGCGACTAGTTCAGGTAATGGGTCTTTCGCATGTGCAACCAGTCACTTTCTTTCCTCTTTACTCCTACCCACCGCTTGGTACTCCTGGAGCATATTTACCAAAAATAGACCACCGTTGGTCTAACCAGAATCTTTACCGTCTTCCATCCAACACTCTTCTTTTTTGGATCCACGTAGACTGGACACATTGCCGCATTGTCTCCTCGCAGCACTGATTTTCGACGTTGCGCTGCATGTAGCTTCGTAGCATCCCAAAAACTTATACAAAAAATACTTCAACTAAAAAACGCTCAGATCCACAGTTCCAAAAATCCTTCTCGCTCAAAACACCCCACTTGGGCCGGGCCCAACAAGCCCCTAACACTTACATGTGGCTCGCCCCTAAGCCACCTGCAACTACTCCAAGTTGTTCCTCTGGCTACGAAGAAAGCTTCGATACTAACTCATTGTATGTGGCAATCAACTTTTCGACTGCGTCCTTCCTGTCTTGCTCAACTTGCTTGAATGTTTCCAACATATAAGGTGTTATCTCATCGTCGACCTGGCCTTCCACCTGTTCTTGATTTTCGTGCAACTCCTTTAACTTCTCCTCTGTAATACCCCCAATTCGACCCTTAGGATATATGAGCCTTTAATGTAAATCAGTGTACATGTGATGTATGTTTTCCTAGCGTGGAGCTCAAGGCCAAGGCCCCGCTAGTGAAAGCCGAATTTTATTTAAAGGGCAAGTATTTGATATTTGATACCATGTGCTCTTAAGCCATGGAAATTATAATAGGATGTAAATAAACATCAGGCAATATAAAAATCCAAGACTGGCTATGGAGGCAACGAATGAGAAGGGGCCACGTGTATCCACTAGGGAGTGGTGAGGGGGCTATGGGAGTAAACCATAGGTTGCCATATGTCTTTATGAGAACCCATTTGACCTTTCTAGATGACATTTATTCCTGTTGTAAGAGAGTGGTTGAAGAATTAAGTCAATGACTTTGATGGAGTATGGGCAGCCCTGGAATTCGTATGGGAAGGTATGGGCTCTTTTGACTTGTCCCACAAGTCACTCTACATCTTGGGGGTTGCTCCATCCTTATCCCCATTCCATTGTGGAAGTATGGGACATCTTTGCGCAACCAAAAACGAGCTCCCAGCAATGAGAAAACCAGAAATCGCGACTTGAAGGAAACCCACGTTTTGGGAAGCCAAAAACGTCCCAATTTGGTATTGGACAGAGAAATCCAATGGGGGATCCATTGGTAGGAACCTTGGGGCGAATTTGGGAGCAATAGCTACCCCAAAAGCCATGGGAAAACCCAGTTTTTGCAGCTCAGAAAACGAGTGACGGATTTGGGTTATTTGCTGAACGAAGCTGTGAGAAATCCGATTGTGGATGTGTGAATAGAGGATGGGATTGCTGAGTCTAGTTTGAAGGGTATGTGGCTCTGGGTTGGAGCTCAGTGGACTAGCATCCTCCTCCATCTCCTATTGCATGCTTGAGAAACCCAACCGTGTGTTGGCTTAGCATGGCTGTTTGAGTGAAACCCTGACTGTGAGGGAGCCATCTAGTTCCTCCTTAGTGGATACACAGCCCAGCTCGGGGGTGATCTCTCAGCTGAAAGAATACAGGCTGGACAGAGATCTATGGTTGGGTGGAACGTTGCTCTCACGTAGCCAGTTGTTTGGGCCATTATAATTCGAGATAAGTATTCTTGATGTTAATTCTATGCCCTGCAAGCATTTTAAATAATGATTGTTGTTTATATGTTGAATGCATGATAAAACTGTGTGCATATGTATTGTTAATTCCGCTGTGTTTATATTGAATTGAATCTGCATAGAGAAGTTTTAAAATGTTAGTTATTTATGTGCAAAAATATTGGGGCTAAGTTTATCAAAAGCCCGGTAGGTTGTTAATGTTTCCTTCCCTGTTGTTCTATGGAGAAGGGGACGTTACATCCTCGATCTCCTGCGAGATCGATTGGGAGTCCTCCAGTAATGCTTGTGACTTATCTCCTATTTCAATCTCTTTTTCTCTTAAGGCTTGCACTTCTTTCTTCAGCACGTTGATTTCCCTGTACTTCTGAAGCCTTTCTCTTGGTAGTATGGATTTTACTTTTGCATCGAACTGTTATAGTGTTGATTGCTTATCTTTCATAGCATTCTTCACTTGTAGCAATCCTCGGTCCTCTTCGAGAGCAGTGAATGCCTTCGATGCCTCTTTTAACAAAATTTGGAACTTAGCCACCTCGGTGGCTATGCTTTCTGCTATGGAATTCACTTCTTTTGCTCTCAAATGTTGCTGATCTAGTGGGGTCTACGAGTTGATCTGTGCCTCCAAGGAAACAACCTTAGCTTCATGGCTGATCTCCATGTCTTGCATCTCTATCTTAAGATTGTTAACCAACTCACTAATCTTAAGGACAGTGTATGTGGGGTCTACCTGTACTTCAAATTCCTCTCTGTCATCTGCGACCGTAGTGATCGTGGACTCTAGTCTTTTCATATGATCATGCTCATCCTGCAGTTCCATAGCTTTCCACGAGATAAGTTCCTCCAGCTGCTTATTAGCTGTTTGTAGCTTAGCTTGTCCTTTCAGCACATCAGTAGTTCTCTCATGCATTTCTTCAACAACCTGCAGATGCAAGTAATGTAGACTAGGCAGTGGTATCTTCGCAAGGTCGAGCTCCACACACTCGACATCCTTCATGTCCAACAGTAATTGTTCTGGTAGTGGTAGGCTTACAGTTAGTGGGTCAATATGGACGATACGGAACTTTGCAGGCACAGTCATGGCTAGTTGCGGTGTCTTCTGCTGCAAAGTTCCTCCCGACATCTATTCAGACTCTGAGTACCATGGTAGGGGCAATTGTTTGTGGAATTTTTCAATTTTCTCTGTTCTTGCAGCGTGGTCAGATTCTTCTGTAGACTTTCCTAAATCGCCTTGTCCTTTTTCTCCTTCTCGGTCATCAGATGTTCTATCGACTCTATGACCTTTGCCATGATTTTTTCATAATCCTCATCATGGAGTACTCTGTCTGACTGACTTTTATCAGTTTTCTGCTTCTTCCGCGCTCTCTTTTTCTATGCTGGGCTCTCAGGTTCCTTCCTTTTTCCTGTCTCCTCTTCTTCAGTGATAGGACATGGAATAGGTTCATCCTCACCGGAGTTGCTTTCAACCTTTACAATTTCCACTCGAAACTCGGCAGTCCATTCCCTCATGATATTATCAATATCATCTTCATACATATGGTGGTTACCTGTGAACCATTCCACGTTCCTCTTCTGTGATTTAGTTGAAATGTGAATACTATGCATGTCAACATAAAAATCAATAGTATGAATGTACTTACTCGTTACCTACTTTGATATCCATGGCGTGCTCATGATTGCTTCGCGTAGATAGCTAAAATATTGGTAGAAAACCTTAGTTGTCGCGTATTGTCTCTACGAGTTCATATTTTCCCAAATATTTGAGTAACAAGCCCCTCTGCAGTCATTGGTATCGGTGATTATGCCAACATAATCCTTCATCTCCTTCCACCATACGAAGGTGATCAACACTATCAGCCAGGTAAAATGGAAATTTATGCCTTTGAGTCATGTGTCATTTAGTTCCTCGAGGAACTCATTCAACAGGTATTGACACCAGTTGAACTGCTCTCCCTTAGCAACCGCGACGCCAAGCAGTACTGTGCCCGTAGGTACCTCTAGAGGCCTGCATTTTCTTAAAATCTTGCCATCGAGCAGCTGCATGACAAACTTCGTCTCTTTATCTTCTATTTTGTCTGTTTGAAAGCCCCTCTTTCCTTGGACGACAGCTTGAGTTTTCTTCATCTTTGCCACGGCTTCTTTATCCTTGATTTTCCCTTACAAAAAATACTTGGGATCTTTACCCTTTTTACTCAACCCAGTAACGCGGTGGATAATGTCAATGGTCAGGTTGACATTGCGTCCAAGCCACAAATATCCTTGGTGAATGTGGGCCATCAGTGTTCGCACCACCACATTCAGCTCCGGTGATCTGTCAAAATGCAGGAGTCTGAGCAAATTGAGCAGTCCCGACTTGACTACTCCCGATAACCAGCTTTTCGCAACCAAGGTGAGGTCTCCCTTCACATCCTTCTTCCAGCACATGTGCTGGTCAGGCTGATATTGTGCGAACTTAGGTTCAATGGGCTCATCCTTCTGCATCTGAAGCATATCATAATATTTCCACTTGTATTCTGGAATTTTACCCAACAAATTCTTATCGACATCGACGTGCTTTGATATGGGTAATAACGAGATGTTGTATTTTTCATTCTTTTCTAATTTGAAGACCGGTGCGTCCCATGCACGCGGTGAGATATAGTCCGGGGTCATTGTCAATGTTATCTCCTTATCGGCTATTGGCGGGTTCTGCACTGTCGAACCCATCTTTGGTATCTACGTTCTCGGCCCCACTGGATATTTTCCTTTGTCTTGCATTTGTGGATCGTGTCTTGGTGATCATCTAGACGTTTGACCTGGTTGTAAGACACCCTTCTTGGATGGGGTTCTCATTAACCCTTCAATCCCTCCGTATTGAAACACCTTCATAGTCTCCTGGAACATGGATTCTTCTTCTATGGTGGACCACTCAGACATCCACTGGACAACTTCCATAGAGTTTTGGACAGCTTACTAAAAACAATTTGCAAACTAATGTGCGCAGGAAAATTCTAAGTGTTCGGTAACGCCCGCGAGTCTGAATGCATCATTACTTATAGGCGCAGCTGACCCCCTCCATGGCCCTTAACGACTAGATAAGCATTAAATGCGGTATCCGTTGGACAAATCCAATGGATTCTTTGGTCCTTTTCTTCATAAACTCGTTTAGAATTGCTATCTATGCATTAAATGCCCAAGCAATCACTGGAAAAGTACTGTATAACGGTTATTTTTCTGACCGACAGGGTAACGACTATTTTTCTGGAGTGTTGCATCGAACTGTGTGACAGGTCCTTGCTCCTGCGTAGTTACTTCGTGGTGCCTGATTTCTTGGCTCTGAACTTAACATCTTTCCTCGTTTACTTGATCTTCCCAATTTCCTTTTGGACTTCGTAACTGTGTAGTTCCTCTTTTCTTTTTCTTCTTCTTTTTTTTGTTTTTTTTTAGCGCAGCGGCACATGTTAACAGTGTTACGCGGTATATACATGTTCCTCATCATACATTGTGTACAGACTCTTTCCCCTTTCTAGTTCCCAATTTCAACTATACTTGGAACTTAGAAATTTCCCTCTTTCTGATCATCACAGGTTCTGCGAAGCAGGACTATCCCGATAGGGTTTTAGTCTGCTTCCATTAATTAAACCAAGCAAGTTATCTCCTGCTAATGTGGCTAACTGAACTGCGCCATGATTATTTACATGTATAATAGTGTATGGACCAAGCCAATGCATTTTAAACTTTCCAGGAAATTTCATAAAATTGCTATCATACAGGAGGACTAGATCACCTACCTAGAAAGACTTGTTCTTGATGTGGCGATCATGCCATGCTTTTTCCCTTTCCTTCTACACTTGTTGGTGAAAAACTGCGATGAAGCGATCCTTTTCCATCCCAACCAAGTGTAGAAGCCTTTCTTCCCGTGCCTCTTGATCTTCGATGCTTGTAAACACAGCTATTCTCAAGATGGGAACAATATAATCCATAGGCATAATGGCTTCCTGTCCATAGGCTATCCTTAACGGTGTCTGGCCAATCAACTTCTTGCAAGTATTTCTATATGCCCATAAAACAGCTGGATTGCGCAAGTCCTAGTCATCCCGATTCACATTGCATACCTTGGTTAGCGCATTCTCCAGCACTTTATTGAATGATTCAATAGTTCCATTCTCCTGTGGATGATATGGTGTACTTCACTGATGATGAATGCATAATTCTTCTGTCAATGCCTGAATGGTTCTGTTCAAAAAGTGAGTGCCTTGATCACTCATCAAAATATTTGGGCATCCAAACCTTGTAAGGATGTCTTCAAATATGAACTTCACGGAAGTACCTGCACTACAGTCCTTTACTGGCTTCGCTTCTTCCCATTTTGTGACGTAATTAGTTGCAGTAATAATGTACCTCGCACCAATTCTCTTTCCTAGTGGGTTTATAGGTCCCACAAAATCAACTGCCCATTTCTCAAATGCCTGTAATGTCAACTATGGATTTAATGGCATCTCGTCTCTTCGTGATGGCTTGCCCATCCTCTGACACACATCGCAGCTCTAACAATGTTCCTTTGTGTCTTTGTGAATCGTAGGCCACCATAGCCCTTCCCGCAATATCTTCTGCGTGGTGGCTCTTCCTGCATAGTGACCTCCTACTGCTCCTGAGTGTGCATCTGCTAATATGAATGGCTTCTCATGCTCCAATACACATCTATGCAGTACTTCATCTCGTCCCAATTTGTATAACTAACCTACGATAATGGTGAAGTCTGCTGCTCGTACTACCAACTGCTTGTTTTGCTGCATAGTGAACTCTATGGGTGCTAACCCAATAGTAAAAAAGTCTATGATTTGTTTGTAATAATCATCAGCTATCTGGATAGCAAAAAACTGTGCGTCATGCAGATTGTCTTCAAGATTCGTAGGCTCTTCTGCTGACTCAATCCTAGACAGATGATCAAGTCCCAAGTTCAATCTGCTTGGCTTAACCATGATCTCAAAGTCATCCTCCTGAAATAGTAATAACCATCTACGGATTCTCCCACTTAACACTGGCTAGTTGACCAGGTATTTCAAAGCAGAATGGTCAGTGAACATAAGGAAGTGCACACCAAGCAATAGTGTCTAAAATTCTGCAATGCGTAGACCATAGCAAGGCCTTCTCTCTCAGTGGTGGTATAATTCTTCTATGCAGATGGGAGCTTCTTGCTTGAAAATGCAATGGGGTGGTCAATAACTCCCTCTCCTAGTTGTGCTAAGACAAATCCCAATGCTATACATGACGCATCAACATGAACATGGAATGGATTCTCCCAGTCTAGAAAAACTAGGATCGATGCAGTCACCATCTTCTCTTTCAAGGTGTCAAAACCCTATTCACGCTCTGCGTTCCAAATGAACGGTGCATCTTTCTTTAGCAGCTTCTCCATTGCTGCGGTTATCTGTGCATACCCCTTTATAAATTTCTTGTAGTAACCAGTATGCCCCAATGTAGTGCGCAATTGCTTGACTGAATTTGGTGTGGGCAGGTTTACAATGACTGGTATCTTCGTCGGATCAACCATCAAGACCTGTTTTCACACAATATGTCCTAACAAAATTCCTTAAGGTACACAAAAAATACACTTCTTCAAGTTGAGCGACATCTGATGTTGTCTGCACTTTTTTAGCATCATTCTCAAATTTTCACAATGCTCCTTCAGCAACCCGAATACTGTCCAACCATTGAAATAAGCTTCTAAAAACTTTTTCATGAAGTCTTTGAATGCTACGACCACAAATCTAGAAAAGATGGCGGGCACGTTCTTCGGGTCAAATGGCATCACTCTGTACTGGAACGAACCCCATTCAATGGAAAAAGTGGTCTTGTGTCTATCTGTGGGATCAATTAATATCTGATGATATCCCGAAAAGCCATCAGTAAAGGAATAGGCTTCATTTCCTCCCACATTATCAAGCACCTCATTAGTAAAAGGAGTAGGAAATGGGTCATGCATTGAAGCATCGTTCAATTTTCTGAGATCCACACAAATCTCGATCTCTCCTTTTGTCTTCTTATCCTGGAAAACCATAGGGCTTCTCCACTCAGACTCTTCCACTAGCTCGATGATCCCTACATCGAGCATTTTATCAATTCTTTCTCTGAATCGTTCATTATATCGTGGATTCAGTCTATAGGGTCTATGCTTAACAGGCTTCACACCTGACTTCAGAGGTATCTTCATAACTTCTAATTCTCCCAAAATGCCCTTCATCTCTGTAAACTTTGTTGGGAACAACTCCTGATACTCATGTAACAGGTCTGAAATCTTCCCCATGGTCTGATCATCCCAATAGTCTTTAATAGCTGCGAACTTTGGCTCTTCACTGGTGCCAATGTTCACTTTTCTTGTTTTCACAGGTCCACTCATATCTGGGATCTCCAGTGTGTTAAGTTTAAACCAAATAGACAAGCAAGATCACTGAAAGAAACATAATCACAAGATAGACACAGAATATACCCTGGGAAACCCTCATGGGGTAGAAAACCTAGCAAAGCTTTCCTCAATAAGATGATCAACCAAAATACAAGATGTGCTCCTTCCTTCTTTGTCTCCTTAGCAGATCTCCCAGACAAGTGCGCACTCTTCCACAAGGGAGTGAATGATCTAATGAGGAGTTCACCTCTCTTATTTATACTGACCCCCAACTGACTAAAAGACCTAATGGGGCCGACCTCTCCTGGAGAAGTCTAATATCCCCAAAAATATAACCACAGGGCCGACCCCCACATGGTGGGTCTAATAACCCTAGTTAATACAAACCCTCGGAGGAATAAACCTCTCCGGATACATAATAGGGTTACCTCGGAGGGATGAAACATCTCCGGAATAATAAAGTACAAATATAATATTCTTTGAAGTTACAATATTCAACACTCCCCCTTAACGAGAAGGATATTATAACAGCATCTGCAGGAGCAAGGAGTCACTATACATGATACATCTATAAATCATCGAAAGCTTTCTTCAATTTGTCTTCATCAGTAACTCAAACAGTTACTGGTACATCAATGTCAACATCAACATCAATATTACGATCATCAGCATCGTAATCACACGATCAGCAGCATCGTCATCACACGATCAGCAGCATCGTCATCACATGATCAGCAGCATCGCCATCACACGATCATCAGCATCGTCATCACACGATCAACAGCATCGTCATCACACGATCAGCAGCATCGTCATCACACGATCATCAGCATCGTCATCACACGATCAGTAGTATCATCATCACACGATCAGCAGCATCGTCATCACACAATCAACAGCATCGTCATCACACGATCAGCAACATCGTCATCACATGATCATCAGCAGTACAAGTATTCATGCCAATACAAGTGATCATATCAACAATACGAATATCCTACCGATACAAGTAGCCACATCATCAATACAAGTATCCTACCGATACAAGTAACCACATCATCAATACAAGTATCCTACCGATACAGGTAACCACATCATCAATACAAGTATCCTACTGATACAAGTAACCACATCATCAATACAAGTATCCTACCGATACAAGTAACCACATCATCAATACAAGTATCCTACCGATACAGGTAACCACATCATCAATACAAGTATCCTACCGATACAAGTAACCACATCATCAATACAATTATCCTACCGATACAAGTAACCACATCAAAAATCACTTTCTCGGAGACCATACGTCTACGGATCAATTCAGGGACCTAAGTCCGGGGATGATACAATCCCCACTTCTCAGAGACCATACGTCTACGGATCAATTCAGGGACCTAAGTCCGGGGATGATACAATCCCCACTTCTCGGAGACCTCACGTCTACGGATCAATTCAGGGACCGTAGTCCGGGGATGATACAATCCCCACTTCTCGGAGACCTCATGTCTATGGATCAATTCAGGGACCTAAGTCCGGGGATGATACAATCCCCACTTCTTGGAGACCTCACGTCTATGGATCAATTCAGGGACCTAAGTCCGGGGATGATACAATCCCCACTTCTCGGAGACCTCACGTCTACGGCTCTCTTTACGACTGAAAGTCCAGGGATGATCCAATCCCCTCAACTGTCCACTAAGGACTTCATTCTCGGAGACCTCACGTCTACGGCTCTCTTTAGGACTGAAAATCCAGGGATGATCCAATCCCCTCAACTGTCCACTAAGGACTTAATTCTCGGAGACCTCACGTCTACGGCTCTCTTTAGGACTGAAAGTCCAGGGATGATCCAATCCCCATCTGTATTCTCATCTATACAGGTACAAATATCCAAGAGCATGTATTCTCACTAATACATCTAATCATCAAAACATGTATACATCACAACTAGCATGTATTCTTACTAATAAATCTAACATCAAAACATGTATACATCTAGCATGTATTCTCACTAAGACATCTAACAACAAAACATGTATACATCACACCAAAACATGTATATATCTAGTATGTATTCTCACTAATACATCTAGCATCAAAACATTTATCCATAAAAATAAAAGATATATAAGAGTTCTAAATATAAATAATTGTAAGTAGCTAAGTGCAACAAAACAAAATTGTTATCAAATACTATACTACTCCCCCTTTCGAGGAGGTTCCTTCTGGACTATACCAAGCATGTCTCGGAAGTGTTCAAACTTTACTCAAGACAAAGGTTTAGTCAGGATATCGCAATCTGATCCTCAATGCTTATGTACTCGAGCTTGATGGCTCCTCTCTGCACCATGTCTCGTATATAGAAGTAACGGATCTCAATGTGTTTTGACTTATCATGGAACACAGGATTTTCAGTCATCTTAATGCAGCTTTGATTATCACACATAATCACAGTGGGATCCATTTCTAAGTCAAAAATTCCAGATAAGAGTTTTCGAAGCCACACTGCTTCACAGCTGGCAGAGCAAGCAGCTATATATTCTGCTTCAGTAGTACTGAGGGCCACACTAGATTGTTTCTTGCTGAACCAGGAGATCATGGCAGATCCAAGACCATAACATCCGCCTGAAGTACTTTTTCTGTTTAAGACACTACCTGCCCAATCAGAATCTGAGTAACCATGTAACTTGAGTTCATTACTTCCAAGATAGTATAGGCCAAAGTCCACTGTACCTTTTAGGTACCTCATTATATGCTTTGCAGCTATAAGGTGAACCTTTCTAGGTTCTACTAGATACTGACTTAGGGTATTTACAGCAAAGCATATATCCGGCCTAGTATTTGTCAAATACATCAATGATCCAATGATTTTTCTATATAGGGTTATGTCCACTAGTTCTGATGAATCATTAACTAATAGTTTCAGGTTGGAGTCCATGGGAGTGGCCATGGTTTTACACTCCAACATATCAAATCTTTTGAGAATCTCCACAGTATACTTACCTTGATTTAGAAAGATTCCTTTTGGCTCTTGCCACACTTCTAGACCTAAGAAGTAGTGCATTAATCTGAGATCTTTCATTTCGAATTCTGAAGAAAGCTTCTTCTTGCTTTCAATAATTTGATTCTCATTTCCGGTTAGAAATAGATCATCTACATATAACAGCAATATAACAGGTTCATCATCCATCACTTTAAGATAAAGATTGGGGTTAGCTTTACTTTTGGTAAAGCCCATGCTTGTTAAGAAACTGTCAATCCTTCCGTACCAAGCCCTGGGAGCTTGCTTCAATCCATATAATGCCTTTTTCAATTTGCATACATGGGTCCTTATGTCTTTGACCTCAAAACCTTGAGGTTGTTCTATGTATACTTCTTCTTCAATTACACCATTCAGAAACGCTGTCTTAACATCCATTTGATGCAATTTCCATTTCATCATGGATGCAAGTGCCATGATAGTTCTAATTGAAGTATACCTAGCAACAGGTGCAAATGTTTCTTCATAGTCAATTCCCTCCTTTTGAGAGAATCCTCTGGCTACAAACCTTGCCTTGTATTTTTCAATGCTACCGTCTGCAACATGTTTTATCTTGAAAATCCATTTGGAATAAACCACACTTTTATCTCTTGGTTTGGGGACTATATCCCAAACATCATTTTTCATTATCGACTGATATTCTTCTGTCATTGCTTCTACCCATTCTTTCTTTTGAGCTGCTTCTTCATAGCTAGTAGGTAGTTGATCCACAAGATCACACATCAAGGCCATATAGTTGGACACTAGCTTTGGTTTCTTTCTTTCTCTAATGGAGCCAGTTAAGTCAGTAAATTTTTCTCCATTTTTGATTTATTTTCTCCAATTTTGGTTCGTTTTTCAATCTACCTTAGTTAAATTTTTGGTTTTAAGTTTTAGTCTTTGTCTCCTTAGAAACTCTAGGGGTGATTGAATAAGTTTTGAGCCCTTTCTTTTCAGATTTTATTTGATTTGGTAATCTTTTATATTGTAAAGGGGGTTAATGAAAGTCATATTTTCAAAGGTTGATTCATTAATGTGTCTAGAGATCAGTTAAACTTATTTTTAAAACTAAATAATTGTTAGAACCTCCGACAAATTAGCAGAAAGTCAAAAAATTGCTAAATTTTGGCATGGTAGCTATTCTTGTAGCGCTATACAAAATTTTAACAAAGGGCGCGCTACAGGAATATCGCAGCCTGTGTTTTTTTTTCAATTTTCGAACTGATTTCAATCATGATGCAGTATGGGAGTGTCTAACCGCCTTGTGTGAGTGTTGTAACACGTGTTTGCTGCAGTTTAAGCATGATTTCAGTTGGTTACTAATCACGAAGTAAAACAAGCTCATCATTGCATGGTATGCGGAATCAGTTGCACAAAAAACCAGCAAATCCCGGTTTAAGCTGTCAAATTTCTCTTGCTACACGCACTATTATAGAGGAAAAGTGTTCATGAAGGAGAGCTAATTGCTAAAAAGATGGATGGTGTTGCTTTTGAGAGAAGACATGTGTGTTTTAACGCCAGCGAGAATTAGGGATTCTGAATTCATTCACCAGCAGTTAAAGAAACGATATGAGGACACCTATTCTCATAAGATGAGACCATTGATACCCCAAAACGAAGCTGTAAGCCACGACAGATGAGTAATTGACAGGTATTCCGATATAAACCCTTATAGCTGGAAAATTTGGGTCTTTTTCGTTGCACAATTATCTGGAGATATTGGTTGCTGGAGATGATAGAATAGATCATAAAATGAGCATTTCACCACAGAAATAGCCATCTGAAGCTAGTATGAGGAATGTGCATGAACAGAGCAGCGAAATAGGTTTAAACTTAGAATATTCAGCCTGGGGAAGTTCTAATGACAGTCTGAACGAAGATTGTTCATCATTTGCTCTCCTATACATTTAAAAAGCTGGTAGTGATGCAAATTGGTTATAATAAACTAATTGAAGGGGTTTTTCTTTGAAACCTAATGCCATTGAAAATCAGAATATAGAGGAAATAGCAATGGAAAGACTCACAGATTTATCAGTTATGCTCATTCTTACACAGAAGGTGTTTTGTTGGTTTATTAAAATGGTTTAAACATTGTTGAAAATTGTTATGACTTGTGAAGTCACTTGCTTGGAGGACATATTGAATTTCTTATACAGACTTAGTTGTTTGGTTGAGAGAAGAGAACGTTGAACTTGAAGGTCTGCCCAGGAGTGTGTAGAAAATTTCAAAGGATCTCGAAGCATAAGAAATCAACTTACAAAACATTTCTTGAAGCTTAAAGTCAGACTGTTCCTGTTTACTGAAAAGAAGAATATGGGGAAAAGTGGCAAAAGTGGTAAGGTCAACAGGGCTGAGCCCACAGACTTAACCTGGATTCAGAAGCTTCCTGACTGTGCAAAATTTTTTCAGCAGGCAGGTTGGTTAAAGTTTTTCAAAAAGATTGATGGCTTTGATACTCAGGTCACCTGCAAATTTGCTAAAGCACTTAAAAATGATATGGTTATGATGGACACTCTGAAATTCAAGTTATCTGTGGAATTAATAGCAGAAGCTACTGAGATTAGCAATGAGGGTGAGCACTGGTTCAAAAAATCACCTTTCGAGTTTGAACCCCAAAGGTACTTGTTGCCTAATGTGACTCCTGACTGGAATAAGGGTATCTTCATTCAAAATTTCAGAAAGGAGTGGATTGATCCCATAAGAATACTTCAAAGTTATGTGACATGTGAAGGAAGATATTCATTGGCATTTAAATATCATCTCAAGTTCCTTCAACATATGGCAGGAGTTTCTAAGATGAATCTGCCCTTCTTTTTCTTTAAAAGCCTGCAGAAAATGTCAAGCAAGATAAAGCAACATGATGATCACACTTCTCAGTCACTTTTTCACCATGGTCTCATTAAACTAATCATCACTACATTGTTGCAACATGAGGAAAGGACTTGGGATTTCTTTTTGTTTTGGTCAGGTGTTCATCACAAAAGAGAAGACCAACAACCGAAAAGATAGACTGACAAGGGGAAGGTAATGATGAAAAAGTTAGGATAATCTGTCAAATCTACAAGTAAACATGATATTAAAGCTAAGAAGGTGACAAAACAGGTAGTAGAAGAGAGACAGGATGACTGCCAGCTCCAAGTAATTCCAGACTACACCAAAAACAAGTTCACACTATTTGAAGACAAAAAGGAACTGCTTGAAAAGAAACCATCACCTGTAGCAGATCCTTAGGAGGAAAGGAAAGTTGACATTAAAATGGTTCCTGTAGCTAAAGAAGAGATTCCCATTCAGCCAAGAAGCCCCATCACAGTCCTTTCGGATGATGAAGGATACATGTTAGAAGAAGAACAGCCTATTTCTGAGATTAAGGTCAAAACTGAAATTGAAGAAGCTCAAGTTTTAGATGGCAAAACCATGAGGCCTAACAAGAAAATAAATAAGCTGGAAGTAGTGGAATTAGCTTATGTTCAGTACCAAGGCAGAGAACTGAAGATGATGGGAGAGGCAACTACATTCTGGAGACCTAAAACTAGGTCGAAAAATAAGCTGAGGTTAAACATGAAAAAGTTATTAAACCCTAAATTGAATTCAGATAAAGTGACCATCATAGATGAAGAAACCATGGAGGATGACAAATCAAAGATAGATAAATTGCAGCCATGTAAAAAAGAGGAGATTAGTTCAGTGAAAGTAGCAGATGAAGAAAACCCAAAGCTCATCATTGAAGACACTTCTGAGGAACTGTTGACAAAAGAAGCAGAAATTTTTAAGAAGTTTGATATCCCTTGGAAACCTAATGAAGAGCAAGATTCTGCAATAGAGAAAATGGTTAATTCTGACAGGGAAAATTTACAGAAGACTGTCAAACAATATAAGCACCAAATGAATTACATGCAGGCAGTCAATGATGGTTTGATGATGGCAAATAGAAGATTAAGAGAGGATCTTCAGGATGTTCATGAAAATTTTCAGGAATTAGTGGTTGATGCAAAGGAAGCACTTAGAAGAAAAAGGGCCTCTGACAGGCACTGTTCAGAGCTGGAAAAGACAGTGGAAATTCTACAACAGGAAAATGAACACCTTCAGAAAAAGATAGCTGATTTGGAGAAGAAGCATAAAAGAATGAAGAAAAGGTCCTCAAGTCCGGATGGTATATCTCTTCTTGTTGAGGCAGCGAAGGAGATCTGAGGCAGTTATTAGTTAGGGGTTATTTTAAACAAACATTTTGTTTTAGTTAAAGAATTTGCTATGTTAAGCAGACTTGTAATTTTGTAAAAATGTAAATTTTACTTTACCTAACCTAGTGATTCGATGGAGAGTTAGGAGGAAATACCTAACTGTTTTTTGGAAGAAAAACTATTTAGAAAGGGGGGAAAAACATTGTTGGGGTTCGGATTTTTGGGAGCATCAGGAGGTCTGCTAGTTGCTTGTACTTTCAGACTTATTCAGTGATAGGTACTGTAAACTCTTATATGCATTTATTGATGAAACTATGAATATATGACTCTTTCCCCTTCATTTGATCTGTATTGGCTTCATGTTTGAACTTATTTAGTTTCATGAATGACAAATTCATTGCTGGTTGATGTGTATTTCCAGTGGTGCTTGTCCTTTATGTGTGAACTTCATTACAGTCTTTTGTTGGGTTCTTGTGATATATATGCATCTTTATCGATATATGTGTATGATTTAGTTGTTGCTTATCTGCTGAATGTATCCCCTTTATGCTCTTGAAGTTTATGACCAAAAACATATAAAACAAAACCCTAAACCCTAGTTTGAATTGAGTTTTACTCTTGAGATTGTGTTGGCTTGTTACCCTAGCCTTAGTAACAATTTCTGACACAAACATCTTTGGCGCCGTTGCCGCGGACGAAGCTGAAGCATATCTTCCCTGGGATACTCATCATTTTTCTGGTTTAAGAGGTGGACATGAACCAGCATTTTTGAAGGCTATTTTCACCAGAAAATTGTCACAGCGGCTTCTAACAGAATTAGAACCAGGAGCAGACCTACTTCTTCATTACAGCTGGGTGTGACAGACCCTGAAAAGATTATAAAAACAGCAAGAAAGCTCAGAAGGTCCCAATCTTTACCAGCTTCTTGTGACTGACACCAGTTGGGTGAATCATTAGACCCAGCTGAGAACTTACCTTGTGCAAAACCTACCATCTCTGAGAGCACTTTCTAGGTTTTTACTAATCCTCGAAGTTTTTTGAAAGCTAGAACTTCCTCCCCTGATAAAATACCAATCTTTCAGCTGAAAGAGGAAGGAATCCTTTTCAAAAAAGTTCCAGTCAAATTTCTTCCTCTTCAAAACCTCAGTTTAAACCTCAGTTCACAATGGCAGCCCAAAATCCACCTATGGATATGATGGACAGAATGGTTGCAGCTAGGTATGCACCATTAGTATTACCTCAGCCTTTACATGCCTTGCCTACACATGATTACCAAAAGTATATGCCCCGATTCAATGGACAAGGTGAAACAACTGTAGAAGAACATTGGGAAGCTTTCGAGAGTTATGCAGATAATCAGAACATTGAAATTAAAGATGTATCGATGAGGGTATTTATACAAAGTCTTGATGGGGATGTGAGAAAATGGTTCAGAGAACTGCCTGCTAATTCTATCACCATAATTGAAGAACTCAAAGATCTTTTTCTGAGACAGTGGGGAGACACTAAGGATCACACTTATTACATAACTGAGTTTGGAGCTTTGAGAAGAAAGAAGAATGTAGAAATTGAGGAGTTAAATAAGTCAGTTCAAAATTTCAATTTGGAAAATGAGTTAGGTAAACTAAAAATTCCTGTGCCATTTTCTGAGCTTATCAAAAATCCATCATATAAACAAACAGTCTTAAAAGTTATGAATTTTGCTAGTAGCCAGCCTGTTTCAGATACTGTTAATTTGCAAGAAGAAAGTCCAAAGATATTCATTGGATCTGCCTTAGCCGAGAAAACAAAAAATGAAGCTGGTGCTTCTCCTCCATTCTATGTTACCTTAACTGTCCATGAGCAGATGATTCATAATTGCCTGCTAGATTCAGGAGCATCCCATAACTTGATGCCAAAAGCTGTAATGGAAGCCTTGGGCCTTAATGTCACCAAACCTTACCATGATTTATATGCCTTTGACTCCCGAGCTGTAAAATGTCTAGGAGTAATAAAAGACATGGTTGTCAACCTTACTCAGTTGCCCATGAAAAGTGTGATAATGGATGTTGTGGTAGCTGACATCACACCAAAATTTGGCTTGCTTCTATCTAGGTCATGGGAAAAGAAGGTTGGAGGAACCTTACAGATGGACCTTTCATATGCCACTATTCCTGTTTTTGGTGGAGAGAATAGGAGACTCTACAGAGAACTTCAGTTTGCCTACATTGTCACAGATGATAAGAACCCCACTAATCATCCTTTGTTTTCTGTTGATAAAAATCTTGGTACATGTATGTTACATTTCAGTGAAGAGGATAACTCTGCTGGCCTGTTGCAAGTAGAAAAAGAGCAGCAAATAAAGCACAGAAAAGAGGAAGAAAATGCATTGTGGGAGCTGTACTTTGATGGATCCTCATGCAAAGAAGGTGCTGGAGCTGGAGTTCTGCTCATTTCTCCTGGAGGTGAGACAGTCAAACTCATGTATAAGCTGGAATTTGTCACTACTAACAGCACTACTGAGTATGAAGCACTTTTACTGGGATTGAAAGCTGCAAAAGACTTAGGCATTCAGCAAATTGCTGCATATGGCGACTCCGAGTTGGTTGTTAACAGGTAAAGAACAACTATCAAGTAAAGCAGGGTTTGCTGAAGATTTACAGAAATGAGGTATGGGATATGCTGAAAAATTACTTCATAGCATTTAGTATTACTCATATTCCAAGGAATCATGATGAAACAGCTGATTCATTGGCTCTAGCAGCCTCATATTTCAGAATTCCTAAGACTACCCAGTTAAGGTATCCTATAGAAGTGAGGTACAGGCCTTGTGTACCTGATAATGTTAAGCATTGGAGGGTCTTCGAAGATGACATCGAAATCAAGAAATTTCTTGAGCTAACAGATGAGTTTGCAAATGCTCAGATTGATCAGGATGAAGGAGAAGAACAAGATAATGATCTTACTGAAAGTGAAGCTGCTGAGAATGAGTTTACTGCACAAGAAATAGCAGGCCATAAGATCATTGAGTTGAAGAGTAACTTTATTCCAAAAGGTCTAGTGCCTCTAGAAAGAATTTTTACCAAAGATGACACACCTTCTAAGCCAGTGGTCCAATCCTCAGAAGAAAATGTTATGGACTGCAATATTGGTACTGCAGAAAATCCAAGAATGGTTAAGATTTCAAAATCTCTGACAGCTGAACAAAAGAGCAGATATATCAAGCTTTTGAAAGAACATGTAGATGTATTTGCTTGGTCTTATCAGGAACTGAGAACTTATGATATAGCAATTATTCAGCACAAGGTCCTTTTGAAGCTTAATGTTAAGCCTTTCCGACAGAAACTAAGAAGGATCAATCCAGCTTTGTTCCCTGTTCAATTGGGAATTCCAGTGATGAAATTCCTCCAAAATTCTCAAAGAAAACCGGATGATATGCAAAGGAGACTATTTGAAATGATAAATTTACAGCAAAATAGAGAGAAGGTAGATAAAGAAGCATAGCTGTACAGAGCTAAAATGAAAAACAGGTTTGACAGAAATATTAAAGAGCATACTTTTTCAGAAGGTGATTTGGTTTTAAGATGGGATGCAAGAAAGGAACAGAAGGGTAAGTATGGAAAATTTGATAATCTATGTTTTGGCCCTTTTCTGATATCTAAAGTTTTGGAAAATAATACATTCATCTTGCAGTCCTTGGAAGGTGAGGAGTTGCTCAGCCCTGTCAATGGGCGATTCCTCAAGCATTTCTACAGTTAATGAGGATCATTGTCACTTTTCATTGTATATACCGGTGTGAGTGAGATTGAATAAAGACTCCATAGCCCAATGGAAGTTTGCAGACAGTTAGATTGAAGACAAAAAGCACTAGTCTACAGGTTCTTGAAGCCTCACAGGGAGGACTTCATCCCGCAGCTGGAGCCAGATGTTAAGTCAGTAAATTTTTCTCCATTTTTGATTTATTTTCTCCAGTTTTGGTTTGTTTTTCAATCTACCTCAGTTAAATTTCTGGTTTTAAGTTTTAGTCTTAGTCTCCTTAGAAACTCTAGGGGTGATTGAATAAGTTTTGAGCCCTTTCTTTTCAGATTTTATTTGATTTGGTGATCTTTTATATTGTAAAGGGGGTTAATGAAAGTCATATTTTCAAAGGTTGATTCATTAATGTGTTTAGAGATCAGTTAAACTTATTTTTAAAACTAAATAACTGTTAGAACCTCCGACAAATTAGCAGAAAGTCAAAAAATTGCTAAATTTTGGCATGGTAGCTATTCTTGTAGCGCTATACAAAATTTTAACAAAGGGCGCGCTACAGGAATATCGCGGCCTGTGTTTTTTTTCAATTTTTGAATTGATTTCAATCATGATGCAGTATGGGAGTGTCTAACCGCCTTGTGTGAGTGTTGTAACACGTGTTTGCTACAGTTTAAGCATGATTTCAGTTGGTTACTAATCACGAAGTAAAACAAGCTCATCATTGCATGGTATGTGGAATCAGTTGCACAAAAAACCAGCAAATCCCGGTTTAAGCTGTCAAATTTCTCTTGCTACACGCACTATTATAGAGGAAAAGTGTTCATGAAGGAGAGCTAATTGCTAAAAAGATGGATGGTGTTGCTTTGGAGAGAAGACAGGTGTGTTTTAACGCCAGCGAGAATTAGGGCTTCTGAATTCATTCACCAGCAGTCAAAGAAACGATATGAGGACACCTATTCTCATAAGAGGAGACCATTGATACCCCAAAACGAAGCTGTAAGCCGCGACAGATGAGTAATTGATAGGTATTCCGATATAAACCCTTATAGCTGGAAAATTTGGGTCTTTTTCGTTGCACAATTATCTGGAGAAATTGGTTGCTGGAGATGATAGAATAGATCATAAAATGAGCATTTCACCACAGAAATAGCCATCTGAAGCTAGTATGAGGAATGTGCATGAATAGAGCAGGGAAATAGTCTTAAACTTAGAATATTCAGCCTGGGGAAGTTCTAATGACAGTCTAAACGAAGATTGTTCATCATTTGCTCTCCTATACATTTAAAAAGCTGGTAGTGATGCAAATTGGTTATAATAAACTAATTGAAGGGGTTTTTCTTTGAAACCTAATGCCATTGAAAATCAGAATATACAGGAAATAGCAATGAAAAGACTCACAGATTTATCAGTTATGCTCATTCTTACACAGAAGGTGTTTTGTTGGTTTATTAAAATGGTTTAAACATTGTTGAAAATTGTTATGACTTGTGAAGTCACTTGCTTGCAGGACATATCCACTTTCTTATACAGACTTAGTTGTTTGGTTGAGAGAAGAGAACGCTGAACTTGAAGGTCTTCCCAGGAGTGTGTAGAAAATGTCAAAGGAGCTCGAAGCATAAGAAATCAGCTTACAAAACATTTCTTGAAGCTTAAAGTCAGACTGTTCCTGTTTACTGAAAAGAAGAATATGGGGAAAAGTGGCAAAAGTGGTAAGGTCAACAGGGCTGAGCCCACAGACTTAACCTGGATTCAGAAGCTTCCTGACTGTGCAAAACTTTTTCAGCAGGCAGGTTGGTTAAAGTTTTTCAAAAAAGATTGATGGCTTCGATACTCAGGTCACCTGCAAATTTACTAAAGCACTTAAAAATGATATGGTTATGATGGACACTCTGAAATTCAAGTTATCTGTGGAATTAATAGCAGAAGCTACCGAGATTAGCAATGAGGGTGAGCACTGGTTCAAAAAATCACCTTTCGAGTTTGAACCCCAAAGGTACTTGTTGCCTAATGTGACTCCTGACTGGAATAAGGGTATCTTCATTCAAAATTTCAGAAAGGAGTGGATTGAGCCCATAAGAATACTTCAAAGTTATGTGACTGTGAAGGAAGATATTCATTGGTATTTAAATATCATCTCAGTTTCCTTCAACATATGGCAGGAGTTTCTAAGATGAATCTGCCCTTCTTTTTCTTTAAAAGCCTGCAGAAAATGTCAAGCAAGATAAAGCAACATGATGATCACACTTCTCAGTCACTTTTTCACCATGGTCTCATTAAACTGATCATCACTACAGTGTTGCAACATGAGGAAAGGACTTGGGATTTCTTTTTGTTTTGGTCAGGTGTTCATCACAAAAGAGAAGACCAACAACCGAAAAGACAGACTGACAAGGGGAAGGTAATGATGAAAAAGTTAGGCTACTTTGTCAAATCTACAAGTAAACATGATATTAAAGCTAAGAAGGTGACAAAATAGGTAGTAGAAGAGAGACAGGATGACTGCCAGCTCCAAGTAATTCCAGACTACACCAAAAACAAGTTCACACTATTTGAAGAAAAAAAGGAACTGCTTGAAAAGAAACCATCACCTGTACCAGATCCTCAGGAGGAAAGGAAAGTTGACATTAAAATGGTTCCTGTAGCTAAAGAAGAGATTCCCATTCAGCCAAGAAGCCCCATCACAGTCTTTTCGGATGATGAAGGATACATGTTAGAAGAAGAACAGCCTGTTTCTGAGATTAAGGTCAAAACTGAAATTGAAGAAGCTCAAGTTTTAGATGGCAAAACCATGATGCCTAACAAGAAAATAAATAAGCTGGAAGTAGTGGAATTAGCTTCTGTTCAGTACCAAGGCAGAGAACTGAAGATGATGGGAGAGGCAGCTACATTCTGGAGACCTAAAACTAGGTCGAAAAATAAGCTGAGGTTAAACATGAAAAAGTTATTAAACCCTAAATTGAATTCAGATAAAGTGACCATCATAGATGAAGAAACCATGGAGGATGACAAATCAAAGATAGATAAATTGCAGCCATGTAAAAAAGAGGAGATTAGTTCAGTGAAAGTAGCAGATGAAGAAAACCCAAAGCTCATCATTGAAGACACTTCTGAGGAACTGTTGACAGAAGAAGCAGAATTTTTTAAGAAGTTTGATATCCCTTGGAAACCTAATGAAGAGCAAGATTCTGCAATAGAGAAAATGGTTAATTCTGACAGGGATAATTTACAGAAGACTGTCAAACAATATAAGCACCAAATGAATTACATGCAGGAAGTCAATGATGGTTTGATGATGGCAAATAGAAGATTAAGAGAGGATCTTCAGGATGTTCATGAAAATTTTCAGGAATTAGTGGTTGATGCAAAGGAAGCACTTAGAAGAAAAAGGGCCTCTGACAGGCACTGTTCAGAGCTGGAAAAGACAGTGGAAATTCTACAACAGGAAAATGAACACCTTCAGAAAAAGATAGCTGATTTGGAGAAGAAGCATAAAAGAATGAAGAAAAGGTCCTCAAGTCCGGATGGTATATCTCTTCTTGTTGAGGCAGCGAAGGAGATCCGAGGCAGTTATTAGTTAGGGGTTATTTTAAACAAACATTTTGTTTTAGTTAAAGAATTTGCTATGTTAAGCAGACTTGTAATTTTGTAAAAATGTAAATTTTACTTTACCTAACCTAGTGATTCGATGGAGAGTTAGGAGTAAAGACCTAACTGTTTTTTGGAAGAAAAACTATTTAGAAAGGGGGGGAAAACATTGTTGGGGTTCGGATTTTTGGGAGCATCAGGAGGTCTGCTAGCTGCTTGTACTTTCAGACTTATTCAGTGATAGGTACTGTAAACTCTTATATGTATTTATTGATGAAACTATGAATATATGACTCTTTCCCCTTCATTTGATCTGTGTTGGCTTCATGTTTGAACTTATTTAGTTTCATGAATGACAAATTCATTGCTGGTTGATGTGTATTTCCAGTGGTGCTTGTCCTTTATGTGTGAACTTCATTACGGTCTTTTGTTGGGTTCTTGTGATATATATGCATCTTTATCGATATATGTGTATGATTTAGTTGTTGCTTATCTGCTGAATGTATCCCCTTTATGCTCTTGAAGTTTATGACCAAAAACATATAAAACAAAACCCTAAACCCTAGTTTGAATTGAGTTTTACTCTTGAGATTGTGTTGGCTTGTTACCCTAGCCTTATTAACAATTTCTGACACAAACAGAGCCTTCAGGAGTACCATATTTTTCAGCCCCTTGGATAATATCGCTAGCCCATGCTGGCCTTCTTTTTTCTGATAAATCTGAGATAGGAGGTTCTTGTGGTTCCAACATGTCATGATCCTCTGGTGGATTATCTTCAGGGATGTGAACAGCCTCTGAGTTTCTAGAAGAAGGATCTTCTTCATAGATTTCTTCAAGTTGGCATTTTCTTGATTTCTTGAGAGCTGCTTCTTCATCAAAAGTTACATCTCTACTGATTTCTATATGATGAAAGCCTGGTATGTAAATCCTGAAAGCTTTGGATGATTCACAGTAACCAAGAAATATTCCTTTCTTACCTGAAGGATCCAACTTGGTTCTCTTTTCTTTTGGAATGTGGATGTACACAGGACACCCAAATATTTTAAGATGGCTTACCTTGGGCTTCTTTCCAGTAAACACTTCTTCTGGAGTTTTGAAATCAAGAGCACTATGAGATAATCTGTTTTGAACATATACTGCTGTCTTGGCTGCTTCATCCCATAGATACATGGGAAGATCCTGGTCATGTATCATAGTCTTCACAGCTTCCATGATGGTTCTATTTTTCCTTTCTGCAACCCCATTTTGTTGGGGATTGTAGGGAGTGGTTAGTTCTCTCTTGATTCCAACTTCTTTACAGAATTCTTCAAACTCTTTTGAAGTATATTCTCCACCATTGTCTGTTCTGAGAGATTTTCTATTAGAGCCTTGAACTCTTTGAACTTTCGAAAAACTTCATTCTTACCTTTTAGAAAGTATATCCAGGTTTTCCTTGAATGATCATCAATGAATGAGAGATAGTATTCAAATCCACTCAGAGAGGTGGTGGGCATTGGACCACATACATCTGAGTGTATTAACTCGAAGATACCCTTAGTCTTTGTTTCACTCTTTGGAAAGGGGTTCTTGATATTCTTCCCTTTCTTACATCCTTTACATGAGCCATCATGATCAACCTTCAAATCTGGTAGTCCTATGACCACCTTGCTTACATAGGGTAAGGCTTTGTAGTTAATGTGGGCTAGTCTTCTATGCCATAGCTCACTGGGACTAGAGATTTCATGAACAAAGGCAGCTTCTGGATGACCCTTGAGTTTATACAAACCTCCTTCCTCTTCACCAATAACAATTGCATCCTTAATGGATTTGCCTTTGGACCACATTAACACTTTTCCATCAATGAATGCAACTCTATAGCCTTTCTTGCCTAATGCTGAGATTGAAAGCAAATTCTTCTTCAATCCTGGAACATACAAAACTTCCTTCATCTTCATGGGGGTTCCAGAATCGAGTTTGTAGTTTGCTTCACCAATTCCCTTAATGGGATATTGATAGTCATCTCCTAGAGATACCTTTTGGGGAGAAGTCTTTTCTTCAAGATTTGAAAGAGTCCTTTTCTGACCTGTCATGTGCTTTGAAGCACCACTGTCAATAAGCCATGTACCTTCTCCAGGGGTTATAGATCCAGAGAGTGAAGAGAAGAGAACATATTCTTCTGCATCTTCTTCTGTATTTCTCCTTGACCTTCTTTTGAAGAAAGTCCTTTCTTCTTCTTCCTCTTCATTTCTAGGTCTTTTATTGTGAGACCTTTCTTCCTCTACTTCTTGTTCTTCACTATCATCTTCTGCAAGATGTGCTTGGTGTCTTTTGTAGTGAGTACCCCTTTTCTTTTGTAGAGGGAATTCTCTAGCAATGTGTCCTATTTGGTGACAAGAAAAGCACTGGAAAGAAGAGTAATCTCTTCTTTGAGTAGTTCCTCTTTTCTTCTGAAATCTGTGTGGAGGATGAGACTCCTTGTGACTACCCTTTTTAGAGTAGGATTGATTCCTTCTTCTTTTGGTGTGGGTGGCCAAGGCTTGGTCATCCTCTTTGAGCAAGGCTTCTCGATTTGCAACCCTAGCCTCCTCTTGTACACAATCCTCCCAAACTACATCAAACTTCATACTTTCTTTTCTGGCACACATAGTTTGAATGAATGACTCCCAAGGTCTAGTGAGACCATTTAGAGCTATCATCACAAGTTCATCTTCATCAAGAGTATCACCAATGGCATCTAGTTGCTCCTTGATTAGAGAGACTCTTGAGAAGTAGTCTTGAATGGATTCTCCTTTGTGCATCTTGGTACTCTTCAACTGAGTCCTTAGATTCATCTTCCTATTGATGTTCTTTCCTTCATACATTCTTCCTAGGGCATCATACATTTCCTTTGGAGTCTTCTTGGAAGCCACTTGGGAATCAAGTGGTCTTTAATAGAATCAGCTATGATTCTCTTTGCTCTAATCAAATCCTTCCTGTGTTTTTCTTTGGCTTCATCTTCTTCTGGTTCTGCAACTTCCTCCTTGATATAATGGGCAAGATCATTCTCCTCAAGAATGAGACCAATTCTGTATTTCCATGCCCGGAAGTTTTCTATACCTTCTAGCTTGTCTTCAAGCTTAGTGTTTGGAGCCATCTTCTCTAGGGGGAGTCCAAGAGACAGAGTAGACTTACCTGGAAAGTTACTTTTCACTTTTCCGGAATCTGGAACAGAATTTTATCGCACTTTTGGTAGAATTAGGGTTTGACTTTCCCGGAGTTCTACCCAACCAAAAAGTTCGATCTATAGCTCAAAAGAATGCTCTTGAGAAGGGCTATCCAGCCATGTAATCAGAATTCAAAAATTCCAACTTTTTTCTGAAACCAAATTCTGATGTATCGCACTTTTGGTAGAATTAGGGTTTGGATTTCCCGGAGTTATACCCAACCAAAAAGTTCGATCTATATCTCAAAAGAATGCTCTTGAGAAGGGCTATCCAGCCATGTAATCAGAATTCAAAAATTCCAACTTTTTTCTGAAACCAAATTCTGACGTATCGCACTTTTGGTAGAATTAGGGTTTGGATTTCCCGGAGTTCTACCCAACCAAAAAGTTCGATCTATAGCTCAAAAGAAAGGTAGTGAAAAGATCTATCCAGCCATGCAACCAAAAATCAATAATACCAACTTTTGGCTAAAACCCTAACTTCACCGGAGAGAGAGAGAGAGGTATTCTTACCTTGTGAAAGATGTCCTATTTAGTCTAGCTCTGATACCATGTTAAGTTTAAACCAAATAGACAAGCAAGATCACTGAAAGAAACATAACCACAAGATAGACACAGAATATACCCTGGGAAACCCTCATGGGGTAGAAAACCCAGCAAAGCTTTCCTCAATAAGATGATCAACCAAAATACAAGATGTGCTCCTTCCTTCTTTGTCTCCTTAGCAGATCTCCCAGACAAGTGCGCACTCTTCCACAAGTGAGTGAATGATCTAATGAGGAGTTCACCTCTCTTATTTATACTAACCCCCAACTGACTAAAAGACCTAATGGGGCCGACCTCTCCTGGAGAAGTCTAATAACCCCAAAAATATAACCACAGGGCCGACCCCCACATGGTGGGTCTAATAACCCTAGTTAATACAAACCCTCGGAGGAATAAACATCTCCGGATACATAATAGGGTTACCTCGGAGGGATGAAACATCTCCGGAATAATAAAGCACAAATATAATATTCTTTGAAGTTACAATATTCAACACAGTGGAGGTCCATCTACCTCGCGTGCACCTTTTGACTCAGGTATCTTAATGTTGCGCGGGTCCTCTTCATCACTATCTTCTTTTTCTTCGGCCTCTTCATCTAAGTTATAACATTCCATGGCAGGTTCTACCTGTTCCTTCCATTCTTCCTGTAGGAATTCAGGTACGATTTCAGCTCCAAATAATTCCTGTAATGTTATGTTCTTATGTGGACATTCTTGTCTGAATCTTCTTTCCTTAATAATCTGCAGCGCATCATTTATGGTAGGACTCTCATCCTCAAAACTTAAACTCTTCTAGAATTTCATAGTAAGATTAGGCCAATCCATAGTTTCCCTACGCAACTCCATATCCAGATACCACTTCTTTGGAATTTCTTCTTCCAGCATGTGCACAAACAAGTGCACCCATTCTATCTTTGGTCTCTCCTGCCATGCTTGTGAGAAGACCTCAATATGCTGCCTTGGATCTGTCTGTCCATTGTATTTCTTAAAAGGTAGGGTAACTTTGTCAGCAAACATGATCTACATATTGATTCTACATTGATCCCATGTGGCCAATGCCTGCTTATGCGCAGCCCACCATTTGACAGGTGTCTCGCGCAGTGCCATATCTAATGCTGGTAAGCGATGTTCATCTGCAATTGTTAGAGTATAATCTTTGATAAAGGAGTAAACATTAGCTAAACCATCATAAGCTGGGATTGGGATTAACTCCTTTCCAATCCAACGCAGTGACTTTGTAACCTGTGCGCATCTCCTCGTAGATACTTCATGCATGCAGCTTTGCCAATTCTCCAATCTTGCATAAGAGTCTGAGATGCAAGAACTGTTGCATCTCCAACTGAGTGTTCCATCCGCAGCTCGATTAACATAGTCATCCTGGTTGGCAGTCACCTTATACAATCGGTCCAAATCTTGAGCTCTGGATTCCTCTGGAATCGGCTCGCTATATCTGTCTCCATCCGTAGGGTTCAATGGTGCAATGACCTTGAGATGTTTTCCTTCGAAGATCATCTTTCGTGTCTTCAATTTTATGATGGCGAGGTTATCGATATCCCAGTCAATTACCAACAACGCAGGAAAAGGCTGACTATCATCGACAATCTCGATAACCTCGAAATCCGTGTGGCTTTGTACTCCATCAATGTCAACAATCACGTTGGCTAATCGTCCAAAGGGTGTTATTTTCTCCTGATTGGCCATTCTTTTGTCTCCCCATCTGCTGCCATGTCTGTTTGGTTAAGACATTTACTTCTGATCCCAGATCAAGAATGATATCGTCCATTTCATAATCTCCTATCTGTGCACTGAGTCTCATTTCTCTGTCGATTCTCTTGTGTTTCCCAATGTGATGAACTGCGTTATCAGTAGTTTCATTTTTCGCTGAATGGTTCATACTGGTCTATCAACTTCTGCAACTCTACTATAGCATTTGGACTCTTCAACAACTTCATGCAGCTCCTGAGGAACTGCGCAACAGAGGTGCATGTCTCTGCTACGGTGCTCGTTTTGTCATAAGCAGTCGGCATATCTTCCATATGCGGTATTTCGCTGCGCAATGAGATTCTCGGCGATCTAGGTGTTGATTCTTAGAAGATATCCCATGATTCTTCAAAGACTTCTCTGTTTTTTTCAAGTCGAAAGCAGGTGCTTTCCCAATGGCTTTCCTTATCCATATTGTTTCAAGAGGAGTCTACTTAGTGTGGAAATATCGAAAAGTTGAAGCTTCTGCTCCTCTATCTCTCCCTATCATAGCGCCACTTCGCATCACTACGTTGATACTTGGATCCACAGGTCCCCTCTCTGCTGCGATCAACTGGATATTTGGGTTCCGCACCTTTGACCGTTTTCTTTTCTGCATTTCTACCTCTAACACTGGGCAGTATTCAATAACATGATCAAATGATTGGCAATAACTACATGTAGTGCATGGGTTGGTACATTCCCTAGATACATGGCCTTCTTGGCCACAGTTGTAACAGATTACTTGACCTCGGCCTCTTCCTTGTGCTGGGCCATTATTCCTTCCTCTTCCGTGGTATCCTCCGCAGCCTCTGTATGCTCCCTGATCTTGTAGTGCATTTTCTTGTTTCTGCGGTGTCTCTCCTTGGACTCTGTACATTCCTCCATACATATGCTCAATATATTTCTTTCTTTCTAACATGAGCTCATATGTGCGACAATTGGATTCATCGTTCCCAACTGACTTACATAAATTACAATATAGGTTCTTAGGTGTTCTTACGTATTTCTATATCAGGTGGCAGTCTTCTGGTCGATGTCCTCTGGTTCTGCAAATTTCACACCATGGCCCTGAGTGTGGATTTAATGGGTTTGGTCTACCCATGCCAAGGAATTCCTGGAATAAAGGGAAATTATCCTTAGTGTGTCCTTCTCCCTTAGAGCTTGTACACCAAACTTCCCATATTTTCTGCTTTCCTTGCTTAATATCTTGTAGCTATAGTGTTAGGGTAGCTAACTGGTTCTGAATCTTTGACATCTCAGTGCTAGTTTCTCCCATAGGTGAAGCTTCCAGCTTCATCGCGATCTCCAAGGCTTCTTCCTGCGAAGCCACTTTCTGCTACATTAGCGGCTTCCTGATGTGGGGAAACAACGCGGCTATAAACCATTCCTTGTGATGCTGCGGTGCTATGACGAAGCTTACTTGGTCCAACAACGTCTTAAAATTTTGGTCAAATTCCCAAACCATTTCATTAGGTTTCTGTTTGATCTCTTTCAACTCTTTGATGCACTGTGATTCTGACTTCGACTTCTTAAATTCTACTACGAGTACAGCCTTGATTTCTATCAGGGTTCTTAGCTGTCCCTGCAAGTATTTCATGAACTAATGCAAGGCTCTATCTCTAAAGGTGGTGACGAGCTATGCTTGATTAATAGCATCGTCCTGTACTTGTTTAACACTCCAAATGGATTCACATAGAAACCAGTGTTTATCAGGGTCTTCTAGACCTGTTCCTTTGAATATCGGCTGCTTAATATCCTCGGTCATGCTTCTTCTAGGTGGTGGAGGATTCTGCGCAGGTTGCTAAGCAGAAAAGATAAATGGAATGGTCTCAGTTCTAGGGATATTCGCAATAGTGGGGTTCTGGACTGGTTGAGTTTATGCAATGGAAGGCGCGGTGTTCCACTAGTACAAAATGAGAGATAAGTGACCAGGTGACCAAAAAATTTGGTCACCACAATTTATTCAAGGGATAAATGACCAGAATTGAGAAATTTTAAGTGAGCTAACTAAAAATGACCAAGATAAATGACCAATTTGGTCACGGGATAAGAACTAAACTAAAAATGACCAAGATAAGTGACCAATTTGGTCACAGGATAAGAACTAAACTAAAAATGACCACATAACAATCGGTCATTTATTTGGTCATTTTTAGCTTTGTCACTCTAACAATGGAACCTTACAGTTTTGACAATGAATTTGTACAATTTGCTAAATTCTAACACTGTACATGGATTCTGAGACCCCCCTTCTAGGGGGTCTCAGTGTGAAGGGGGTCTTAGAATCCATCTACAGTGTTAGAATGTAGTAAATTGTAATCCCCCTCATGTGTCACAGCTCGGTTTTAATGCATGAGGTAGATATGCATTGCTTAGTACAATAGGGGATGCTCTAGTAAATCTCCATCCAATCTCTGTTTCCAATTTGTTATTGTCATTTTCTTTCTCAGCAATAACCACACCCAGTTTTTTTCGGTTGACTATGAAAATCCTGCGATAACTTACTTTTATCATAATTCCAAACTCCCCACTTGTTAATCGCTCCCCCCTCCATTAAAATAAAAGATAATAATATATATTTCAATTCTAATAGCAAAGAAACTAAAAATATATATGTCAATTTCATTCTCTATACAATCTGAAACAATATCATTGTTACTTTATGTGACCTTTTTCTTTTGTATCTTCAAAATTTGAGGATACAATCTTTTAAATCATTAATTTTGATCTCCTAACGAGTCATAACATTGCCATACCATTCACAATTGTCATAAGGAGCGGGAAAATGCTTCGTTTCTTTCGTCCTCAGGCATCCTTGCATCTTCTTTACTTGATTAGCCATGCTTAATACGTAGAGACCTATGCTATTGGTCATTGCAATATCAAAACAAGCTCTTCCTAACACTAAAACCATAAATGAACAATATCAATTAACCACCTTGAATGCATGCAAGGCTATTATAACATGCTCTGGATGCCTTGCCATGGTAAAATATCTCCTCTACCCTTTAAATGATGCCAATGTAGAGGACTTCCATAAATAATGAATAAGGCCTCGCCAATCCACATTATCAAATGATGATGAGATTGGAGACTTTAACCTTCCACTCCCATCATTTCTTAATGGAGGGAGAGCTTAAAACTTTTGAAATGATAATCTTGCAATATATATATATATATATATATATATATATATATATATATATATTCCCATCAAAGCTTTTACTTGATCTGCAATTACTTTGGTCTAAGTCCTTTAAGCCATTATTAAAGACCCGCAGAATACCACTTGCAAAAATTGAACCTAATTAGCTAATCAATGTACCCCTTGATTACATAACTCCTCAAAACAACCCAAATGAAGTTATTATTTTACTTAATTTAATTTAGATTACAATTAAAACCACTTTAACTCTCATTAAAATATGTGATTTGTATACATTTCAATTATTAACAAAATCTTATACATGAAGTTATTATTATTTATTTAATAAATAATGAAAACCAAACCTATTCTCATAAAAACTTTATGTCTACAAGATTATAAAAAATAATAAACAATTAACATAAATATTTTTTAAGTAACGGAAAACAAAATGTTACCTCATTTCCGTTAGTAAAAGTATTACCCTCACCATACCAAAATAAATAAAAATTATTACTAAGAAAATAAAATTTATATTATTAAATATTTATAACCTCCCTGCCATTAAGTCCTTTCTTCTTGATAACTTTGCTTTAATGTAGGCATGTGAATGTGCCCGGATCCATTCCCGGGGAGGCCTATTAGCAGCCTTTGATTCCTGGGGAATAGCAAGGATTGCTATTTAAATAAAAAAGTTTAAGCCAAAAAAAAAACTTTGTTTTAATGTGCAAATTGGAGCTTTCGGCCCTCCTCAGAATCAGAGGATCACTATGAGAGCAATGAGACCTGAGCTAAGATTTCAACTTTACAAACTTTTGTCTTCGACTTGTGAAATTATTTCATGGCTTGTCGTCACATGTAGGGATTATGGCTTAACTACTTTGTAATCAAATCATCTCACAGAGTTTGAACTCATGACCTTTGGTTTAAATCATCTCACATAGTTTGAACTCATGACCTTTAGTTTTCAATGTCCATTTGCTGATTGTTTCAGGTTTTCACAAGTATAATTTAAAATTCTGGTATCTATGTGTGCATTTGTGCTGATTTTGAGTATTGATAAATAATTTTGCTTGACCTCGGTTTTCAATGTCCATCTATTCATAGTTTTCGGTTTTCAAAAGTATAATTTAAAATTTTGGACTCTGGGTCTTCCAATTTTGAGTATTGACCAAAAAACAATTCTTTCTATCACAACCATGCCATCAAAGTCGGATGGTGGGTAGATGCACTCAAGCTTTGCAAGGATGTGATGAGATGGGGATCGATAATCTGTGAATCGCACCCCTTATGATAAGCCGTAAGGTTGTAGGGGTAGGATAAAGGGATAGAAGGTAGTGCTAGATCATGATAAGCGAGTGAAATTCTCAATGCCATAACAACCATGGAAATCCAGAGCGTATTATAATCCCCATATGTCTGGTCTCATGTAGCCTACTTATCATTTCAAAAGGATTTGTTTCCCTAGGAATGAAAGTTATCAGAATTTTTGCATCTTTTGCAATCTGTCCTCAAAAGAATTTGTGCATCTCACATAATTATCAGAATTTTCTCTTAGAACACAATGAACGTGATAGCGGTCTGAAAGAGAATCTTCAATGTTACTGGTATTAGTGTTACACCCAAAATCTACTAATCATTAGATTTAGTGTATACATCCCTGAAGTCACCTGGACTAAGTACTTTCATTTGGGAGGATTTGCATTCAATCTTGCAAACTTTTGAGAGGTCGTCGTAGGTTGCAAACTGGCAACATGCGACGTCGCGGTTTGCTCCACTGTAGGGTGCGACGAGGTCTGTTAATGGTCAAAAATAGCCTATTCGAGATCCTTCTCGAAACTTACCCATTTAGGGGCTTATCCCTGACCTCTAGGAGAGATAGTACTCGACCCCTAACTCTTTGGGAAGATCCCCCATCTCTCTCCTACCATGTCTCATCCTATCCTATCCATACCCTATCCACTTGGCCCTATATAAGTGAGGCTTTCTCCCATCCCAAGGGGAGGAAGGCTATGGTATCTACATGCTGGTGAAATCTCTCTTAAGGCACCTCTATTCACCTATTGGAGAGCTCATACTTCCTTGGAAGAATTTGGCAATTGGCTTGGTCGGAAAAGGGCTACTGCATTAAGTGTTTGGTTGTAGTTCTATATCTCTATCATGTACTCTTCTATTTACAGTAATGCGAATGCTTTCCACCAATATTGTTCTCATGTGTAATGATATTGTGTTGTTTACCTGCTTAACTATTTACATAGATCTCTTATTGTATAGATGCTCTTTACTCGTTTCTCTTGTTTTTGTGTCTTGACAGGTCTTGCAGCTTGGATCTGGCGACCGTGGTACATGGAGAAATGTTAAGGAGAAAGGATAGCGAATCAAAGAGGTAATACATATAGCACTTGATCCTTAAGTAGATATAGGAAATGTGTTTGTAGTCTATTTTATTTGTTCTAGACTCGCATTGAGCTTGGGAGATCCTACTCGAGTGGATTGTCCGGTAACAAATATGGTGACCATACTGGGGAGTAGTGATGTTTGTTTTGTTTCGTAGTCATTAATCTGAGAGCCATTTTCAGTTGATTACTTGACACAAGCCTCTTTTATCATTTTTTTCCATTTACTTCTTAGGATTGATTTCACTATCAGATCTTCACATTGAAGACTCTGATTTGCTTCCTCTTGTTAAATTTTCAGAATTTACTTCAATGTGGTCTAGGAGCTTAACTGAGAGAACAACATGTATAGAAAATCTACAACACATCAATCATGGACACAATAATGAAAGCACACAAGAGACATAGAGATTACTTGGGGAAAACCATAAAGGGAAAAACCCCAATAACTTCCTTAGAGATAGATAGAGCAATGATACAACCCAAATACAAGAGATAGTCTTCTCCTAGCAACAAAGCCTCCTCCTCACAAGTCTTCCACTTTCAGAATGAGAGAATTGTGTGAATGAATGATGAAATAGAGATCTCTCGATCTCTATTTATACTCGTCTTGTCCTGCCCAATAAACTAATGGGGCCTACATGTCTAGCTTAACCCATGGTTAACTTAATCCGGGCCGACCCCACACTTAGTGGTCTAATAACCCTTTGACCCACATGGCCGACCCCCAATAGGGTGGTCTAATAACCCTTCGACCCACATGAATTATACAGGGCCGACCCCAACAAGGTGGTCTAATAACCCATCAAGTATAAGTTACAACACTTACAATAAAAATGACGACACTTCCATATAGAGGAATAATAACATCTCTATAGGAATACAAAGACTTCTGTATAGAGGAATAATACCATCTCTATAAGAGTACAAAATACATATATGAAATACATGGGTGAAATACATTCCGAAGTTACATATACATCAACACTCCCTCTTAACTAGGAAGGTATTTCTTGACACGGATCTGCTAGCACAAGTCTTCTGCTCTAGATCATCATCAACGGATCATCATCCTCGAATCATCGTCATCGTCGTTGCTGCTGCTATCTCAATCAATCTCTGAATCCACTCGTCATAGGAAGTTCTACATAGCAAGTCCTTTTTCATACTAGATGTGGGCCCACCACCTGCAGGTCTTCATCATCACTGGCCATACTGTGGATATCTTAGAACTTATTACGTGCATCACAAAACCTTAAAAGAGTCTCTTGACTAGCAAGAACCCTAAAGAGCACGTGAGGCCTTTTTCATCCTGTCTAGATCTCCAGGACTTATTACATGTCACTGTCACAAAACCTTAAAAGAGTCTCCTAGGAATGTTTATGTGCATAGCACAACCGGCGAGAACTCTAAAGAGCATCCCAAGAAATTTATGTGCCTAAGCATGACCAGCAAGATCTCCGGGACTGATTACATGTGACCTCTACTAGAAACCCTTAAAAGAGCATCCCATGACTCATTACAGGCACACAGCCCAACCTATCAGATCTCCCAGGTCTTACATGTAGCAGTCCACCACAAACCCTCGAGAGAGCATCCCGGGACTTATTACGGGCACATAGCCCAACCTATCGGATCTCCCAGGTCTTACATGTGGTCCATTATCACAAACCCTCGAAAGAGCATCCCAAGCTATTACGGGTACACAACTCCAACCTATAGGATCTCCCAGGTCTTACATGTGATACACAGTGCTAGTCTTTTTTCATACTGGATGTGACCTTGAACAAATCTAGGATTTCCTTTGCACAACCTGTCCACGACCATAGAGTATCAACCTCATACTCACCATACATCATCCTGATGTACACATGATCATCCTGATCATCATCACTGCATTGTCATGATGCAAGTCATCTAGAGCAATATCCTGAAGCTCATCATCCATGATCATCCTGATCATCATAGCATAGTCTTCTTCAGATCATCTCATCTTCCATGAACCACAGCCTAGATGCACATCATCCAGCACTCACACCACCGACATGGGAGAACACATCTACCACCATTCGGGGAAGGCTCCAGCCCTTACTTTTTCACCATGGGAGAACACATCTACCACCATGTGAAAAATGGATTCATCCCTTACATCTACACCATGGGAGAACACATATACCACCATGTGCGAATGGCTTAGCAATTACATCACGACCATGGGAGAACACATCAACCATGTCAGAAAATCTCATGTGCATCTGCATCTTCCAGACTCATCACTTCCCTTTGGAAGGAATCTGGATCTGAAGTGCACCAAGTCTCTCTCTGAAGTACTCAAACTGCACTCTAGCCAACGGCTTGGTCAATACATCTGTGAACTGCTCATCTGTTGCAACATACTTTGCTTCGGCTATAGTCAGTGCTACGCAGGACTGCTTCCTGCTAAACCAAGAGATCACACCTGATCCCATACTGGAGCAGCACCCATAAGTGCTCTTCCTATCTGCAGCACTACCTTCCCAATCTGAATCAACATAAACCTGTAGGTTAAACTTTTGATTCGCATCATACTTGAGCCCATAATCAACCATACCCTTCAGGTACCTCAGAATATGCTTTACAACAACCAGGTGAACATCTCTCGGATATGTCAGGAACTGGCTCAATGTGTTCACCACAAAGAAAATATCTGGTCTCGTGTTCGTCAGGTACATAGAGGACCCAATCATCTGATGATACATCATGACATCAACCGGATTAGATGAAGCATCGCACAGAAGCTTTAGGTTCGATGCCATAGGTGTCATCAGGATCTCTACTTCATACTTCCGTTGTCCGAGGAAGATTCCATCTGCACTCTGCCACACCTCCATGCCAAAAACAAATAGTGCATCATCCCCCAGTTCTTCATCTCGAACTCGGAAGCAAGCTTTTGCTGCATGTCAGCAGTCAATCTATCTTCACCTGTAATAAATAGGTCATCCATATACAAAAGTAGTATCACTGGATTGCCTTCCTCAACCTTGTATTAAAGGTTTGAATCCGCTTTACTCTTGGTAAAGCCCAAACTGGATAGAAAGTTGTCTATCCTACCATACCAAGTTGTACACATATATGACTCCCTGTCATGTGTCTCAGAACCAAGTGGCTACTCCACATACACTTCCTCTTCAACTACACCATTCAAGAAAGCTCTCTTGAAATCCATCTAGTGTATCTTCCCTTTCATCACTGCAACCAGAGCAAGTACGGATCTAATGGAAGTGAATCTGGCTATAGGAGCAAAAGTCTCTATGCTACCACCTGCAGCATGCTTGATCTTGTAGATCCTCTTGGAAGTCACTACAAACTACCCTTTGCGACTGCATCCCAAACATCTTCATGATCGACTGGTACTCCTCGATCATGGCATTCCTCCCAATTCCTAGGAACTTCAATATCTTCAATATTTTCAATAGATAACTTTGTTGCTGACAAATGTTGTAGTCCTTCTTTTGTAGGTGATGGTATACGATCTTTCCTATACAACAAGTTAAATTGCATGATTAGAAAACATCTCATAGTTTTCAGAACAAATTCTTACACATAAAGAAATATGTCATATAGTCATGGAATTATCTTAGACAATGCTTCAATACAACATTTATCCATATTCCGTAACTTTCTAGATGCCTTCCAATCTCTACCAGAACATTGTTAAGAGTGTGCACAACTCCTAACATGTCAGCAAAGAGGTTTCATTCTAGAAAAGTAGCAATGGAATGTTGTACAGTTCCATAAGCCATTTACCCATGTATATTAGAAGTATATTGTTCATCAATGCAACTATTCTAATATGCATAATACACAACCTAATTCTAGGAACATAAGCATATACATCATTGAATAACATTATGTAAGAAATGACAATTCAAATACTTATCTTTGTTTGGTTGTTGGGTGGACTCCCTCTGAATCTTTGCAACTCCATTCTGATGTGGATCATGAGAAGTGGTCAACTCCCTCTGAATATCTGCATCCTTGCAGAAACTACTGAAGTGTGCTCCTTTGCTTTCTTGCAGGAACAACTCGAGTGTGCTCCCTCTTGATCTTTGCTTTGTGGATTACCTGTTCTTGAACTTATATCCATCCTTAATCACTATGCATGCTTATTAGTATCATCATTGTGTTATCATTGAGGTCTCATACATAATCATACATTCATTAGTATATTCTTAATACTATCAAAACACAACAATCTTAAGCATGTATAGTCATGATCATTTCAAACAGAAATAATAAGCATTTCAAGGTTTATATAGGACTCTTATGGTTAGTCATATCATAAATTAAAGTAAGAAACATAATATGCCTACAACCATGACTATTCAAACCTATGACTTCAAGAATAATCATTATCAACAACACAACAGTATAAGATCCTAACACAGGTAGGATTCTAGCTTGATATAGGAAAAACATACCTGGATTAGCATGCTAGCTAGTTATGTCTAACATACCCGCATAATGTCTTCTGGTTCTCTTCAATGACTTGTGCTAGTAACC
Organism: Larix kaempferi; assembly: GCA_027924585.1. NCBI lineage: Eukaryota > Viridiplantae > Streptophyta > Pinopsida > Pinales > Pinaceae > Larix > Larix kaempferi. Next base: position 6,225,697 of record BSBM01000899.1, read on the forward strand.
TGCATGTCTCATAAGTAATCCATTGTAGAACCAAGTTATACATACCTCGTAAGTAGATCTTGTAAGTGATCCATGACAATGGATGAATCTTTGTCTTCAGGTCATCATGATCATATACTCTTGAACTAGAACATGATTTGTCTTTCTTAGTGTACCTTTCATGTTAGCGGACAACATAAACCTCATACAACACCATAATCCATTAGTACAATCATAAGTGTCAACACCCTAATGAATGCATTCATAATTTTGTTAAGGTGATACGACAAGTATAAAATCATGATTTTTCTAGCCGTAATAACATGAAGACAAACATATCATAAACTTAATCATGAACAAATCTCGAGACATACCTGGATGAATCATACCTGTCGAGATTGCTTGTAATATTCTTATGTAAGGCCTTAGCCTCATCTCCCTCTGAAACATAAACTTCTTCACTTATGCAGGTGACCAATCCATCCTCTTCTAGGATTAAACCAATCCACTTGATTTGCAGGAACTCGATCTCGAGCTGTAATAGGGTTTGTTAGAGAAACCCCAAAAATTCAAACTTTGAATTTCAAACTTCTGAAAGGATAGAAATATGTGCCTTGATGAGCTGATCAAGGTGGTCTATTCAGAATTTGAAAACTGCAAAGTTTCACTCCTCAATTTTTCCTTTGAAACTTCTGTATTCACTAGACGTGACCCAGAACTAGGGTTTGATGAAGCCCACTCTTTTTCCCAATCAAAAGGTTTGATCCAAAGCTCTAAGCTTCTATTTTTCTAAGGAGCTTCCAGCCGTGGTCACAGATTTCAAAAATTCCCATTTTTGCAGAAGCCCTAATTTTCCACTTTTTCGATCAAAGTCCCGAACTAGGGTCTGATCAAGCCCGATCTTCTGCCCAACCCAAAATTATGATCTTGGTCTCTAAATTTCTATTTGATGAGTAGCATTCATCCGTAGTCTCCGATTACAAAAATTCTAACTTTCTCTGAAACCCTAGATTCTGGATGCCATGAATGAAGGTGCTAAAAAATAATTTTGTTTTGACATAACTATGTACCTGATTGTTTCTTGTGTAACTCCAAACATTTCGATCCACAGGGTCTGAAATGTTTTTTTCAGATAGCCCGACCTGTCATCTTTCCAACCCCATAGGTCTGACCTCAAATTGATTCTCTGAGAGAGAGTTATGCCAAGTGTCGCAATGTGGCTTGTTTATGGGCTAAAACATGAGAGAGAACTTGTACGACGTGCCACGTGTCACTGGTTCAAATTCGACCTTTGAAAAAGTTTTCTGCGATAGTACAATCTGTGTAATACCTGTCACCTTTTACGAAATTTCATTTGGAGCTTCCTAGCCCATGTTATGACCTTTTTTCGAAGGTCACCTGTTTTTGACTGAGATCTGGAAGAGGCAGAAACCCTATATTGTACAGATCATAAATCACAAAGTACAACGAATTAGAGATTGTCCTTTGGACACAAGGTACATGGGGATCTGATATTCGACCTGTAAAAGTTTCAGATCCAAAAAAATTGCTATATCAATCCCTAGCATCGTAAGTGCAACAAGTGTCAAACATGCCATATCATGTCTTCTTTCACGCTAGCTCTGATACCATGTTAAATTTTCAGAATTTACTTCAATCTGATCTAGGACCTTAACTGAGAGCACAACATATATAGTAAATCTATAGCACATCAATCATGGACACAATAATGCAAGCACACAAGAGACACAGAGTTTACTTGGGGAAAACAATAAAGGTGAAAAACCCCAATAACTTCGTCAGAGATAGATAGAGCAATGATACAACCAGAATACAAGAGATAGTCTTCTCCTAGCAGCAGAGCCTCCTCCTCACAAGTGCACCACTTTCTGAATGAGAGAAGTGTGTGAATGAATGATCAAATAGAGATCTCCCGATCTTTATTTATACTTGTCTTGTCCTACCCAATAAACTAATGGGGCCTACATGTCTAGCTTAACCCATCGTTAACTTAATCCGGGCTGACCCAACACTCGATGGTCTAATAACCCTTTGACCCACATGGCCGACCCCCAATAGCGTTGTCTAATAACCCTTCGACCCACATTAATTATACAGGGTCGACCCCAACAAGGTGGTCTAATAACCCATCAAGTATAAGTTACGACACTTACAATATAAATGACGACACTTCCGTACAAAGGAATAATAACATCTCTATAGGAATACAAACACTTCCGTATAGAGGAATAATACCATCTCTATAGGAGGACAAAATACATATATGAAATACATGGGTGAAATACATTCCGAAGTTACATATACATCAACACCTCTGAGTTTGTACAACTCATTTTCAAGCCTGTTTTTGGTTCATTGTTGAGAGATCTGGTTCATTTTTGAATCTAGATCTTGCCTGTCGCACCTACAGTGGAAAAAGAGCGACAATGTGTCATTTTGAGCTTCTGTTCTTCACGTGTTAGTCACCCGTCGCATCCTTTGCATTAGTATACTGCGACATCGTCGCAACTCCAGTGAAGGTAAACTGCGACGTCGCACTGTCTATGAAGACAGAGTGCGCCGATCTATCAAAAGTTGGCATACTAGCATCCCTTCCCTCATCTGACAATCTAGACCTTGGTTTGGTGTATGAACTCCCTTTGTGCTGGAAGATCCAACTAGAGACCCCATCTATGATTTGTGTGTTGAGAGTTTGGTTTCATTTGGATATATTTTGGGTTTCATCTTGGACAAGTTTGAAATCGGTAGTGGTGGATACTCTTGTCTCCTCCACCTTCATCCATTCACTCTTGCATTCCCTTCCTTCCATCCCCGATCTGATCATTGCATTGGATCACTCACCAGACCTCAGTTACATTTGTTTTGAGCCTTGCTTGCTTACTTTGCTTGCTGCTGCTTGATTTTGACTTAAGTGTGTTTTCCAACTTGGTTGAGTGCTTATCTTTTCTTGAGTTTTATGAATGTATGAGTGTTGCAAGCAGTGTTTTCTTTTCATCCATTTAGATCTGAGAACAAAGTTGTTATCAAGTTAATTCTTTGATGCATCCATTGAAAGATTTAAAAGTGCTTCTTTCCCATTGTTTCTCAAAAAGTCATTGAAGAAAGATTGTTGTGCATTGGAAAAGTCTTGTTTATATTTTGGAAAAAAATGAATGAACATATGATCCATTGTGTTTTTCTCAAATTATGAATCACTCATTTTCTTGAAAGACTCAAAGCACGATTCGATTTTTGCAAAATCAATTCCATGCTAAGGAAAGATAGATGCATTTTTAATTATTGTTGCTCTTAGATCATTGAAATCGAAATTGAAAAGCTTACATATTTCATTTCAAAATCCTCTCTTTTCATCCTTTAGGGTCATTTTACTTTCAAAAGAAGAAGAAAAGAAAAAAGATGTTTTGATTTGGTTTAGTGGTGTTGTGTACTTTTGTGTTTCGTTGAAAAGGAAAATAATACTTTCATTGTCAAATTTGTTTGCATTGGGAATTGTGTTGCATTGAGTTTGTTTTGGCAATATCATTGGAAAAAAGCTTTCTCCTTACCATAGCTAGAATTCATTGAAAGAAAAGAATATTTCATGCATGTAGCTAGGGCTTGCATTATGCTTCCGATTATGTACTCACCTCATGCATTCACCTAACCGTCCAAGATAAAATTAATGGTAGAACTAGGTAAATTTTTTAGCAACTTGTGTGTAAGTTAGAAATGTGTTCCGGCGTCGTTAAGCATGGTAGCTGTCATTATTTTCCAGCACTGTAGTCCGGGAGTATTGTAGTCTTCCCTGTACATCGGTATATCGATCTCTTTCATGTACCTGCCAAGTACCATAATCCATACTTGGCCTGTATCGAAGGGTGTATCACGTACTCAACACGTATATCGAAAGGTCCTTTTCCAACGACTGTGCATTAGACAGCACCACAACGGATTTGAGCTCCCAGATACCTTGCGTATATTGAGAGACACCATTAGTATTCCTGAAACCAACCGAGTTAACCATTTGGTCGTCTTGAAAAAGCAATACAACGAGAACAGCAGTCGGGGAGATTAGCACGCACATAATATCCAGGTAATTGGGTATGTAGGCAAGGGTACGGTCCCAATCCTCCTTGTTGTGTCATATTGTTGGACCCTGCAGTATATCGCAGTTTGCGATGCCTTGATAATCACGTGAGGTTCCAGACTTTTGAATCCACTACGTTACATTAGTTTGCTTGTTTCCTTAGTTTGAATAGGTTTTCTTTGTACTGCTTTTCTTTTAGCATACCCTTAGGAGAAAACGTTGTTTCAGCCTTTTTTGGCTAATTTTCCTGATACTTTGGCATATTTTTCCTGCAGAAGGTCCCGTAGGATCTTGAACTTACCACCTGAATATCCCCTTAATCCAGAGGTTATTTCAAGCGTGAGAATGGATCAGTGTAATGCGGTCATAGTTAGTGAAGTAGGGAACCCCACTTTGAATGTTGGCGGACTTTTGTTTCCACCAGATTCACCTGCCTCTCATCCCTCGCAGGATGAAGAAGCACACACCCCCACTTCACAAGACCTTCCTCCCATCATCCCGGGAGAACCTGGATCATTGGAATGGATAAACCAACCCCAAGATGACCCTCCAACAGTTGTTGGTCCTTCAGCAGCTTATTGGACATCTTCTACAGACCACCCAGTGGCTCATTTTGCCATCTCATCCTCACCTAACTGGACTACTCCAGAGTTTTATAGGACTTACTATAGGCCTGACCCTGCCAAGGTTTTCGGCCCATCCATGAAGGTTTGGAATAGTTACGTGTTAAAGGTGATGAGCTTCGAAGACAAAGTCTCGAATGACACTCTGAGGAGTTCCATAATCGTCATTTCCAAATAAGATTTGATGACCAAACCATCCCAGTTCGTCCGATATCTTTCAGATCACCTGAACCACCCCACCACATGACCACTAATGAGACTAGTCAACCTTTGCAAGAGTCCATTCCTGCACCTCAAGTGAGCGAACCAGTGGAGGGACAACAGTCCCACACACTTATTACTACCACGGTTACTTTACCAGTTCCTCCCCCACCTCAGAATCTGCGGGGAGGGTATTCCATTCCGACGGATTATCTTATTGGTAATGTTATTACCATGGTAGCTAGTCAACAACCTACATTGGTTCAACCTTTGAATAGTGGTCAACCTATTGTGGATGGGGGGAAACCCCTGTTTCCTAACCAGAATATAGGCGGTGGAGACCCTAATGGGCCTTCCGTTGGACCGTCATAACCCGCTAGATCATCCACCATGGGATTATCTCATGTTGGAGGGCCATCAAATGTAACTCAACCCTCATGGGGTCAAGCGTATCCATGTTTTTTCGTTAACCCTATGTTGGGCCAACCAAATCCTGGAAACGTGCCATATGGGGTACCCTACCCCAGGAATCCTTACACTCTATGGGGGCAACAACCTTCATTGCAACACAGACCCCAGCCAATCATACCTCAAGTACCACCACCCTCGATCGGCCCTCCCCCACCTCCTGCTAGAGGCGGTGGGCCCGCACCTAACATTGGTGGAGGCCCACCTCATTTTACCTACAACACCCCTCACCCCTCCGGAGGTGGCGGGAATGGTCCACCACCTCCTCCGAGCGAAGGTGGTGGGGGACCACCCTATCATGGTGGAGGAGGAAATTTCCTTTCGGGTGGTGGCAGTGGTCCACCACTCCCTCCAGGCGGAGGTGGTGGAGGACCTAATTACTACGGTGGTGGTGGTGGTGGTGGAAACCCTCATCCTTCAGGAAGCAGAGGTGGTGGGGGCCCCCATCCATCTAGCGGAGGAAATGGTCCACCAATCCCTCCAGGAGGAGGTGGTGGTGGGACACCTTAGTACGGTTATGGACCCCCACCTCCTCCTAGTGGTGGTGGCGGACCTCCACCCCCTCCTGGAGGTGGAGGTGGACCCCCCCCTTATTGGAATGGACAACCTTATGGTGGTGGACCTCCTTACGGTCCGGGCGGCACACCCCCCTATGGTCAATTTTATCCTAGTACACCTTATGGTCAGTCTGGTCCTTACATGTCTTATCCGTATTATCAATACGCACAACCAAACCCACAACTGCCATTTTTGGCTACTTTGGACCTGCCTAACCTATCCAGGTTAACCAACGATCCTATTTATCATGGATCTAACTGGCCACTAATTACAGTGAAACTTTCGTCTGATATCCCCAAGTTTGATGGCAAGCCTGGTGAAGACCCCAACAACCACGTGATGACATACCACTTATGGTGTTCGTCTAATTCCTTAATGGATGATTCAATTCGTCTTAGATTGTTTCAAAGGACTCTCACCGGTTCGGCTACCAAGTGGTACATTGAGTTGCCACCGCATTCTTTTCCTGCTTTTGGCTCATTTGCTATGAATTTTTTGACGCATTTCCAGCTACCTATACGGTATGAGATTGGTACTGAGCTTTTAACCTCACTTTGTCAGAATACTGCCACTCACATTTCGGATCATATCCACGAGTGGCGAAGGAGATGACGTCTCATTAAAGCTCCTATTCCAGATCAGCTCCTAGCAAACTGGTTTACAAAATTGCTCATTCCCACCATAGCAAAAGATGTTGCCATGAGAGGTGCTATCAACGAAGAACAAGCCATCGCGAGTGCCCATCTGTTAGACCTGGTCTACACTCAGTCTGGCACTTTGTTTAATATTCTACCTGATGCACCCCGTGATGTTAATGACCCCACAAAACCACATAAGGGACCCCAAACTGATGGAATCATTGGTTCCCTTAATACCCATCCTGCTGTCAGCACTATTGGGTCATCTAACCCGACTCAGGCTGGACACAACACCACCATGTCAACCACTCCTACTGTAACTGAAGAGGTGAATTCTGTTCAATCAGCTTCATCTAAGAAGTTTAATGGAAAAAATAAGAACAAGGGGAAACCCAAGAGTTCTTCTGCCTAGCAGGAACGAAAGAGCAGTCTTGACGATACCAAGCAGAAAAGGAAACTTAAGTATCCTTGCTTACTGTGTGGAGAAGACCATTTCTCCAAAGAGTGTCCCCATAGAGATGAAAGGCAAAAGTTTCTTAAGGGTAAACCGACTTCCGTAGTCCTCAACGATCCATTTCCTACTCAAAACCAACAGATGATTTCTCAAACCCCCCCAGCCCAGGGGGAACCATCCAATGTCGCGCATGTTCTCATGTTGCGTAAGGAGATGATCAATTTGAATACTTGCTCGCGATCTTACGAGATGGTCCCTTCGAAGGAACCCGCCAGAAGTAATACTGAAAAAGCTCCGACTCCTTAACTGATGTCACTGTACCATCAACTTCTCTCACCATTGAGAAGCCCTCCTTAGATTCAATATTGCGTCCGCCCAAGAGTATGATTCGAAAAGCTATTTTCAATCCTAATGCTCGAGCAACACAAAATTACAATATCGTAGAAGACTTGGTCCAAGCTCCTTGTGCCATGTATACCCTAGAAGTTTTGCATAATTGTCCCAATCAACGCAAAACTCTCCTTGCAGCCATTGGTGCAGTAGACCTGGATTCCTCGAACACCATCATGTTCCGACTTGACAACCTTAAGTCAAGGCTCTCGCACCAGCTCACATTCCAATTTTCTGCGAACATTGCTGGGAAGGTTGTCCATCGTACCCTTTTGGACGAAGGAGCCTCCACTTCTGTCATGTCCATCGCCTGTTGGAGAGCCATTGGCTCCCCCAAATTGAATCATTCTCCTACCACGTTGAAAGCATTCGACGGGCATGGTTTTCATCCTCATGGGCTCTTACAAGCTCTCGCAGTTGAGTTGGGAGGAAAGACCGTAACCATTAATGTGGAAGTCGTCTCGGCCTCATTAGATTATAATCTCTTGCTTGGTCGCAATTGGTCTTACACCATGCAGGAAGTAGCCTCTTCAGTCTTCTGCATACTACAATCCCCCCACCAAGACAAATTGTTACTATCGACCAACTAGATTTTTGTACACCAGACACCACTACTCATCCTAGTGACCATATTCCTTTCGTTGGAAATACGTCAAAGTAGTATGAGAGCGTAGGGGTTGGCCTTTTGAAAGATTCATTTCTCATGTGCATTTTTCTAGCCATGGACCCCCCAAATCATGTTTCTATAGTGAACATGATCTCCATAGATATTTTTTCTCACTCAAATGATGCTTGGCTTGTACCGGATGAAGCCACAACACACCTGTTTGGAGACATAATGCCTCTTTCACCCGCTGAACGCATTTATGAGGCTATCCAATCAGTGTCAGAGGACCATTTAACTGTGGCCTCCCCATCTTGTTCTCTAGGATAGACATCCTCTCTACCTGATCTCTTGCTTCGAACTTTTGATTCAAACGATTCCATCATGGAAGTAATGAATCTTGATGAAAGTCTGTGGGATGATCTCCATCATAGGTCATCTTTTCTTCCTCCTTTGGAATACATAGAGAACAACATCCATACCCTCTTTTCGCCGGATATCTTCCCATCCCCTTGTTCCCCCATTCCTACATGTCTTGCGGACATGGAGGGCAACTTGGCCAACGTTGAGCCAACCACCCCGGTAGACATCTCGGTGAAACTTGGTATAGTGGAACACATTCGCATAGGCTAGAAGTGTTCCCTTGAAGAAATCGCTGTTACCATGGCCTTGGTTAAGCAATTTCAAGATGCATTTGCTTGGTTCTATGAGGAGATTCCTGGGATAGACCCTGCGATTGTTTCTCAAGAAAAAAAAACCTATCGCGACATCAAACCTATACGTCAAAAGTTGCGACTGGTACACCCCCAGAAGACTACGACAATAAAGGAAGAAATTGAAAAGCTCTTAAAGGATGGCTTCATATATCTTGTCCCATTGACAGACTGGGTCTCAAATGTTGTTCCTGTGACCAAAAAGTAGGGCACCATTCACGTATGTGTTGATTATCGGGACCTTAATCGGGCTTGTCCAAAAGACAACTACCCGACCCCCTTCATTGACCAGATCATCGACAACTGTGCCGAAAGCATCATCTTCTCATTCATGGATGGCTTTTCTGGTTACAACCAAATTGAGATCAACCCAGTCGACCAACATAAGATGGCTTTCATCTTCCCATGGGGAATGTTTGCATATCGCAAACTCCCTTTTGGCCTTAAAAATGCTGGTGCCACATTTCGACGGGCTATGTCGTATGCCTTCCACGATATTAAGGACTTTGTGGAACCCTACTTGGATGATCTCCCTGTTCATTCAAAGTAGGGCGAGTTCTACATTGATCATCTGACGACCATTTTCCTCAGATGTAGATGGTACAATATCTGTTTGAATCCTCATAAGCGTATCTTTTGCGTTGAGTCCAGACGCCTCCTAGGATTTATTGTTTCGAAGGATGGGATCCGCATTGATCCTTTAAAGGTGGAGGCCATCATCAACCTACCACCCTCGATTGATGTTATAGAACTTCAATGTCTCCAAGGGAAGGAAACTTATTTATGACATTTTGTTTGCAATTTTGCAAGGAAGACTCAGGGCTATATGAGACTGCTCAAGAAGAACGTCGCATTCATCTGGGACAACCAAGCTCAAAAATCCTTCGACAGTATCAAACATGCCATCACGCATGCCCCCATGCTCCAACCGCCTAATTATTATCAAGATTACATCTTATATCTCACCTCTCCTGCTACCACTATCACCATGGTTTTGGTACAAGAAGATCAAAACGCCAAGGAACATGTGATATACTATGAAAGTAAGGGTCTTGCTGATGCCGAAACTAGATATTCACATGTCGAAAAACTCACTTTCGCGGCAGTCATTGCCGTCCAAAAGTTCCGTCACTACATCTTGCTCCGCACCACCACTATCATTTCCGACTCGAACCCCATGTACCACGTACTGACACGTCAAGTGCTTGGGGGCAAGTATTCACGCTGGATTGTGATACTGTAAGAATTTGATCTTCTTTTCGAGAAAGCCAAGTCTAAGAAGTCTTTGGTGTTTGCCGAGCTCATTTGCGACCTTCCCCATCTCGATGCAGAAGTTGAGCACAATGACTCATTTCTGGATGAATCATTGTTTCTCATTGGTACGTCCGATCCGTGGTATGGAGATATTATGTTATATCTTCAAACCCAACGCTTCAATCCTCAATTTTGTCACGACGACCATCGTAAGATTCGTCACCATGCAAAGTATTATTTAATCATCAATGATACTTTGTATTATCATGGCGTCGACTTAATTCTTCGACATTGTCTCACTCACGATTAGGCTCAACGCGTTCTAAATGACTGTCACGCTAGGGCATGTGGCGGTCTCCTCTCTAGGATGGTTACAACCCAGAAGATTTTGCGTACAGGATATTTCTGGCCTACTATCTTCAAAGATTGTATTGAGGCTGTAAAAAAATGTCCTCCTTGCCAGCACTTCCATATGAAGAAGCGCACTCATCCTGCCCCACTACATGCAGTTATTGTCGTTGGCCCATTTGCAAAATGGGGCATTAATTTTATGCATTGTAAGCCTACCTCGGTCGTGGGGCATAGTTACATCATCGTAGCTGTGGATTACTTTACAAAGTGGGACGAAGCTATGCCTACATACCAAAATGACGGCAAAACCGCCGCACTCTTCATGTTCAATCATGTAATAGTGCGGTTTGGAGTTCCTCAGGAAATTGTGACCGATCATGGTTCTCATTTTTAGAACCATATGGTTGATGAATTGAGTGACAGGTTGGGTTTTCGCAATGAAAACTCAACACCCTACTACCCGCAATCCAATGGACAAGTCGAGGCAATTAACAAGGTCTTGAAAACTATGATCCAAAGGATGGTAGGGACACATAAGTCTAATTGGAATAACATGCTCTTTTCAGTGCTATGGGCCTATTGAACTACTGTTAAAACCACCACAGGCTTCACTCCTTTCCAATTGGTATATGGATTGGAGGTTTTTCTACCGATAGAGTGCGAAATTTTGTCGCTACAACTCGTTGTCGAACTTCTTCCTAACACTACTGCTGAGGAAGAACGTCTCGCCGCAATGCCGCTCTCGCTAATGAAGCGCACAAGAAATGCATCGAGGACCAATACGATAAGTCAGTTGAACCTCGTATCTTTAACGAGGGTGACCTGGTCCTCACTTATGACTAGAAGCACGACAAACTAGGAGCAGGGAGGTTCGAGTCCATGTGGCATGGACCTTATGTTATAAAACGGGTGTTGGAAAAAGGTGCTTACGAGCTTGAATATTATGACGGAATCTCTTTGGGTGAACCCCGCAATGGGATTTACCTAAAGAGATAATATGCTTGATGCCTCATGCATAGACTTGCTTGTATATACTGTACATGGCGTGTTTTTGTGTGGTGTGACGCATTTCTTTTCGAGTGTCTTTTGATCTTGTTTTCACTTCTTATACCATGTTCTGTTTGCGTGTGTACATGGAAACGTGCTATGGATTCGCGGATGGCGCCAGCCGGCATACCCGTAACCTTGCTTCGGCAGCCTGGGTACTATATTCCCCAACAGGCGAGCTCATTTGCTCAGGAGGAAGTTTCATAGGGTTTGCGACCAACGATGCCGCAGAATATCAGGCAGTAATCGGAACCCTGGCTAATGCCATTTCCTTGGGTATGAACCACATTGTCATCCACATGGATTCTCAATTAGTGGTTTCCCATCTGAACCGGGTGTATGCCATCCATGATCCCATCTTACTCCGTTTCTTCAGACGAGTACGTCTACTGGAAAGGTCATTTGAATTTGTTCAATACCTGCACATTCCAAGGGAATTAAACATAGTTGTTGACTCGATGGCCAACTTCATTTTGGATTGGTACATTGCACACACATAATACTCATAATATGTAAAAGCATTCACAACATGTAATTACAATGTATAACAGAAAACATGTAAACAAGATCACATCACTAATCATTTTGAAAACACATAATGTATAAATTGTCGGTAATGTCTGTATATATATAAATCGCTCAAAAGTAGTGTTGGTACAAAAATATGAAGCACAATGGCTTTCAGTAAGTCTCTACAAAAATATGAAGCATCATAGCTTTTAGTAGTACAAAATTTGAAGCATCATAGCTTTCAGTGCTGCAAAATATGAGGCCTCTAAGCTCTCAGTACAAGTATAGTAGTGTCATCAGGATTGATGCCTGACCCGTACACCCCTGGCTCAAACGGCATGCTGCCACTGGGTGAGAAAGCAGTCCACAGTACGAGCCACCTTGCGGAGTAAGGCGTTGAAGCGCACAGACGCTCCAACCCCAAATATCTGCATGGGACTCGGTAAATCATCGATAGTTGACTCTGGTACCTCCACAGTCAGCTCAGATAGGTTCCTGTACACCTCCTCCATCTCCTTGATGGTGGCATGAGCACCTGCAGGAACAACTGCTTCCCCACCTTTGTCTCTCCTCACCAGAAGGGAGAGACCCACTGGTCGCACGAGGCCCACATCTGCACACACATATTACATACTTGTCAGCACTGCATCAAAAAAATGATATAATATACAAAACTAAAAATACAAGGGTTTTTTTCTCACCTATATCACCCCATGATGCACCCTCTGGCAGCGCCAAGTCGGGATCCTCCCAAAAGTTCGTGCCACCATATGGAAAGTCCTCGACTATAAGTAATTGGCCTTCTAGCCAGCTAAAGAACTCGGGACCAAAACTGATAATGGGAACCCCACCATGGAGGGTCATCACCTCTGCCCACCTGAGCATGTGAGGATCTCTCGGATCCTTGTCTTCTAGTACCAACTGCGGGTGCAAAAGAGGAACCCACTCCAAGAGGAACGATACTATGAACGATCCATATCCAAACTGCTTGAGCTCCCCGCACCGACACTTGGTCAACTGATATCGAATGTTGGCGAGGAGACCCTCGCACCAGTTAAAAACTCTGGGAGACATACAGTCTTCCGCATACAACATCTGGGTCCCAGTAGCCGTATGTGGAGCTTGGATACCTGCCACTATAGTAATGGTAAGCAATATGGTCCGCAGTGTATGACTAACCACATCTCTGATGAGTATCTTCCCACTAGAAGGACGAGAAGTAGCAACACAGTGCTATGACACCATGTCCTCAACTGTACGGTCATTGGCTCGTGTCCCAGTGAGTTGTACAATGTCCCCTCTTGGAGACAAACTGGTCAGAAAGTAGATATCCTCAATGTCAATCGTGAGGATATGCTCACTTATCACAAAGTATTGTTGGGCCGCATCCCAACTCTGGAGGATGTGTATCAGTAATGGGATTTGGGCTCTCATCCCCTATATCTCAAAGAACTTGAGTAACCCGCAGTTTCTCAAAGCTTCCACGCATTGTGGATCGTTTGCAGCTTGCTCATCTTCCACTTTGTGTTCTCTCTCTCGCCACTCCAATACCATTTTTTCTTGCTAGTAACTTGCCAAAAGGGACAATTAAAACTTGTTAGGTCCTTCCTCAACTTTCACAAACTCATTTTTTAAATTATTTTTGATGTTTGAGTTGTGGGTTTCCGTCGTCGCGCCTCGCATTTAGGTACAGTGCGACGTCGTCACAAGTCTCATTTTCGAGGCTTGCAACGACTCGGCCTCGTCGCAAGTCCTGAAAGGGCCACTTGTGACGAGCCGAGGGCACAATGGCCCTTCCCCAAATAACCAAAAAACTCAAAAAATGGACAAGAAATAAAAAACTAAACCACTGGAAAGTTGCACAATGATATTTAGGCCTACCTAGTCCAGACGGATGGTGAAATGGTGGACCGTATCTCCCGAAATCGGCAAAGGAAGTTTTGGCTCCAAATTGGTTCTTCTCCACCCAAATTGGCATTTTGAGTAATGAAATCTATTTTTTGGCCCATATTTCCATTTATAAATTGAATGGAATATTCCTTTTCAAATATTCTTATGCTTTTGGGCCATTTACTATAGTTTCGACCGTTTGTCATTATATTTGGGACTATTTGACACCTTCTCTAGTGTACAGTAGTCGTAAAGTGGTCTTTTGTGCCGTTTCTCGCATTACCAATGATAACTATAGGTATGAACACCCCTTTAAATGTTTTTTCATTATTATGTTTTGGTTAGTCGTAATTATTGAATGAGGATGAGTTTACTCTTCGTTTGTTCGCGTACTTACCCAACCATGAGAACAAGTATTGAGTTATGATTTATCACTTTTTTGGGCTCATTAAACTTCCACAGAAAAGGATGCCCCCTGGAGTCCATAGTTAAGCTCTTTTCAGACTCCCTAAATGTGAAAAGATTGCCAAGCGAACTTGTCGCGTTCACGCTTGTTAAAGTATTTGAATGGTCGTCTTCCTCGTGATAGTTTACCCATTTTTTGGACCAAGGGGCACTAATTATGAAAAAGGAATACTCCAGCCAATCATGACTAGAAGAGTCCTCTCCCGCGTTGTTTTACCATTTTTTGGGTGATGAGGCTAACTTTATGAAAAAAGGACCATTAGAGTCTTCTTTAGTTCTTTTCAGACTCTCTAAACATGAAATGACAACCAATTTTTCCTTCTATGGACTCATTAAATTTTCACATTGAAGGGCCCATCATGGGACGAACCCCTCCTATCCCATGTTCGAAAAATATTTGGGATTGGACTCATCTATGAGATGAGCTATACCGAACATCTGGTTACCCTCATCAAGCTTGTAAAAAAACACATGAGGCACTCATCATTCATGATGGGGAAAAAGGAAAGTGTTTGTGTTACATACCTTAGTGGTAGTATATAGTCGTTCTTGAACATGGCTCTCATCTGCATTTGCATACAGTACTTGGGTCATCTGTTTGTCTATGAGTCCCCGCTTACTTTCTAAGTCTTGTTACTCCTCTAAGTCATTCAGAGAAAGCTTCCATCATCAATTGCATTAGAAATTTGCGTCATTCTCATTATGTCAATACTGCCAAGTGGTACCATGCCCATGTTCAAGAACACATCCACTATCTATCATCTACAGTAAGTACACACATTGTCATGCCATTGTAACTTTGAGTCATTCTTACATATTGTTGTACCATCCGATCCACTCTACACATCTTTTGTCATGTTTCGTGTCGATTAATGGGGGATTCATCAAGGCCCTCCCTCGACGGATTCATCCTTGTCGACTTCAACTCGTCATCCAAGGATTGAATCTAGAAACCAACCAAGTACCTTGGCCCTACATGCCTCAATGGCATGTTACCTTGCTTTCGTCATGAGTTTACATCATTGACTCTTGATTGAAAGATTTCATTTTTCGTTTGACTTCAAATCATTTATTCACGCTTGATGATATGTACTATGATACCTTGGAAATCATTGAAATCAATGGTGATCTCCCTCGCACTTGTTAACGGTTCACATCAATGGTCGGTAATCAAGTAGTTTCTACCATGTTTGACGTCAAGACATTTGTAATCACATGGATAGATTCGTATCATTGCGGGTTCAGCTTGAATACCCTGGGGAGTCATGTTTTACCCAGGTTACGATGGAGTTTGTATTGAGTCATATTACATGGATCCACTTTTGTATTGGTCGTGGTTGTGTTATCATCTCATCATGGATCTATGCTTGTGTCTAGTAGCCATGATTATGTTCATTCGGTCGTTACTACCATGGATCTGCAATGTATTGGTCGGTAGCCATGTTGTACTTCATATGAGACTATCTGTTCAGAGTTAGTTGTACTGCATCAACGTTCTTCGTCCATCAAGCCTATTGCCATTATTTCTTTCAAATCACTTCACCTGTACATCCTTAACAACTTCATGCTTTGGGGGGCATTATGTTACACCCAAAATCTACTCATCATTAGATTCAGTGTATACATCCCTGAAGTCACCTGGACTAAGTACTTTCATTTAAGAGGATTTGCATTCAATCTTGCAAACTTTTGAGAGGTCGTTGCATGTTGCACACTGGCAACATGCGACGTCGCGGTCTACTCCACTGCAGGGTGCGACGAGGTCTATTAATGGGAAAAATAGCCTATTCGAGATCCTTCTCGAAACTTACCCATTAGGGGCTTATCCCTAACCTCTAGGAGAGATGGTACTCGACCCATAAATCTTTGGGAGGATCCCCCATCTCTCTCCTACCATATCTCATCCTATCCTATCCATACCCTATCCACTTGGCCCTATATAAGTGAGGCTCTCTCCCATCCCAAGGGCAGGAAGGCTATGCTATCTACATGCTGGTGAAATCTCTCTTAAGGCACCTCTATTCACCTATTGGAGAGCTCATACTTCCTTGGAAGAATTTGGCAATTGGCTTGGTCAGAGAAGGGCTACTGTGTTAAGTCTTTGGTTGTAGTTCTATATCTCTATCATGTACTCCTCTATTTACAGTAATGCAAATTCTTTCCACCAATATTGTTCCCATGTGTAATGATATTGTGTTGTTTACCTGCTTAACTATTTACGTAGATCTCTTATTGTATAGATGCTCTTTACTCGTTTCTCTTGTTTTTGTGTCTTGACAAATCTTGCAGCTTAGATCTGACGACCATGGGACATGGAGCAACGTTCAGGAGAAAGGATAGTCAATCAAAGAGGTAATACATCTAGCACTTGATCCTTAAGTAGATCTAGGAAACGTGTTTGTAGTATGTTTTATTTGTTCTAGACTCGCATTGAGCAAGGGAGATCTTGCTCGCATCCGCTCAAGTGGATTGTCCAGTAACAATTAGCAGAGCAAAGTGGGATCTGATAAGGAACTCCTTGTCTTCAGGGGATGGAAGTACTCAAATGTAATCTCAATCATTCACATGATCACAATAGCACAAAATTTGCAAAATGGGGAGGGCGTTAGGGTTTTCAATTGCTTTTCTTTTGGTAGTATCAATCGTGTCTTGCAGCAAATGTATGATCCCCTTAACTCACTCATTTTTGTCTACCTTCTTTAGCCATAGAATTCTATCCCATTGATATTCATTCATTGTTTCTTGTTTTTTCAATAGTAACAGATGTCTGGGTTTTTTGTCCTCAAGTTCTGATTGAGATCTATTTCAGTTTATTGGTATATATGGGACTTGTTAATTCCTTTCCCTCCTGCAGAGTGGACGCAAGCCAATAAGGGAACTTGGTGGGAATTATCTGGCGAGACTCAGGTAGTAAAGTAAGTAATTTGAATGATATCATTGTTTTCCTGAAATGTTGGTGCTTGATATCGCACCCCCCATGGAAGAGTGGAAAGTGCAGCACAACATAAATTTCCATGTCAACAAGACTCACATGCTGAATAATATATGTGCTAGAGTGGCCTTGTCTAGTCAACCAATCATCATTGGGTAAGGTAATACATCTCAACTACAGTCAAGGGTAAGTTCAGTCTCAACTTAGGCCTGTAGGGATAAAATGTTGGATTAAACCCTCAGATCTGCCAAACAACATCCAAACGTCTGTTATTAGGAGGCCCAAAACTGAGATATGAAGTTGCTTGATGCCCTTTTAACCCACAAACTGTTCAAAATTGGAGATTGGTTCTTGTTGTTTTCATCCATAGACTTTCCCAGGATCTTTAGCATGCTATTTTCATGTCCCAAAACTGTCTTTTATGACTACTCTTTTAATGTACAGGAAGCTAACGAAGACTGCTCTAATGCTGAGAATTGGAAATTATGGTTGTTTGTTGTTGCTTTAATG
Organism: Larix kaempferi; assembly: GCA_027924585.1. NCBI lineage: Eukaryota > Viridiplantae > Streptophyta > Pinopsida > Pinales > Pinaceae > Larix > Larix kaempferi. The sequence continues at coordinate 6,243,371 of BSBM01000899.1, forward strand.
CACAAAACTACCCAGACTTGAGAAGATAAAGTTTTGATGGACAGGAGATCAGTCATATAAGGTTTTGAACTTCTATGTCAGTTGATGAAGCTGATGGGGTACTTTCATACAATGTCATTCTCCACTCCACATGTTTGTCATGTTTTGATATTAATATAAACTAGGTGATATATGCAAAATGTATTTTTTTTATGTCCATTAATAGAGGCTCATTGGTTTTGTTATGGTTGTCGGTATGTGTTCCAGTATTTTGGAGTTGTCAATTTACAGCATGTGCCTCATGATTCAATGTGGTTTTGGAAACAAATGGGTGGTGTGGGTATTGATGAAGGTAGCCAAATAGTAAAGTCTATTCATACAGTCATCACTCTACAAAACCTGCTACAATTTCACTTGTTCTATCTCCAGTAATCTTTGTCCCTCTTTCTACAAATGCTCCTTTCTTCTCTTCCTCCTCCACTGTTTCCCTTCAATCTTTGTAGGTGGCAATCAGGCAGTAGACAAGAATATTGAGACAATGCAGGATACTAGAGGATCTATTGAAGATTTGCATGATGAGCATGATGAAGAACAAGTTGACCTTGATGGTGATGAAGAAGAGCCAGAAGAAATAATGGATGAGGAAGCAGAGGATGAGGGAGATGTTGAAGATGAAGAGAAAAATGATGGTCAAGAAGGCCTTGATCTTAATCTAGCAGAGGATGAAGGATCTGGTTCACATGATGAACAAGAAGTTGAGCAAGATGCAAATGTGTCAAATGTTGACCCTGAAAAAATTATCTGAAGATGATTCCAATAATGATACTATAGAGGATGCCTTGCCTGCAGAAGGTAATGGCGAGAAGGCTGATAAAGATAAAGAAGAGTGTAATGATGAGGAATTTTTAGCACGCCCTCCACATGGTACAGAAGTATTCGTAGGTAATCTACCCTGGAATATCACCGAAGAAGATTTAACAAGTCTTTGTGAGCAACATGGAGAGGTTTTTGAGGTAAGTGTTTTATATTCTATTTTTTAACAAGGAGGGTTGCATAGTAGAAAGCCCCTACCTTCAGTATTTATGTTGTATTGTATCATTATTGCATTTGCATTTGTAAAACAAGTGCCCAGTTTCTCATAGTCTTAGTAGCAATTATCAGTAGGAAACAGTTTCAACGGAGAAACACAGACACAATTGTTTGTGCATATTCACTTAATTGAATCTTGTGTTTAGTTGTTAGATCTGTTAAGCAAGTGTCGAAAGCTTTAACTCTGTTAAGTTGTGGCCAAATCTGTGTTGAATAGAGATATGCAAACATAAAGGCATGAACAAAGTCATTTACAACTTAGTAGCAATCTTACTAGAACTTAAATGGAATGAAACATTTAGAGCTCATTTTTTTTAACCTAGTCATTTAGAACTTAGTAGCAATCAACTTCTCCAAGTAGATTTTGATGGTGCAATGAATAGGCTTAATGTCATTTTTGTACGAGGGGTTTAGAGTTTTTGGGAATATTGGTGTTCTCTCCCGTCTGATTGTAGCTTATGTACCCCATAGGCCACTTGGATAATGTTGAAGTAAACCTTGAAGATGTACAGAATCTTGTGGGCTTTGAGGTTTGTAATCTTGGAGATGAGCTATATAACTTCATAGCTAGGTTTGAGAATTGGCTCTGCCATTACAACTTAGTGCAGGTTCCAGGCTGGTGTACACATAAGAAGTTGCCTTCGGACTTTGTTTTGAATTGTATCATTATTGCTTGAAAGAATAGATGTTCTAGGATACATTTTCATTTGTGAAACAATTGCCCAGTTTCTTGTCAGCTTAGTAGCAATGATCGATAGGAAACAATTACAAAGAAGAAAGACATATACAATTGTTTGTGCGAAGAGTTAACTGAATCTTGTCTATAGTTGATGCTCGTATTGAGACATGTTCGGCTATGCTTGGAGATGGATTTGGTAATCAAGTGCTAAAATATTTAACTTTGATCATCTACGGCTATCTCTGCGTTGAACAAGACATACTTGTTCCTCGGCTCCAGTAGTAGTTATGATAGTGTGAAAAACCTCCAAAGTCACCCAACTTACCTTGCTTTTTGCTAGAACCAAGGAAAGGGTACAACAATTAACCCACCTCTGTTAATACAATACGATACTGCGGAAGACTATAGTACAAGTGAACAAATGGAATAACCTTTATTACACACGGCTTCAAGGCAGCTAGATGGTTAACCAAGAACATGCATTCTATCAATCCAAATAAGTGCCACTATGATTCAAATGAGGTCCAAACCGTATAATACTATACTGTAATGTGAATTAATTTGATGTTTCATCCATCAGATCAATAGGATAAAGGCCTACCATAGACCCTGTCACCTATACACATTGCCAAGGTATTATAAAATTAAAAAAAAAATAAAAATTCGTAGACAAACTCAAGACTATATAAATACTTTATGAGACACTTTATTAAACCAATGCGTGAATATTAATGTAATATGTGTATAGAACATGATAAAGAGTCGACAACATTTTCATTATGTTGTTCCATGATGAATATCAGTTAGTATAATAAACATAGAACAATATTTAATTAGAAAACGACTTCATTACTGGCTTTGTTCATGTAAACACCGGAAGAACAAATTATTTAGAAGACAATTGTTCAATATGCATGTGATGATTAAGCAAGTGTACGAGGGATAAAGACCCTCGCATTAAATCTATGGCATGAAAAGGTCGCTCGGCCATCGAGAGAGGCCTGCCTTTCTGTCTTAATGCAGAGATCGATCCAAGACTAAGCTAGTAAGGAGCGTTCCAAAAACACCTAGGGCATGGTCGGGGTTTTACCGATTCCAATAGTTGTAGAGAATTGCAGGTTAGAGTGCTCTCTATGGCCGGGTAAAGTCTCCATAACAATCTGCATCATCAGCTACTAATTGTCTTTTTACTTTTTGCAAAATGCACAACTGAAATTTAAGTAAGTTTGTTCTCAAGCCAAGTAAGAAAATTTGGAAATATAATGCCACTCCTACTGAAATGACTAGCATGAAATTACTGCCATACGAAATTACTGTTCATTTGATTTCATTTTATATTATGGTCTTCTTTTTATATTGTCATTTTTCTGTCAAGCTTTTTTTATAAGAGTTAGCAAAAGTCAAATTTTATTTTCACAAACTTAGGAAGGAAGATAAAATATACAGTTTGTGCAAATGTAGTTTCCCAAACTTTCATCTTACCTTGGAAATAATTCACAGCTTCCTTACAATTAAAGAACATCACAATAGTAGATGAGTAGCCTCCATCACATCGATATCAAGCTATATATGAGTGTGCTGACGAGATTAATCCCACCACCCAAGTAGCCCACAGCCCATGAGAGCTAGCGGTAGTGTGACTGAGAACCATAGTAGATAACTTTTTCCAATAATTTAGTGTGCCAGTTTATTTTTTGTGTTCTCTATCCTCTATAACACGATTTTGTATTTTTTTCAAGTTGTATCAAGCTCTAACTTTTCTATTAAATTTTTGTATGATTAGAGGTGATTTTGTTCAAGGTAGTTGTTTTATTGGTTTATCAAGGGATCAATTATGATTTATCTTTTCTCTCCCGCAATCGACTAGAAAAAAATGATTCCTCCTAGAATATAGGAATCCTGGGTTAGCTATATGGTTGTCTACAGGGTGGCCATAACTCTAATACCCTTTTGCTATCAAATCTCTATCGCCAGTCCAGTGGTAGTGCAGTTCAAGTAGTGTAGTGTTGTTCCCACTTGTCACTATTTGATCTAGAAAGAAGTGTTAGAAATAGTAATTACTTCAGTTCACTTAGCTTTTACATTCAGTTCCTATTTAGACATTCATTTAATAAATGCCACAACATGCTTTGCATGCATGCAAAATCTAGGTTAGAGCTTTTAGGGTTTTCCATAAGTGTTTAAATTCACATTAGATTATTGTTTGTATTACATGAGTTGATCTCCGTTTATGAATAAAGATTGAAGAGCCGTAGCTCATTCCACATTATCTTTGTTTTATTTCTGCCTCCAACCTTCAGTTTTGTATCAGAGCTTAGGAGAAGATCAACTTGGTAGCATAAATTTCGAGAGAAGCCAAAGCCATAGCTTTGAACAATTTGTAGGTTTTTTGAAGAAGTTTCACACAATTTTTTTTTGAGAAATTATAAAAAACATTTTTTTTTGGAATTACCACGCCCTCCCTATAGTCCAAAGCGCGGAAGTTTAGGGACTTATGAAATAAAAAATTTAACAAAGAAAGATATTTTTTTTAACAAAGATATTTTATTCATTATTTTATGAGAGTGAAATTTGTTTTTACTTTCATGGAGTTGTTTTCTTTTACGAGATTCTTTGAGTAAGAATTTTTCTTTCTTACAAGAGAAAAAGATATTTTTTTCAAATCTTGTTTAAGAGGGAGACATTATTTTGAAAAAAGAGGAAGGAGATTATTTTGAAAAAGCCAGTAAAGGACACCGCATCATCTATGGCTTCTAGCAACAATCAATCTCAGATTTCTCCTCTTCAGGGAAAAAGGACTATGATGTCTGGGCCACGAGGATGGCGGTTTATCTCAAGTCAGAAGATGGATGGGAATATGTCGTGTATGGCTATTTCGAACTTGCAGATGATACAACTTTTCAAGCCCTTTCAAACGCAGAAAAGGATGTCCTGCGAGCGCACAGGAAGAAGGATGTAAAGGCACTACATCTCATAATGAACGCTTTGGAAAACAACGTATTTCCAAAGATATCAGCATCATTTCATGCCAAAGCAGCATGGGATACCTTGGAGACCAGTTATCAAGGTGATGGTAAGGTACATATAGCTACACTCCAAAATCTGAGAAGAGATTTTGAAGATCTAAAGATGAAAGAATTAGACTTAGTAGATTCGTTCATGACCAAAGTCATGGGTATTGTAAATCATCTTAATATCTATGGTGAAAAGATGGAAGATCAAAGGGTGATTGAAAGGGTTATGAGATCCCTACTCCACAAATTTGAGTCGAAAGTTTCAGCGATTGAAGAAGCGAAAGTTCTGAGTACTCTCTCTATAGATGAGTTGACTCGATCTTTACTTTCATTCAAATCCAGACTCAACAGGAATGAAGAATCCTCTCTAGAGAATGCTTTCACAGCACATGTCTCATTCTCAAGAGGTAGAGGAAGAGGCAGAGGCATAGGAGGATCAAGAGGAAGAGGCAGAAGTGGCTGAAGTAATGGCAATGGAGATCAATATCACCATCATAGCCATGAAGGAGAAAACTGCGACAAAAAAAGGTCAGATAAATCTAATATTCAATGTTATTATTGCAATAAATTTCGGCATTATGCTCATGAATGTAAAAAGAAAAAGTATGATCAAGCAAATCATAATTCTAATGTGACTAAACCTATGAGGATAAAGATGATATGTTATTCCTTACATGTCATGCTCCACACGAAATCCCAAAGGGACTTTGGCTTTTAGATAGTGGTTGTAGTAACCATATGACAGGTGACAGAGGTCTAATTGCAGACCTAGATGAATTAGTGAGGAAAAAGGTCAAATTTGGCACGGATGAGGTAGTTCCAGTTCTTGGCAAAAACAGTGGTCAACATTCTGACCAAACAAGGCCAACAAAAGACAATCTTAGATGTCTATTATGCTCTAGGATTGAAGCATAATCTGCTTAGCATAGAGCAACTCACTGAAAAGAAATAGAGACTTGTCTTTGATGGATCAAACTGTGAAATTTATGACAAACCCCCAAATCGACAGTTGATCATCAAAATACAAGTGACTAGGAACAGGATGTATCCACTAGTAATAAATTGCCGCAGCAAGGTAACCTATTTTGCTCAAAAAGCCACTTGCATGGATGATTATTGGTTATGGCATTTTAGATATGGACATCTTCACTTTGGTGGTCTCAATTTTTTGCAACAAAAAGAGATGGTAAAAGGATTACCCCTTATGAAGGAGCCACAAAGCAGTTGTGAGTGTTGCATCATTGCAAAGCAACACAGGGATAGCTTTCCTAAAGCTATGTCTCAAAGGGCACATGCACCTTTAGAACTTATTCATACTGATATGGCTGGACCAATGCAAACTCAATCGATTGGTGGAAGCAATTATTTCCTTACATTTATTGATGATTTCAGTAGAAAAACATGGGTGTATTTCCTTCGTCATAAGTCTGAAACTTTTGGCAAGTTCAATGAATTTAGGGCTCTGGTTGAAAAACATAGGGGTTATCAACTCAAAGTATTGAGATCTGATGGAGGGGGAGAGTATGAGTTAAAGGAATTTCATGACTACTCCAAAAATCATGGAATCAAGAGGAAATTCACTACAAGATATACACCTCAGCAGAATGGTATTGCAGAACGCAAGAATAGAACCATCATGAATATGGCAAGGAGCATGCTGAAAGGAAGAAATTTGTCCCATGAATTTTGGGGAGACGCAGTGGCTTGTGCTATTCATGTGATGAAAAGATCTTCCACCAAAATTGTGAAGAATAGAGTACCAGAGAAAGCATGGTTAGGTATGACTTGTAATGTTTCTCATTTCAGAGTATTTAGTTGTGTTGCTTATGATCATGTTCCTAAACATCTAAGAAAAAAGCTAGATGACAGGAGTGAGAAATGTATATTTCTTGGATATGGTGAACAAACTAAAGCCTACAAGCTGTATAACCCTATTACCAAAAAGGTTATTCTCAGGAGAGATGTTTTGTTCGAGGAGGAAGAGTCATGGAATGGAACCATAGACAAGGGTATGGGAGCTACAATACCCCAACCAAAATATGGAGAAGATGAGGAGCTGATTGGACAACAAGATCTAGTAGCATCTTCACTAGTAACAAATACTCCAAAAAGAACACCTAGAAACTCAGTTCAAGGTGAAGCATCAAGTTGGCAATTAGGTAATGAATCTGATCACAGTAATAAAAGGACTAGAAGATTAACATATATTTATGATGAATTGGATGCAAATACCAATTATGTTTTTATTGCTAGTGAACCTGTGTTTTATGAAGAGGATGTAAAACAAGAGCATTGGGTAAATGCTATGGACAAAGATATAGATTCCATTGAGAGAAATGATACATGAGATCTAGTTGACCTGCCAAAGAATAAGAAACCCATTGGTGTGAAGTGGGTTTATAAAACCAAACTCAATGAAAAAGGTGGGATTGATAGGTACAAGGCAAGGTTAGTAGCAAAAGGTTTCTCGCAACAACCAGGAATTGATTTTGGAGAAAATTTTGCACCAATGGAAAGATTGGACACAGTAAGAGCAGTCCTAGCAGTTGTAGCCCAGAATAAATGGAAAGTGTATCATATGGATGTCAAGTTGGCATTCTTGAATGGAATTCTTGAAGAAGAAATTTATGTGGAGCAGCCACATGGGTATGAAATAAAAGAACACAAAGATAAAGTTTACAAGTTGAAGAAAGATCTATATGGGCTCAAGCAAGCTCCAAGAGCTTGGTACAACATAATTGATTCTTATCTGATCAAAAATGGTTTGGGCAGAAGCAGCAGTGAACCGACACTTTACACAAAGGTAAATCAAGAAGGACATATTTGAATAGTTTGTTTGTATGTTGATGATATGATTTTTACAGGTGACCTCTCAGTAGATGAGTTCAAGGAAGCTATGAAGAAAGAGTTCGAGATGACAGACTTTGGATTGATGAGGTTCTTTCTTGGCCTAGAAGTAGAACAGTCAGAAAAAGTTATATTTATCTCTCAAAATAAATATGCTAATGAAGTTCTTAAGTGATTCAGAATGCTTAATTGCAAAACAACACCTACACCAGTGGCAACAGGTATTAAGTTGAGCAAAGAAGATGGTAGTCCCAATGTAGATCCAACATTGTATAAGAGACTTGTAGGAAGTCTAATGTATCTCACAGCTACGAGACCTGATATTATGTTTGCTGTCAGCTTGATTTCGAGGTTCATGGAGTCTCCCAAAGACTCGCATTGGCAAGTTGGAAAAACGATCTTACGATATGTTGCAAGGACATCAAGCTATGAAATTTTATACTCAAGCAATGAGTATGATGTTTTGACAGGTTTCACTGACATTGATTTTGCAGGAAGTTTGGAATGCAGGAAGAGCACTTCCGGTCATGTTTTTCATCTTGGATCTGGGGTGATTTCATGGGCATCCAAGAAGCATCCCATTGTGACACTTTCATCGGTAGAAGCATAGTATGTAGCAGCGACATCAACAGCATGTCAAGCAGTCTGGTTATGCAGAGTTTTAGAAGGTCTTCAACAGAAACAAGGACCAACCAGAGTTTATTGTGACAAAAATTCAACAATCGCTCTATCTAAGAACCATGTTTTTCACCAGAAAAGCAAGCACATTGATACCAGATATCACTTCATAAGAGAACTTGTGAACAATGGTGAAGTTCATGTTGAGCATTATAAATCAATTGACCAATTAGCTGACATATTCACAAATCCATTAGCAAAAGATGTTTTTGAAATTCATAGAAATAATTTAGGCATTGTAAAAGCTGCAGTAGTCAGCAGTAGTAATTAAGAGGGAGTGTTAGAAATAGTAATTACTTCAATTCACTTAGCTTTTACATTCAATTCCTATTTAGACGTTCAATTAATAAATGCAACAACATGCTTTGCATGCATGCAAAATCTAGGTTAGAGCTTTTAGGGTTTTCCATAAGTGTTTAAAAACACATTAGATTATTGTTTGTATTACATTAGTTGATCTCTGTTTATGGATAAATATTGAATAACCATAGCTCATTCCGCATTATCTTTGTTTTATTTCTGCCTCCAACCTTCAAGAAGCATGATCCCAGACTAGAAAACAAAATGATATCTATGCACTAACATCGGGTTTGCATAATTAGGTTCGTGCTGTCTTAGGTGCACATACAAGATGTATTAAGCATTATCTATCAGCCTCATGCCCATTTTCTTTTGTTGATACTGGGGGAATAGGTAGAAAAATGATTAGTCTTCTATATGGTCCTACTCTCATACCTAGGTTCGACCCCTTCCGACCCCGTGTAAATTTGTAACTATCGGTGAAAATCGGTGAAATACATAAAGAAAATGAAATTGATCTGTTGTAGACAACAGAGCATTCTTATCTGGAAGTTTTATGTTACTTCTTTTTCGCAGTATGTTCATTGAGCTTTTATGCGATTGAAATGCTGAGTGGTAGAGGCAAGGGGAGTTCCCTAGAGTGAGTGAGCCAGCTATCATTGGAGAATAGATTTTAGATATTCTAAGCTCCCATGGCCTCTCCTAATATACTAATCTATCCCTTTCTTAGTGGAAATTTTCTGGAACCTGTTGTTTATGAGCAGGGTTTCATTCTTAACATTGTTGTTGAACTCTCAAATCTGCTTATTAGAAGCCTCAGAGTTGTCCTCAACATCTTCCCCTGGAGTTCAAATTTTAAATCTAGATTTTAGAGGAGAAGAAGCACCTGTTGAATATTATCCTACACCAACTCGATGCCATAATTTATAGAATCTTCATTCTCTTCTGATAACCTCTCAACAACTTCCATTCTGGGTCCTATATTGCCCCAGATGATTCAGCTCTCTTCTTTTAGCTGGTCCAGTGTGTTCTACCTTCAACCATGCTTGTGGGGTTGGGATCCTTACTCCACCGCTCTTCTCATACTTACCAGCAATTCATACAGGGAAGAAATAATACCAGAGAAAGTTTGTCCAAGGGGATATGACCTACTCTTTCTCTGATGCAACCCTTCAGAAACAATGAAATATGAGATGTGTGTATAGGGTGGCCGATGGGATTGGTTTTCCAGACTTGTCTATATCAATCTTGTAGATTTTCCATAAAGCCTCCCATTAAGTTTGGCAGTACCTTCCTTCATTCTTTCGATAAAGAAAGGGATAGAGGAGGGTTCAAAATATTAGGGGACATTAGGTTAGCTAGGAGATAATTAGGTGGAGTGGTGTGTCTTTATGCTTTTGTGGTCCTTTGTTTGACATTAATAAAATTATCTTATCTTTCTTACCTAACTTCCTTAAGTTCCTCCCCAACCTCCAACAATTCTATGTCTTGTCTTTTATCCACTGCTACATTGGCAAGTCAGTCTGCCACTTCCTTGGTCGATCTTCCAAGGTGTTTGTAAAGCACATTCTATTGGCTATTGCTTGACTAATTCAAGTGGTTTTGTTCTGAAGGGAACAATGAACAATTGCTATTCTTTTATGAAGGATGTCAATGTTTTTTTTTGAGTTGACCACTTACTTTTTTTTGACTCATATATTTTATGTATTTATGAGTTTTGGATTCTAGAGGCCATTTAGAGCCGCATTGTTTATGTGTTTTGTCTCATAAATTTAATTTTATGTATCTCAAAACGTATAGCTTATGTATCTCGATGAAGTTTTGAGCTTTTGCCTATTTGCATCCTTAATGAAATATCAATAAGAAAACCATGCATACATGGGGTCTAATTGATTTGATTTACATTGATGTATACACATATATAAATGAAATTTGAATATTTTGTATTTTTATTTGGTTCAGCTGTTTATTGAGTGAATGACTGGTTCCAATCCAAGTCAGAGCTGAGTTGTAATTTTGGTACAAACTGAAATCAATTTGAGTCTGATTATGATGACATTCATATGGATTGCTTCATTCCAAAAATTGTTCGAGAGCTGATTTCCCTTGAGCATTTTCTTTGATATCTCCAAAATAGTTATTTTATTTCTCTTTGTAACATCATTTTTAATTTTTACTAAGAAGTATACCAACACGTTGCTTGCAAGTGTCATGAACATTGGCATATTTGTAGAAGTATTTGGACTTGTATTCTCCCCCATCATTTTTCCTCAGAATCCATTCCAAGTCTAAGTATGATAACATTGATATGGATTACTTCATCCTAGAAATTGTTTGAAATCTTAGTGCTCTTAAGCATTCTCCTTTCCATCTCCAAAATGGTTACCTTCTTTCTCTTTGTAACATCATTTTCGTTAAGAAGTACACCAACACATTACTTGCAAGTGTTGTGATCTTTGCCATATTTGTAGAAGTCTTTGGGCTTGTATTATCCCCCATCATTTTTTTATGAGAATCCTAATCTTCGACCAAAGTTTTCTTGACAAAGTGTCAACAAAAACCATGGATTACTTTGACCCTGCCATTGATGATGCTCTGATTGGACCACAGAGATCACCATGCACCAACTCTAATTGCTTGCTTCTGATGTCACCTCCCTGGAAATTTTTTCTTTATGTTGCTTGTCTAAAATATAATCTTCAAAAACATTTGTATCCTTATGTACAAGTGACATACTTTAAACCATATTTAGTTTCTTTAAAATTACAAGGACTTTGGTAGTTAAGATGTCCAAACCTTTGGTGGAAAATCTTCTTTGTGGAGTTGTCCTCAACTACAAATACTTGTTATCCTACTGCTATAGCTGTAACTCTAAGGAGACCACCTTCCTCAAACTTGTTACAACCACTTAATGGTTCCGTTTGTATTTATGAGGCACTTGTCTTTATAGAATTCAACCTCGAAGTGTTGTTTTTCAATATGGCTTACCAAACACAGGTGCTTCTTCAATCTCAGTACATCATGTTATGTACTTATTTGCTTCTTCCATCAGGTATCTTAGTAAGGACATTTCATTGATCTGACCATGTCTGTCCTGTCATTTCCTAATTCAATTTTCTCTCCTTGAGTTTTATTGTCATTTAATGTGGTACAGTACATATTTTTATGTGCCATGTGCCACCTTAGTCTATATACTATATCTTTAGATGCATTTGTTCTCTTACAAAATGTCTAAGATTTTATATTTGCTAATTTATTCACCATTTCTCTCTTGTTTTTCTTGAATATAATTACTAGAATGCCTTTTTTCCTTCATTGTAAAACATCAAACTTCATTTTCCTACAATCTTTCTCCAAATGGCCAAGTCTCCACAATAAAAATGATGTACTTTGTTACTTCAGCTTGAGTTGCCCTTATTTGAATCTTGATGCTTGGTGTTGTCTCATCTTTGATTTTTTCTTTTGTCTCCTTGTTGGTAAAAAGAGCATTGTTATCTGGAAGTTGTAGGTTACTACTTTTTCAGAGTATGTTCACTGAGCTTTTCTATGATTGAAATGATGAGTGTTGGAGGAAAGGGGAGTTCACTGGAGTGAGTGATCCAGCCATCGTTGGAGAATGGATTTTAGATATGCTAAGCTACCATGGACTCGCCTAATATACTACTCTATCCCTTTCTCCGTGGAAATTTTCTGCAACCAGTTGTTTATTAGCAGGGTTTCAATCTTAACATTGTTGCTAAATTCTCAAATCTGCTTATTAGAAGCCTCAGAGTTGTCCTCAATGTCTTCCCCTGGAGTTCAAATTTTAAATCTAGATTTTAGAGGAGAAGAAGCACTTGTTGAATCTTATCCTACACCAACTCCATGCAATAATTAATAGAATATTCATTCTCCTCTGATATCCTCTCAACAACTTCCATTCTAGGTCCTATATTGCCCCAGATGATTCTTTAAGTTCCTGTTGCAAGCTGAACTAACCATGAATTTTCAAATTTATCTATTTTTAACTTGCAACGGTTTACTAAAGTAGGTGAAATATAACTCAGATTTGCACCAGGATCTATCAGAATAGAAATAGCCTCGTTTTGTATCATACCTTCAATTTCAAGCATGGATGTTTGATGGTCCACTTGACGGTTCTCCAGTGCTACATTTATCCTTGGCATTTCTCTTGCGATATATCCAACTGTAGGTTCTATTTGCATAGTGTGAATATTGTTGGCTATCCTCTTGTTGTGTGGGAAATCTACTCTGTTATGTGGTCGTCCACATTCATATCACTTCATGGGTCCTTTCTATTCAGCATACCTGTTGTTGTTATTATTGTTGTTGCTATGATTATTATTGTTAGGTATGTTTCTTGCAGCAGTAATGTTCTGAGGTGCATTATTCCTCTAATTATTAGGACAATTTCTGTTATTAAAATTTTTCTTAAAACCTCCAAAATTATGATTAAAATTCTTCTTTTTATAATCAAATTGATTTGTCTTACTGCTCTTCTAGCAAGTTGTTCCTTCTCTTTTTTTGTTTTGATCAAAAAAAAAATTGTCTTTTCTCATGGCCTCTTCCAAAGTGGAAGGATTATCATACTGAATACGACCCTTTATATTAAAAGGTAGACATATGAGAAACCTTTGCACTTTAGGCTTTTCCTCGACCATATAGGGCACATACCTCAGCAAGCTAAGGAACTTGCTGCACAGTTCCTTAATGTTCATTGTACCCAACTTTAAATCGTAAAAATACTTTGACTTATCTTCAAAATATTGTTCCGACAAAAACTTCTTTTTAAACAAACTTTTAAACATAGTCCAAGTTACTTCTTTTTCTTTTATACTCTTACTTCTTTTAAGATCCTGCCACCAAATACCTGCCTTCCTGGTCATATTGTAAATAGCCATCTTGGGTTTTAGTTGGGAAGAGTAGTCGTAAATATTAAAGTACTTCTTCATTCCAGACAACCAAGCTTCTGCTGTCTCACCCTTCTCACTTTCGCCATTAAAGGTGGGTGGCTTAATCTTTTTAAACTCCCCAGTAATCTGTTCATGATGTTTATGTTTTCTCTTTTTAGAGCAACATTCATTGTTACTGCTGTCATAATTAAAATCATTATTACTTGGATCAGATTTAGAGGATGAGTAACTATTCCTTTTATCATTTCTTGTTTTCTTATGCTTATGTTGTTGCAACATTGTTTCAGAATCAACCTTCATTTCTTATTTTCTGCCTCTTTCATCAGTATGACAATTTCCTTTTAAATTCATTTGTAACTCTTCCTGTACCTTAAGGATCCATTCATCTTCTTCTTTAAAATATTTTAACTCAGATTTTAAATATTGTACAGTGCGTAAAATTTCAGAAGACTAGTTATTTAATTCAACATAAATTCCTTCAGAATTTGTTATTATTAATGCGTTCATTACGAGGAGATCTGTCCTCTGCTAATTCTTCTGGTATTTCCATACCTTCAATTTAAAGGTCAATCTGTTCTATACAAAAAAAAGGTGAATTACAAAAGTTAGTAACGTAAACTTTTCGATTTGTTTTTTGTTTGTGCGCGTGAGCCTAAACCAGGCCTAGAGTTTGAACTTGCGCTCTGATACCATGTGTGACATCCCAAAAATCACAAAATAAAAAAAAAATTGATATAGCCAAAATCATAAGGAAATGCCAGCTGCAGAATGAAAAATATTTAACTATTAGATAATGACAGCTTCATAATTTTATCATTGTTATTCTTAAACATAAAAAGACAATAGATTACAAATGAAATGTGATAAAGCAATGTTTCTTTCTTGGTATGTAATGGTTCTAGTAATAATATTGATGATCTGTTTGCATATTTCTGAAGGGGTTCCTACAGGGTGCCCTTGGGTTTACTTATCTTGATAGCTAAAGCATTGGATTCTTTTCTTTCGTAGATCTGCAGGTAAGGTAATAGAGTAATTCAAGTATTTCAAGAAAAGTTATAAGCTTCAGCTAATTTTCTCTGTTTTTAAGACAGATGTATGTACTGCCGTGCATGAGGGTGTCGATGGTATGTAATTCTAGTTTCTCTTTATCAATCTGTACCATTTTATCCTAACACTTGTAAGTGTGGCTAGAGATATTTTACACTATATTTTTGTTGAAATCAATGATATCGTTCATTAGAACTATAATTGATATGAATGTCATGAGAGATTCTACAATCTAAATATTGCGACAAGCATATGATAATATTATCATTGCGTCAGGGTTAAACAATATACGACCTCATTGTTTAACGATAGAATAGATTATAGTGGGACTTCTGGAATTTTCCAGATCAGTCTTAAAAGTACTAATTGCTGCCACAAAACTCAATTTAGCATTTCTGCTCAAAGCATCAGCAACCTTATTCTCCTTTCCATTAATGTGATGAATCTCAAAATCATACTCGCTAAAGAAAGCTAACCACCTAGCTTGTCTTGCATTAAGATTTGTTTGATCCAATAAATACTTTAAGCCTTTATTATCAGTCATTAAAATGAATTTTCTTTCAACCAAGTGATGGCGCCACATTTTTAATGCATGTATCATGGCTTCCAACTCCAGATCATAAGTTGCATAATTCTTTTCATGTATTTTTAACTTCCTTGACTCAAAAGCAATGGCATGACCTTCTTGACTTAAGACTCCTCCAAGTCCATCGTTGCATGCATCCTTGCATACGACGAAATCCTTATTGGGATCTGCAATTTTTAAGATGGGTGCAGTAGTTAATAATTCTTTTAACTTATTAAAACTTTCTCGACACTTTTGATCCCATACAAATTTCTTCCCTTTCTTCTGCAAAGAAGTGATGGGATTAGCAATTATGGAGAACCCTTCAATAAACTTTCTATAATAACCCATTATTCCCATGAATGACCGTACATCAGTTACATCCTTAAGAACATGCCATTAATTAATTGCTTTTATCTTATCAGGATCAACATAAATACCATCTTTAGAAATTATATGACCCAAATACTGAATTTTATCTTTATAAAAATCACATTTACTGAACTTAGTGTAAAGCTGATGTTCTCTAAGTGCTTGCAAATTTTTTTTTAAATGTTCATCATGCTCTTCTTTAGTTTTTGAGTAAATCAAAATATCATCAATGAATACCACTACGAACTTATCCAAATATTTATGTAGAACGTTGTTCATTAAACACATGAACACTATCGGTGCGTTGGTTAGCCCAAAAGGCATAACTACGAACTCGTAGTGTCCATAATGTGTTCTAAATGCAGTTTTGAATATGTCCTCACCTTTTATCCTAACTTGATGATAACCCAACCTTAAATCAATTTTAGTGAATATCTCTGCTCTGCGTACTTGATCAAATAGATCATCTATGCAGGGTAAGGGATATCGGTTCTTAATTGTCATTTTATTAAGCAGATGGTAATCAATGCACAAAAGCATGGTACCGTCTTTCTTTTTAACAAAAATTACTGGTGCTCCCCAAGGAGACACACTAGACCTTATGTAGTTTTTATCTATTAATTCTTTCAGCCGAGATTTTAACTCATTTAAATCTAGAATATTCATCCTATAGGGAGCCTTCGAGTTTGGTACCGCACCGGGTACTAACTCAATGGTGAAATCAAGTTCCCTTTTCGGAGGTAATCCTGGAATTTCTTCCAGGAATACGTCAGAAGAGTCCCTAAGGATGGGAATATCCTCTAGTTTTAACTTGCCTTCTTTAGTTGTACACTCGTCATTAATAACATTAACAACAAACATTTTACAGCCTTTTCTGGCAGCTCTCTTTACTTGTAGAGCAGAAATCTTCCTTACTGAAATCTTCCTATGAATTCCTTTTACTGTTTCTGTATTACCTTCCTTATTTACACATGTAAAAGATTTGTCATAACAATTCAGTAAAAATCTATGCTGTTCAAGCCAGTCCATACCAATCAACAAATCATTTGACCCTAAGGGTAAAACATTCAGATTAATTTGTGTTTTCAACTGACATAAAAATACTTCACAATCCTTGACAAAATCTGTAACTTTTCTTTTAGTTCCTGTTGCAAGCTAAACTAACCATGCATTTTCAAATTTATCTATTTTTAACTTGCAACAGTTTACTAAAGTAGGTGAAATATAACTCAGATTTGTCCCGGGATCTATCAGAATAGAAATAGACTCGTTTTGTATCCGACCTTCAATTTCGACGATGGATGTTTGATGGTCCGCTTGACAGTTTTCCAGTGCTGCATTTATCCTGGGCATTTCGCTTGCGATATCTCCAACTGTAGGTTCTGCTTGCATAGTGTGAATATTGTTGGCTATCCTCTTGTTGCGTGGGCAATCTTCTCTCTTTTGTGGTCCACCACATTCATAGCAATTACTGGGTCCTTTCTGTTCAGCATACATGTTGTTGTTAGTATTGTTATTGCTGTGATTATTATTGTTAGGTACGTTTCTTGCAGTAGTAAATTTTTGAGGTGCATTATTCCTGTAATTATTAGGAAAATTTGTCTTATTAAACTTTTTCTTTAAACCTCCACAATTATGATTAAAATTCTTCTTTTTATAATCAAATTGATTTTTCTTACTGCTCTTCCAGCCAGTTGTTCCTCCTCTTTTTCTGTTTTGATCAAAACAAAAATTGACTTTTCTCATTGCCTGTTCCAAAGTAGAAGGATTATCATACTCAATACGGTCATTTATATTAAAAGCTAGACAGCTGAGAAACCTTTGCACTTTAGGCTTTTCCTCGACCATACAGGGCACATACCTTAGCAAGCTAAGGAACTTGCTACACTATTCCTTCATGTTCATTGTACCCAACTTTAAATTGTCAAACTCCTTTGACTTATCTTCAAAATATTGTTCGAACAAAAACTTCTTTTTAAACATAGTCCAAGTTACTTCTTTTTCTTTCATAATCTTAATTCTTTTAATATCCTACCACCAAATATCTACCTTCCCGGTCAGATTGTAAATACCCATCTTGGATTTTAGTTGGGAAGAATAGTCGTAAATATTAAAGTACTTATTCATTCAAAAAAACCAAGCTTCTGCTGTCTCACCTTCTCACTTTCGCAATTAAAGGTGGGTGGCTTAATATTTTTAAATTCCCCAGTAATCTGTTCATGATGTTTATGTTTTCTCTTTTTAGAGAAGCATTCACTGTTACTGGTGTCATAATTAAAATCATTATTACTTGGATCATATTTAGAAGATGAGTAGCTGTTCCTTTTATCATTTCTTGTTTTCTTATGCTTATGTTTGTGGGACATTGTTTCAGAATCATCCTTTATTTCTGATTTTCTGCCTCTTTCATCATTATGACAATTTCCTTTTAAATTCTGTTGTAACTCTTCCTATACCTTAAGGATCCGTTCATTTTCTTCTTTAACAGCTTTTAACTTAGATTTTAAATCCTATACAGTGCGTAAAATTTCAGAAGACTGGTTATTTAATTCAACATAAATTCCTTCAGAATTTGTTATTATTAATGCGTTCATTACGAGGAGATCTATCCTCTGCTGATTCTTCTGGTATTTCCATACCTGCAATTTAAAGGTCAATCTATTCTATACAAAAAAAAAAAAAATTGAATTACAAAAGTTAGTAACATAAACTTTTTGATTTGTTTTTTGTTTGCGCGCGTGAGCCTAAATCGGGCCTAGAGTTTGGACTTGCGCTCTGATACCACGTGTAACATCCCAAAAATCGCAAAATAAAAAAACAATTGATATAGCCAAAATCATAAGGAAATGCTAACTATGGATTGAAAATTATTTAACTATTAGATAATGACAGCTTCGTAATTTTATCATTGTTATTCTTAAACATAAAAAGACAATAGATTACAAATGAAATGTGATAAAACAATGTTCATTTCTTTATATGTAATGGTTCTAGTAATAATACTGATGATCTATTTGCATATTTTTGAAGGGGTTCCTACAGGGTGCCCTTGGGTTTACTTAGCTTGATAGCTAAAGCATTGGATTCTTTTCTTTCGCGGATCTGCAGGTAAGGTAATAGAGTAATTCAAGTATTTCAAGAAAATTTATAAGCTTCAGCTAATCGTCTCTGTTTTTAAGATAGATGTATGTACTATCGTGCATGAGGGTGTCGATGGTATGTAATTCTAGTTTCTCTTTATCAATCTATACCATTTTATCCTAACACTTGTAAGTGTGGCTAGAGATATTTTACACTATATTTTTGTTAAAATCAATGATATCGTTCATTAGAACTATAATTGATATGAATGTCATGAGAGATTCTACAATCTAAATATTGCGACAAGCATATGATAATATTATCATTGCGTCAGGGTTGAACAATATACGACCTCAGTGTTTAATGATAGAATAGATTATAGTGGGACTTATAGAATTAACATCCTGCATTGTTTTAAGTTTGAAATGCAAATGTATAATAATGTTCCGTTATGTCATTGTGTGGACAAGATATTGCTTGGTTATGTAGATGCGACATATATCAATATGTTTTCAACCCTAGCTTTCTAAGTGGATTAAGGGTTAGAATTAATAATGCACTAGCATTATGCAAAATGACTTAGCTTTGAAATCATAATACATGCTTACTATATGAATGAAACTTAATGTGAAAGTTATAATTCCTACAAACTAAGGCTTGTCTTGGCATTCTATTATGTGCTTAATATATAAATATATCGTATGTTTTGAATTTGCAATATACAATTGCTATGCGAATTAACTTGGCATTGGACACATAATATATATATATATATAACCTATGGTTTGAAATGCAATACACACATATTATGCGAATTTAAATCATGGTTTGAAACTATATAACGTGATTGTAATATAGTGATGTGATATTGAAATAGTGCTGTTGGCAATAAATTCGACGCTGACCTGAACTTAAAGTTGTTACAGGCATGGTCTTGCAATAGATATGTAGGATCAGGCATTAAATGGAAACTCTCTGTAAAGATAGTGGATTGTCTTGTTGGCTCCAACGTAGGTCTGGCTCCACGTGAAGAAGTTGTAGAAATTGTTGGGACTTTGCTGAGCTGTGAGCTCCACCCTGGTGATATGGCACTCTAACTGGGATTGCTTTTTAATGAATTTATTAATGGAAGGTGGCTGTAACTTTGTCTTGGTACTGGTGTGGCTTGGATAGCTAATTCACGTCCGTTGATCTAACTTCTATTGATCGTGGGGATCTAAACCCTAATGCAACTCACTATACCATTTGTTGTTTTCCTTCTTGCATTCATTTTGGATTTTGTTTTTGGGGAAGAGGTTGACAGGCCATTGAATAGCAGGGTTCGACCCTGGGTGGTTTGATGGTGGTTGTGCAACTTCCATCTCTAGAAAATAATGGTGAAAACTTACTGTATAAGTGTATAAGTTGCTTGGGTTTTAAAGGTGTAAGGCATTGAATCCATGTGGCTTTTGTCGTTTGACAGGTTAGGTTTTTTAGTGAATTATACTTTAGAGCCTGAGTTTGTTCATAGTTGCATGTTACCCGTGTTGCGTCGGTTGGAAGAACTGGAAACATGAAGCATTCCATCCGTCTGTTCTTGTGAAGGTAAACTCGACTTTGTAACACTGTTGTTATAATATAGTTTTGGTTTATATTGAAATCATTTTGGAACTTGTTATAGCCTCTTGGTAGTCTATGTGGCAGGTACTGCCTTCATCGTAGAGTTTACAGTGATGGGGTTCGTTGGCAATGGATAGCTCGCATCACTTCAGTAAGCCCCTGTGGCATAACCCTCCGTAGGTTCTCCTGACATATTATGGCCATCATTGAAGTTGTAACAACTTTGTGTGTTTTGGAAATCGTGGTCCAAACAGTGTTGTTTTGTTTTTACGCCTGTAATAGGAATGCCTTTCGGCTTACGGGGTCGATGTAATAAGGTCTTAGGTTGTTGTACAGTGTTTTGGATTCTGAGTTGAACTGGGCAATGTAATTTCTATCGTCGAGGGTTTCAAGCTCTGTCGAGTTTTCAATAAGAAGATTATTTATAAGTCTATTTTGTAGTAGTTGTTTTGTTTCACCTTTTTGGGGCTTGACCCGTGAACATAACTTGTGATTCGATGATTTAAATATTGATATGAACTAGTTTCTAGCAGGTCTCTGCATTTTAACTTTGATGTAATACGAAGTATGGTTTGTAAACTAGGTTACAATACTTCTGCTACTTATTTTTTCTTTTGTGAACTGTGAAACTTTGAATATAAAACAATTGAAAAGAATCGGTGTAATGTATGTGAAAAATGAAAAGACTGTTTCCTTCACTAAACAATGGATACGTGTTCGTAACTATTAAAGGCTTCAGCCTGTGTGTAGTTCATTGATTTATAAATAATTATGCTGCATTTTCATCCTATAAGAGGTTCAAGTGTAAGGGTTTGTCTTTGTATGGAAACATATGGCTTGAATCTGCTCCTCGATATGTTATCGACAACCCAACTTAATGTCTGTCACTACTGCTAGAGTTGTTCCAAGAACGTTGTAATAACTAGCATGTTTGAGTTTGTGCCGAGACTTTATCTATGTCGATTTATGGAAAGATAGAACATGGTTTGGCATAAGTTTAAAATGGTTCAAAAATTGTTGGTTGTATGCTGAGAGTTGATACTACTATTTATGGTTATAGAATGAATTGATAAATGTTTTGATGAAATGTGAAACAGTCGGCAATATGAAACAATTCTTGAATATTACAAAATGTTTGATTGAAAGGGTATTACCCTTGGTCAAATGACCAGAACGATGATTGTGATTTGATTCTATTACTAGAATAAATAAATGATATGCTAGTTCTGTGTTATGAGGGTTGTAAATGGACTGTTAGCGTTTAGGGTTTTTCTATTGTATGTTTAGAAAATTTACAGAACAAAAATAGACGTTGTTTGCTTGTCTATCCTGTATGTTCAGTAAATGATTAGGTAGTGAACGTAACAATAAAGGACAGTAAACTTTTGATAAGAAAATATGGAAACTATAAACCCTGTTTTTAAACTTCGAATTGACAGAATTAGTACTGTACAATGATGTTTATGAAATCTTTTCATTAATTTATGTATCAGTAATAGTTTTCAGTAATGAATATAAATCACAGTAAAAAAAATTCAAAGGCAGTAACCTTACTATTTGATGAAATAAAAGTAGTACTCTAATGAAAATACAGTAAATAATACTAATTATTAACAGTAGGAAAATTAACAGAATACACAGAATGGTTCTTTCATCATCTTGGCAAATCTCCTATCATATCTATCTACCTTAATTCATTCTCTATACTGGAGTACGATGATGATCCATCAGCATGGGGAAAGATACAGAGAACATTTTATTCAATCTTTCATAACTGTAATCAGTACTTATTAGAATTTTAATTAACTTAGAAAATAAAATAATTGAGTTAGTTCACTAATAACTTTGAAAACAGAAAATGTGATTATAACAGATAGAAAACTGTTAACAACATAAAATTTAGGAAAGATAAGTAGAACCTGTAAGTGATGATAGGGCTGACAAACACCCAAGGAGGCCTGTTCCTCCCAACCTTTTCCAGAACAAGCAACCCAACTGTTGGCTTCTTGTGAGCCCCCGAGCCTGATTACTGAGCCACTAAGTAGATGGAATCTGTGTAGAACCAAGGCACTCAAACATTCCTTTAGCAGTTAGAATCAACCTCCTGAAATAACATGCCTTCAGCACTCAGCATCAATGTCCTGAACTCAATAAAAGTTTGGCAGACTCACAACATGATCAACAACATAGCATATCCCCTCATCAAATCTCTTGGGTGCAAACACAGCAAAACCCCAAGGTAAATTTACTTGTCAGGAAAAGTGATGAACATCAGTTCATAATTTGATGGCTATTATATAGACTGCCTAGGTCTTTAGTGGTCAGTTTGGAATAAATGAGCCGCAAGCTCCAGTCCCGTCTTTCAGGGCACCATGACCACACTTCAAGGGAGTTGTCCCATACCAATAGCTAGTTAGTTGCATCATGATGCTGCCACTTGTCCATTTCCTTCTACCCTAGATTCCATTCCACCTACTGGATCAATAACCACTCTTTCAACAGTCCTCTTAGGTGTTTGTCTCCTATTTTATTTATTTAATAAAAATATATTGTGCAAATTACAGTCATCCTTGGACACCTGTCAAACATAAAAATTTACAATAAAAGTTATCATAATGTTTTCTAACAAAAAATGTTTTCTAGCAAAAGGGTATGTTACACATTCTCCTTAATATCTCCAAAATAGTTATTTTATTTCTCTTTGTAACATCATTTTTTATTTTTACTAAGAAGTATACCAACACGTTGCTTTCAAGTGTCATGAACTTTTCCATATTTGTAGAAGTCTCTGGACTTCTATTCTCCCCCATCATTTTTCCTGAGAATCCATTCCAATTCTGAGTATGATAACATTGATATGGATTACTTCATCCTAGAAATTGTTTGAAAGCTTATTGCTCTTAAGCATTCTCCTTTCCATCTCCAAAATGGTTACATTCTTTCTCTTTGTAACATCATTTTTGTTAAGAAGTACACCGACACGTTACTTGCAAGTGTCATGATCTTTGCCATATTTGTAGAAGTCTCTGGGCTTCTATTATCCCCCATCATTTTTTTTTTGAGAATCCTAATCTTCTACCCAAATTTTTCTTGGCAAAGTGTCAACAAACACTATGGATTACTTTGACCCTGCCATTGATGATGCTCTGATTGGACCTACAGAGATCACCATGCACCAAGTTTAATTTCTTTCTTCTGCTGTCACCTACTTGGAAATTTTTTCTTTATGTTGCTTGTCTAAAATATAAGCTTCAAAAACATTTGTATTCTTATGTACAAGTGACATTCTCTAAACCATATTTAGTTTCTTTAAAATTACAAGGCCTTTGGTAGTTAAGATGTCCAAACATTTGGTGGCAGATTTGCTTTGTGGAGCTATCCTCAACTACAAATACTTGTTATCCTACTGCTATAGCTGTAATTCTATGGAGACCACCTTTCTCAAACTTGTTACAACCACTTAATGGTTATGTTTGTATTTATGAGGCACTTGTCTTTATAGAATTCAACCTCGAAGTGTTGTTTTTCAATCTGTCTTACCAAAAGTAGGTGCTTCTTCAATCTCAGTACATCACGTTATGTACTTATTTGCTTCTTCCATCAGGTATCTTCGTAAGGACATTTCATTGATCTCACCATGTCTATCCTGTCATTTCCTAATTCAATTTTCTCTCCTTGACTTTTATTGTCATCTAATGTGGCAGAGTACATATTTTTATGTGCCATGTGCCACCTTAGTCTATATACTATATATTTAGATGCACTTGTTCTCTTATGAAATGTCTAAGATTTTATATTTGCTAACTTATTCACCATTTCTCTCTTGTTTTTCTTTAATATAATTACTAGAATGCCTTTTTCCCTCAATTGTAAAACATCAAGCTTCATTTTCCTACAATATTTCTCCAAATGGCCAAGACTCCACAATAAAAATGTCGAACTTTGTTACTTCAGATTGAGTTGCCCTTATTTGAATCTTGATGCTTGGTGTTGTCTCATCATTGATTTTTTATTTTGTCTCCTTGTTGGTCAAATATATATCATTCTTTTCCCTTCTGCTTTATTGCAAAAGTATGTTTAGAATTGGCAGCTTCATCATAGAGTTTATTTCTTGATCCTTCTGCACAAGTAACCATCCTAGTTCATCAAAAGTTAATAGTTCAGTTCTTGTGGATGGACTAAGACTTGTAGCACACTCATAACGACTGAGGAAATCTATGGAGAGTTACCTTTTTCCATCCCCGGAATATACAACTGATTTCTGAAACATTTGAAGTTTTGTACAAGGCCTCCTGTGCATGTAAGATTCTTGAGATGTCTGCTTCTTACAGATGAGGAATTATGTCATTCTAATTGACATGCTGATGCTCACGAACAATTCTCTATCTTTGTCACCATAGGTTTCTTGTTCACCTTTACTTTTGGGTCTCTCTTACTTTCCATCAACAATATTCAATATGTTTCTTATTACTGATATCCTTTTAAGTTTGAATTCCCAGATGCATAGTTCTTGCCATCAAGCTTGTGCATACCTAGTAGTACACCTATTTTTCTTGAACAGTTCTAGCCATATCATAATATGTTTTTTAAAATTCAACAAAGTAACTTAATATAAATAATTAAATTTGTCTTACCAATTAATTTACAATGAATCTTATTATGCATGCTTAATTCTATCTAACTTTTTATTCAATATTTCACAACTGTATATCCAATGTCTTACACAACTATATATACTTTCACATTAACAGCTATATATCCAATGTATTACACAAATGTAATTTGTTAGCAATATTGAAATAATATTTGAAGCAACATATATTCAAAATTCCTGCAAAACTAGAATTTTGCATTACAGAGTTTTTCCCATTTGAAGATTTCTTGTTCTAGAGTGGGTTGCAACTATCTACTATGTGCAGATGATAAATATTGGCCACAATTGAAAATAATGGTTTCTATCACAATCACATGGACCATGATCATCTGCATAAATGCCTGGAGCAAGGACTAGTTAAATTACTAATCTAGATATGTTACATAAGTATCAATCTGAATCTTTGTTTCTTACCCAAATTAGAAATTTCAATCACAATCTACATGCTTTTGATTTAAACAAACAAAGAAAGTTTCCCAATTATTCACTGCAAATCCACTCTAAATTCTAATATAGAGCATTCTTAATAACTGCAAGGTGCACAACCCATAAAGAATTCTATTTAAGGGTGCTAGCTCAATGGTAGAGCACCTACCTTATAGGAAGGAGGTTGGCGGTTTGATTCCACCGTGCCCTATTTATATTTTGAAACAACTAAAAAGAGATAAATGACTAAAAAAATGACCAAAATTTGCATATAAACGACCACCGGTACAACATGGGACATAAGTGTCCATAAAATGACCAAAAATTGCATATAAATGACCACTTTTGAGTTGGTGATCGCTAGTAGAAAATTAGCGGTCATTTATCATGTGACAAAAAATGTGGTCATTAATTGTGAAAATTAATGACCAAATATATGACCACAAGATAAGCTATAAATGACCACGCTAAATATGACCACATTTTTGGTCACGTGATATATGACCGCTAATTTTCTACCAGTGGTCACCAACTCAAAAGTGGTAATTTATATGCGTATTTTGGTCTTTTTTTGGTCACTTAGCTCTCATTTTGTACTTGTGTTCCCACCCGGTGGACTCTGCGGAGTAATAGGCTGATAGGTGGAAGATAGAGTTACAGCTTGGTTATCATCTTCGTCTTCTGAATCAATGTCTACGTGGAGTCCAGGTCCACTAGCAGTCTTCTTAGGTGTATATTTATACCTTTTCCCACTTCTTATATTATGTGTCTCTTTGTCAGACTCACTAAAAATTCTATTGACCATGATAGATGCAAAAATTTTACAGCATTCTAAACACACCTTTCTCAGCTAAAAGCATTTTAATGTATAGACTGAGGTTGTTCAGATACTTACCTTTGAAGCCCTTGAAAAACTGTCTTTCGGTTGCGCTGTAGGACTTTAGCATGTCCACAACGAACTCTGTTACAAAATTTTTCAATGTGTTGTTGACCCAAAAGTCGACTTCTTGTACGAATGGATTATCTAGTGCTTTGAGCCTCTCAATAAGCTCCGATGTCCACTCGGTCGGTACGCTTCTCGGAATATAGTTTCTGTGTTCTACAAGCCTTAACAACCACTCGTGTAGTTCGTTCCCAAAAGACTCCCAGAAAACTTTGTGAACATCTTTCCACAAGTATTTATTCAACAACTGAATGTCAGAGAGATGTGGGTGTCTGTTTTCTTTCCCTTCGAAGTATCTCTCTATCTTGTCACACCAAGCCCATATTTCTTTCTTGTCTGGATACCAAAAATCGATGCCCAACTCAACTTCTTCTACTTCGCACATCAGGAATTCAACTCATCACAGATTCTTAGCGTGGCAATGGAGCCATTTGTTTCCTTAAGTATTGATCTAGAGGTTTTCAATGTAGACCCAGGTTCTTCCCGGTTTCAAGGAACCAACAAAACCCCTTCTCATCGGCCCTTTCGGCAACAACCTGCGAACAGGCTTAGGTCTCACCCGAGGTGTAGTTATGGGGGCACTGCAGAATCAGGTTTCCATAGTGATGTGATGAGCTGTTCGGACAGGACTACTGCGTAGTGCACTATCAGAATTGCGTTGCGAATTAAGGACTGCACGGTGATAGACTGCATCGTAGTCCGCACTTCTACGAACTAACCGTTTGCGCAGCTAGCGCACCCAAGGGCTACGCGGTTACGGCGGGATACAAATGATAGGATAGCGCAACTGAATTATACACTTCCTCTTCCAAACCTAACCATTACGGAGATTTTACTTAAACACTTAATCAGTCATCTACTTCCTTAGATTATTTCTCTTTATAACAAGTACAAGCAGACGAACATACAATGCTGCACACACCCAGTGCTGTGCGTCGAAGAGTTATACAATCTAAACGTTACATACACATGTGATTATTCAATGAATTGATACTTTCACAGACTTGGACTACTAAGCATTCAACATTCACTCATACCCGCAATACTTAACATATCATTCCCATCTTTCTCCTATAGCGAATATATATAAAAGCATTAACACACCAACTGATAAATGAGAATCCATGCATCCAATGTAAGCAAATAGGTAAGTTCAAACACACAAACAATCACACTACACAGTATTTAACATGGTTCACCACCAGGATGGAGGCTACGTCCACAAGAAATATTGTTATATTAGTCTATTGGGAATGGTACAATAGCTATTTGTCTACGCACTCAGCTTGCATAACCTCTTCTCTCTGAATAGGCCTCTGCGCACACAGCTTGCAGATCCTTTACAAAATGTTCCTTAAAAGATATTTATCAACTCAATACGAGAACAACACAAAATGAAGAGTAACCCTTTCCCATACAAAAATTCCTTACTTATAGATCATGCCCGTAGGTCATGTATTTAAAATTCGGAGGCCAAAACCCTTAGGTTTACAAAACTGTCACAGTTTTCCCTTAACCAGACTTGTTGGGTTCTGGTAGCGAATATTCCTTCGTGGATGCCTTCAGTGCATGCCTCATGTCGCTATCGGCCTTCATGTCGCATGCATGCGAACAGGTCGCTTTCACCGAGCCATTCTTCCTCTAACGGTTTCGTGCGACTGGTTCAGGTAGTGGTTCTTTCGCATGTGCGACCGGTCACTTTCTTTCCTCTTTGCTCCTTCCCACTGCTTGGTACTCCTAGAGCATCTTTACCAAAAATATACCACTATTGGTCTAACCGAAATCTGTGTTGTCTTTCGTCCAACACTCCGCTTTGCTAGATCCACGTAGACTGGACACATCGCAGCGCTGTCTCCTCGCAACACTGATCTTCGCAGCTCTTCTGATGCTGCGCTGTGTGCAGCTTCGCAACATCCCAAAAACTTATACAAAAAATACTTCAACTGAACTACGCTCAGCTCCACAGTTCCAAAAATCCTTCTTGCTAAAAATACCCCACTTGGGCCAAGCCCAACACACACAAGTGACTCCCTATCATGTGTCTCAAATCCGAGTGGCTACTCCACATACACTTCCTCTTCAACTACACCATTCAAGAAAGTTGTATTGATATCCATTTGGTGTATCATCCACTTCATCACTACAACCAGAGCAAGTATTGTTCTGATGGAAGTGTACCTGGCTACAGGTGCAAAATTTTCTTCATAATATATCCCTTCTTTATGGGATAAGCCACGAGCCACAAACCTTGCATTGTATTTCTCTATGGTACCATCTACAGCATGCTTGATCTTGTAAATCCACTTAGAAGTCACAATAGACTTCCCTTTTGGTCTTGGGACCACATCCCAAACATCATTCTTCATGATTGACTGGTATTCCTCGACGATGGACTCCTTCCAATCTTTCTTTCCTGCCGCTTCTTCATAACTGGAAGGTTCTTTGTTCATTATGTCACATAGTAAGGCTACAGAGCTCATGTGTGACCTTGTCCTTTTTCTTTCTCTGTGTTCCTCTTTTAGAACACCATAACTCTTTGTATCTTGGATGAGCTCTCTTTCCCATGTTGGTTTCTATTTGTAAGAGTTCTTATCACAGGGTGGATATACAGGTTCTTGTGGATCTTCCATCTCACAATCCTCTTCTGGAATTGATTTTTTCATGGTGGTCTCTTGTATTCTGGGTACTCTTGGTTCTTCATTGCCTTCAATAGGTGGCTTCCTCGATTTGATATATGTTGAGTCTTCATCAAAAGTCACATCCCTACTGATGTCAATCTTCTTGAACCCTGGAAAGTAGATTTTGTATGCTTTCGAATTTTCACTGTAGCCCATGAATATACCCTTCTTCCCTAAAGGATCTAGCTTTGTCCTCTTTTCTTTTGGAACATGTGTGTATACTAGACATCCAAATATCCTGAGGTGTCTAACTTCTAGTTTCTTACCGGAGAAAGCTTCTTCTGGTGTCTTGTTGCCAAGTATCCTGTGTGGTGTTCTATTATGTATATATACAGTTGTCCTTGCTGCTTCTTCCCATAGATGCATAGGAAGATCTTGGTCATGAAGCAGTGCTCGTGCTTCTTCCATGATAGTTCTATTATTCCTTTCTACAACTCCATTTTGTTGTGGATTGTAAGGAGTATTCAACTCCCTCTTAATCCCTGAATCACTCCATAACTTCTTCAAGTCTTTTTAAGTGAATTCTCCACCATTGTCGAATCTAAAATTCTTGATTTTCTTTTCAGTGTGGTTTTCTATCAAGGCTTTGAATTCCTTGAATTTGCTGAATACTTCATCTTTGTTCTTCAAGAAATAAATCCATGTCTTCCTAGATAAATTCTCAATAAAAGAAACATAATATATATACCCACTCAGAGAACTGGATGACATCGGACCGCATACATCGGAGTGGATAATTTCCAAGATTCCTTTTGCCTTGCTTTCACTGCTTGGAAATGCCTTCTCTGTGTTCTTTCCTTTTGCACATCCTTTGCAAACACCTTCATGCTTTGACTGGATTTTAGGAAGACCTTCTACTGCTTTTCTTGCAATTCGTAGTGCTCTATAGTGCACATGTGCAAGCCTTCTGTGCCAAATTTCACTTGGCTCCATGGATTCATGTACCATCGCTTGTTCAGGTTGTCGCTTCAATTTGTACAATCCTCCCTCTTGCTCTCCAATCACTACTACATCATCTATGGTCTTACCTTTTGGCCACATAAGTACTTGGCCATCCACAAATGCAACTCTCATCCCCTTTGCATACAAAGATGAAATGGAGAGAAGATTCTTCTTGAGTCTAGGTACATATAGAAAATCTTTCATCTTTAAAGACTTCTCAGAGTCTAACTTCTAAGAGGCTTCACCACTTCCTTTTATGGGGTATTGATAGTCATCCCCAAGTTTCACCTTATGAGGTGACTCATGTTCATATAGGTCTACAAGAGATTCTTTAAATCCTGTCATATGTTTGGAAGCCCCACTATCAATGAGCCAATCATTACACCCATGTGTAAGAGTGCCTATGAGAGCAGAGATTAGAACATATTCTTCGTCACTTGAAGAATCTTCACTTTCTTCCTTAGTCTTCTTCTTGGGAGGTTTATCATCCTCAGCAGCATGAGCATGATATATTTTATTGATGTTCTTGTTGTTGTTGTTGTTGAAGCCTTTTGTGTTCCCAGGACAATCTGAGGCATAGTTTCCCTTCTCATCACATGTGAAGCATATAATGTGAGAGAGGTCTTTCTTCTTTTGATGATGGTGAGAAGATTTCTTGTGATGAGGTTGCTCTCTCTTGAACTTACTTCTCTTGGTGTGAGCTATGAGAGCTTGGTATTCACTTCCCATCTTTTCTTCTTGGGCCACAAGTCTAGCTTCTTCCTATCAGCATTCCTCCCACAGTCTACTGAAAGAAATCAATTTCTTTCTTGGATGAACGAGTCCCATGACCTAGGTAGGCCATTCAAAGTGGTCATCACAATTTATCCATTCTCCACCACTTCACCCACAACTTCAAGTTGTTCTTTGATTTGAGAGACCCTATTGAAGTAGGATTGGATGGTCTCTCCATTCTAGATCTTTATACTCTTCAATTGGTTCCACAAAGTCATATTCCGATTTATATTCTTTCCTTCAATCAGCTTGGTCAAGGAATCAAACATCTCCTTGGTTGTCTTTAGAGAGGACACATGTGGTCTGAGATGGTATTTCATTGAAACTACAATGATTCTCTCGGGCTTTACCAAGTTCTTCTTATGTAAGGCCTTAGCATCATCTCCCTCTGGAACTGGAACCTCTTCATTTATGTAGTTGTCCAATTCATTCTCTTCTAGGATTAACCCAATCCTATACTTCCATGTTCGGGATTTATTAGACCCTTCAAGCTTATCCTCAAGCTTGGTATGGTGAGACATCTTAATGAGAAACTCAAATGGAAATAAAAGATTTAGGTCTTACCACTTCATTTGTTGAATCTAGATCTGGAGTTTGCTAGGGATTGTCAGAGAAACCCTAAAAATCCAAACTTGGAATTTCAAACTTCTATCTGGACAGGGAGATGCAATTGACCAAGGCGAGCAAGCTTTTGTGCTTGGATTATGAAAACTCTGAAAATTGACCCTCAAAATTGACCTACGAATTTGGGATCTGCAGCTTCTGTCAAAATATGGTTTTTTGGTTTTCTGGTCCAAAACCCGAACTAGGGTTTGATACATACCGAGGTTCTTCCCAACCAAAAAGTTTGATCTAGGTCTCTAAAATTCAATTTTGCTGAGGAGATCAATCCTATGATGAGAGAACTCTAAAATTCCTCTTTTGTCAAAAGCCCTAATTTCCCGCAACACTAACAGGCCAAAAAAATGAAAATGCTCCGAATCAAATTTTGTCTCGACAGAAATATGCGCCTTCCTTAGGAGAGTCATCCTAGCCTCCTTCCTTTGATGATCTGTGGAGAGAGACCCAAAAATTAAGAATCCCTAACTTTCGCAGCTGCACAACGTCTTCTTCTTAGTCCCGCTCTGATACCATGTTAGAATTTCGATAATTTCATTCAAATATTATCTAGGATTCTACTAAGAGAATAACATGCACAACATAACTGTAATGTCCCTTGTTAGGAATTTTATTAAAATTGCAATTTTCCACTTTTTTCCTTGGTTCGACCTTTGACTAGTTTCGATCTCTAGGTCCCAAATTTGCCCCAAATGATCCCAAATATTCTGAGAAGGTATATGAATGATATTGGAACATAAATATGCGTTTCAAGGATGCCTTTGTACCTTTAAAACACTTTTACAAATACTCTTTCAATTCTGGTCAATGTAGGTAACTTTACTAGTGATTTCCCTTTGACTAGTATTGGTCCCTAGGTCTCAAATTGACTCCAAATGCCTTCAAATATTCAAGGAAGGTGTATGAATGATATTAGGGATTGAATATGATGTTCAGGGATAACATATGGCCACCAAAAGACCTCTGCAAACTCTCTTAAGATTCTGGACCAAGTATGCAATTTTACTAGTAATTTGGGGTTCAAATCCCCCTAAGGTAAGCACTGAAAATGGCTTCCCAAATGCCTCCAAACCCACTCAAATTTATGAACAGAGGTATGTAATGTGTTAAACATGTTATTAAGGTCTGATATGCACCATTAATGGTTTATTACAACTGTTCTCACCCTCTCCCATTCAACTTCAAAAATCACCAATTCGACCCTTGGGGAAATGGCACTATTTCTTCTCCCAATGCAATTAAACTGAGTAAAAATACTTCAAATGCTCAAGTACAGTACATGAAACTTGTAAAATACATCCATGGCAGTCCATTAATCAAAAATTCATCATAGAATCATCCATTAATTCGAAATCATCATCAATACATTGGTTCACAACAAGGTAGTGGGGAAATGGCATTGCTCTTCCATTAAACCTGAGATTTATACATTTCTACTTGGAATTTCGACCTGAAAATTTCTGGAGATGAAGAACAGAGTATTTACTTCATACTACAAAAGAAATGGTGCATTAGAAGCTCCCCCAAAGAGTACAATAGCTCACCAAAAACGCCCTCCCTCAAGGATCAAGAATATGCCATCAAAACTGGAAATGGTTGAAGGAGCGAGCTGCAATAGAAGAAACCATGAGCTGCCCTGTAGCTTACACCTGCAAATAAAGACTCCATTAAAGCTCCAAATGAAAGGTCTGAATGGCCTTTCCAATTGCCAACTTGGATGGGAATCTTTCACCCTCGAAATTGGCTAAGGCAAGAAACTAGTCATCCACTAGCTCTCCCTCTTCACAAATGCAATTGCAAATTCTACAAATGATCAAAATCCATTCTCATACTTCATTTCTACATTTTATAAACAACATTAGCCTTCTAAGGGTCGAAATCCTCTCAATAGATTCAATAGATTTCCATTTAGGAAATATTCCACATTTGCCACTTGTCTCCTAGTTCCAACCTTCCATCTTCTCCCAAATTTGATTTTGAGTCTCTTTGGCTTCTCCAACTCCCAAATTCGACTTCCTTGAGCCTATTTTTGGGTCTGACATGTCATAGTGGTCAGATGTTAGAGGTCAGGTCTACAATTTGTCATAGTTGTCATAGATGCTCCATCATTGGTGTCATAGGGGCTAGGGAATCTAGCCCAAGTGTCCACAAACTTCCACTTTGACTCTTTATCTTCCATGGAGGTTACCAATCCTTCCCAATTAGACCTAAGATGATAAATGACATGTGTTATGACTTACCAACTCAGCCAAGAGTGTTCACATTCCCATTAATTCGAATTTGCAAAAGAGAGATACCATGTATTATGAAAAATCAAGCTAGTGTGGGTCCCACATCCTCCATATGTCTCCAAAACCATTTGTCATCTAGGATTTCTCTTGAATTTCTTTATTCAATCTATTTATTAAATAATTGAACCCTTCTAATGTCTAAACATCATTTATTATCCCCCTTACTCCAAATCCCAAAGCTTCCACCCCAAACCTAGGAAACTAGTAATTTTCCTCCTTGGCAATTATTTGACCCTTAACATCAATTTTACAAACTCTAATGAATATGGCTAATGTGATTAGGCCATTGTGACTCAATTCCAAATTTGGGACATGACAAATCCTCCCTTCCCAATATTGCTTGTCCTCAAGCAATTTCAAACATGGGTGTTGAAGAACCTGCTTTCTGTATAATTCTTTGAAGTTGCCATTAAATTGCCAAACCTTGAGTCTTTGAGTTTCCATGAATATTTTAGAGAGGAACCACCATGCTTGCTGCTGCACTACTCTTATTAAAATCACTTTATTAAGTGGGGAATCCATCTCCCATGCTGCTTGCTTCCCCCCAAAAAATGAAACCAATGAGACAAAAATTATTCCAGGGTCCCATTGCTTGTATTGCACTCCAACAATTAAGAGTGCTCTCCAACCTACACCATTAGATAAGAGGATTCCTGGATCCCATTTTCTTGTATGCATTCTTCCAAACATCATGAGTACCAAATATATATCATCAAAGTACATAACAACATAATGAAAATGTACATCAAGGATATGCTTCATCAAAGAGTCATGAAAGTGCTTATACCTCCAAGCAAGTAGACCACCATTTTCCAAGTGCATACAAGCTTCAAGTGACCCATCAAATCTGCTCCAATGACATAGGTGAGGATCCCATGTCCTATAATGCTGCTCCAAAAGGATGTGATATGCATCAAAAGATTCAGCCATGTATTCTTTCATCCAAGAAGTGAATGAAGAATCTCCACTAGAATCTGAACCAAATAATGAGCAGAAAAAACAAGGAGACTTCAAATGACTCAAAGAAATCTCACCCATACATCCATGAATGTGAGAATCATAAAGATGTAACAAAGTACGTGGCTGCCAACAAAAATGTTCTCCCATCATAAATCTATTCATCCAAGTGTTGGATGAAGTTCCTCTAACATCAAATGAACCCAGTGTTGAGCAAGAAAAACCATGAGTATTCAAGTGACTCAAATCCATATCATAGGTGCATCCATGTAGATATGAATCATCATAAAGTGAAAAATTATGCTGCTGCAAATGTGAATAAGAATGTGCTCCAACCATGTCATCATAAAAGTTAAATCTAGGAGTTCCATACTCCTCATGTGGCACCATCAAAAAGAACCCTTTCACCCATACTTCATTGAGACTAATACTGCAAAACATGGAATTGTAGGATGTAGGAGAATGTACTAACTCACCCAAATGATCAAAAAGTTCAGGAGTTTCATCATGGGAAGGATCCATGTGGGTAGTATCATGCAGCTCCTTCAAAAGTGTGAACTCTTTGTCATAGTTTGGTTCCAATGTAGAGGAATCATGCTCTTCTTTAAAAATTGCATAACCTTCATCAAGAGGCAATTCAAATTCCTCTTCCACCACATCAAGTGTTTGGATCTCTTCAAGTTCATCTTCAAACACATCAAGAACATTCAAATTTTCACATTTCTCATGATCCACCATGTCATGAGAATCATCCAAACAATCTACCATTTGACAATCTGAAACATAGGAGGAAAAACAAGTATCTTGCAACTTTTCAAGAAGTTGCTCATTTTGAATTGTGAGCTTATGAATATCCTCATTATTCTTCAAGTATGCATCATGTAACAATTCATTAAGCTCAAATAAATGGTTTCTATCAAAAAGCAAAGACATGAAATTACCTTTGATGTGGCACATTGCTCTTTGAATCTTCTCTATGTCTTCAAGGAAGGATGTTTCCTCCAATGAAGTAGCTCTCCAACAAGAATTTGACACCAATGCTTGAATGTCATGGAGAATGCTGAGGGACTCTTGGATCTTATTTTCATTCATCTTTAAGGACCCTTCAAGAAAATGAGGCTCTTGCAAATGAACCTCCTCATCTTCTTCAATTTTGCTTGGACCAACTTCATGAAGCTCAAGTGGTGATGGGGAAGTTGATCTTGGTTCTTGTTCAACTGCTACAAGGTCTTCATTATCATGCTTAATGAAACTTGTACTTGTAGAAACACTTTCAAAAGTGATCTCTATGTCACCAACATAGAGGTGTGAGCACCCATCAGTAGGTACTCCTTCATAGTTTAAGCATCCATCAGTAGATGCTCTTTGGTTCATGTCTAAGCTAGAAGGTGTCTCGAAATGATCTTCCATATTTTCAATAGAATATTCTTCATGCTCTTGTGATGTCTCTTCCTTTTGCTCCTTAAAGCAAGCTGATGCATTTTGCCCCTTGTTTTCCTTAGGATCAATATATTTGGAATCTCTTCTTGAATAAATCTCAAAAGCTCTCCTCAAGAAGGACATCATTTCATGCACACATATGTGATACTCGCTCCAAGGGTTTTTACAAGAAGGGCATAAACCTTTCTTCACTAACTCCACATCTTCATTTTTGGGCCTATTTTCAAAAACATGTTCAGCATAGTACTCAAAAGACATGGCATTTTGTGTATTTTTGCTAAAAGCAAGATATTCTTGATATTTTTGATATTGTTGGGGCAAGGTTTTATCTTTTGCTCTCCATCTTTGGAACTCACTCATAGAATTATCCTTGGTTGGTGTGACACACTCATATTCATCAGATTTAAAGTCATAAGAATAATCTTCATTTCTCTTGAAATTGTAAGAAGTGTTGCATGATGGCACCTCTTCCTCGTACCATTCACATTCTGCTTCATATTGCTCATAAGCATCTGCATATTCCTCATAAGAATTGTACTCATAGGATTCATCATAATAGTAAGACATGGCTGCCAATTATTCTTGAATGTATGTACCTAATACACAGGTGCAAGGACCATGCTCTGATACCACTGTAATGTCCCTTGTTAGGAATTTTATTAAAATTGCAATTTTCCACTTTTTTCCTTGGTTCGACCTTTGACTAGTTTCGATCTCTAGGTCCCAAATTTGCCCCAAATGATCCCAAATCTTCTGAGAAGGTATATGAATGATATTAGAACATAAATATGTGTTTCAAGGATGCCTTTGTACCTTTAAAACACTTCTGCAAATACTCTTTCAATTCTTGTCAATGTAGGTAACTTTACTAGTGATTTCCCTTTGACTAGTATTGGTCTCTAGGTCTCAAATTGACTCCAAATGCCTTCAAATCTTCAAGGAAGGTGTATGAATGATATTAGGGATTGAATATGATGTTCAGGGATAACATATGGCCACCAAAAGACCTCTGCAATCTCTCTTAAGATTCTGGACCAAGTATGCAATTTTACTAGTAATTTGGGGTTCAAATCCCCCTAAGGTAAGCACTGAAAATGGCTTCCCAAATGCCTCCAAACCCACTCAAATTTATGAACAGAGGTATGTAATGTGTTAAACATGTTATAAAGGTATCATATGCATTATTAATGGTTTATTACAACTATTCTCACCCTCTCCCATTCAACTGCAAAAATCACCAATTCGACCCTTGGGGAAATGGCACTATTTCTTCTCCCAAAGCAATTAAACTAAGTAAAAATACTTCAAATGCTCAAGTACAGTACATGAAACTTGTAAAATACATCCATGGCAGTCCATTAATCACAAATGCGTCATAGAATCATCCATTAATTCAAAATCATCATCAATACATTGGTTCACAACAAGGTAGTGGGGAAATGGCATTGCTCTTCCATTAAACATGAGATTTATACATTTCTACTTGAAATTTCGACCTGAAACTTTCTGGAGATGAAGAAAAGAGTATTTACTTCATATTACAAAATAAATGGTGCATTAGAAGCTCCCCCAAAGAGTACAATAGCTCACAAAAAACGCCCTCCCTCAAGGATCAAGAATATGCCATCAAAACTGGAAATGGTTGAAGGAGCGAGTTGCAATAGAAGAAACTATGAGCTGCCCTGTAGCTTACACCTGCAAATAAAGACTCCATTAAAGCTCCAAATGAAAGGTCTGAATGGCCTTTCCAATTTCCAACTTGGATGGGAATCTTTCACCCTCGAAATTGGCTAAGGCAAGAAACTAGTCATCCACTAGCTCTCCCTCTTCACAAATGCAATTGCAAATTCTACAAATGATAAAAAGCCATTCTCATACTTCATTTCTACATTTTATAACCAACATTAGTCTTCTAAGGGTCGAAATCCTCTCAATAGATTCAATAGATTTCCATTTAGGAAATATTCCACATTTGCCACTTGTCTCCTAGTTCCAACCTTCCATCTTCTCCCAAATTTGATTTTGAGTCTCTTTGGCTTCTCCAACTCCCAAATTCGACTTCCTTGAGCCTATTTTTGGGGCTGACATGTCATAGTGGTCAGATGTCAGAGGTCAGGTCTGCAATTTGTCATAGTTGTCATAGATGCTCCATCATTGGTGTCATAGGGGCTAGGGAATCTAGCCCAAGTGTCCACAAACTTCCACTTTGACTCTTTATCTTCCATGGAGGTTACCAATCCTTCCCAATTCGACCTAATCTGATAAATGACATGTGTTATGACTTACCAACTCAGCCAAGAGTGTTCATATTCCCATTAATTCGAATTTTCAAAAGAGAGATACCATGTATTATGAAAAATCAAGCTAGTGTGGGTCCCACATCCTCCATATGTCTCCAAAACCATTTGTCATCTAGGATTTCTATTGAATTTCTTTATTCACTCTATTTATTAAATAATTGAACCCTTCTAATGTCTAAACATCATTTATTATCCCCCTTACTCCAAATCCCAAAGCTTCCACCCCAAACCTAGGAAACTAGTAATTTTCCTCCTTGGCAATTATTTGACCCTTAACATCAATTTTACAAACTCTAATGAATATGGATAATGTGATTAGGCCATTGTGACTCAATTCCAAATTTGGGACATGACAATAACAATCATAGACACAAGAGACACAATGTTTCCTCGGGGAAAACCAAGAAGGTGAAAAACCCCGCAACTTCCTCAGAGATAGAATACGCAGCAATACAAAGATCACCAAGATGAAACCCCAAAAGATAGATGTCTTCAACAGCTATTCCTCCTCCACTTGTGCGCACTCCTCTCTTTCAACTACGTGAGTTGGATGAGTGAGTGAATAAGCAAATAGAGTGGTACAACCACTCTATTTATACTTTAACTTGACCTACCTTTTACCTTAGCTGCGTCGAATCCTCTAGGGAGTCTAATAACCCTTCTACTTAACTCATGTAGGGAAGACCCCTCTAAGGTGGTCTAATAACCCATCAAATATAAGTGACGACACTTACAATATAACTATTGACACTTTCAAATACAAACGAAAACACTTCCAATCAGAGGAATAATACATCTCTGTTGGGGATACAATGAAGTACAAATGTAATACATATAATATACAAGTGAATATCTTCGGAAGTTACAAATACATCAACAAATTACACCCACATTAGATATGAGTTTCATAGTATTTGCTACATTTAAAACCTTGGTAACCTCCTAACTTGCCAAAACTATAGTTAGCTTGGAAAGTTCTTACCAAGCTTTTTGAGCATAGGAACAAAATTTTAAATCAAACCAAGTAATAACCCTCTTAAGGTCCAATAGACCAAAGTTGGTGGGACGTTCATCATCATCATCAATAAATAAAAAATTTGGTTTAATGAAATTCCTCATACAATATTTAAATTGCTAATGAAATTTGGATTTATAATTAATATTAACGTTTACAATTTAAAAAATTCTTATCCAAATAAATATTTAAAAAAATTGGATTTGTCACAATTAATCAAGTCATTAATAATAAGAAAATAAATTCATAAACAAATTAGCTGGTGTTGGTACCAGATCTGCTCCATCAAAAAAATTTAGTTTCATGTTTTAGTCATTGTATTTGGGCACATACTACGAGGTGATGTAAGTGAATGTTTGAAAACAAAAGGATTTTTTTTTCAAGCATGGGCTCATTTACGAAAACCTCCTTTAGTTTTTCAACAAGTGTCATGGTTTGGAAGAGTCGAAAGGATCTTTACAGCCTATTTTATACAGGTTTAAACAATAAATTATTTCATGTTTTTGTCATTATATTTGGGTTCTATTTCCAAATGATTGGAGAATAAGTTGTAAAAACCAAGGGATTTGTTTTTCAATAATGGGCTTATATACAAAATCGTCTCTCCATTTTCACACAACTATCACATCTTAGGAAATATAGATGGTTCTTTGAGACCATTTTTCTCAGAATTTGACCCAATTCATCTTCTACAAAAACATTTAGTCAAAAATAAAATGTTGATTCCCCAAGAGTCACGTGGAAGAGGAATTTGAGTATGTTGATCATACTGTGCTTATTTGTAAGGGAACGAATACAGTCTCTATTAAACATATCAAGGAAGCTGGTGCATGATAAAAAATCAATATAACCATTAATGCAACATACAAGGATCAATAATTAAGGGTCAAATTGCATCCCAAATTTCCAGGAGCTTGCTGAGAATATTATGGTAGTATTTAAGCATTCCAAGGATACGAGTAGCAAAATATTTTCATGGAAAATATCAAAAAGCTATAGGGTCAAGCATAGCATGAAAGGATTTGTCAAAACAATTATTGAATTCAAAGGGTGCCTAAATCCTGTAGGTTTCAACAACACAACCTTTGTTAAAAGCAAAGGTTTTAATGATAATTAATGGTTTTAAAAGATTCACGGGAGCATATTTATCATCTTCAACACCCGTTCCAGCCATTTGGTAGCTTGAGATTGAAGGGAGAATGAAGATATGCCATGGTAAAAAGAGTCTTCACAAATCAAGGAATTACAAGAAATTACAACAGTTGTCGTCTATTATAATTACACATAATTTCAGTTATGTTACATTTTGGGTAAAAGTAGATCTTCGATCCCTTTTGATGTAACTGTACCCGATGTTTAAGCGATTTTGATCCATTAGTTTGGATCTGATATTTTATATTGTGTGTGTGTGTGTGTATATATATATATATATATATATATATATATATATATATAGTAAAAGAAACAATATGCAAAAAGGAGGGGGTTCCAACCAAGAGGATGAGAGTGTAGTAGGAAGGATGGAGAGCGAGTGAGCCAGATACTAGAAGGTCTGAGACTTTTTCTCTGTAAATTTTTGTTGAATACCTATAATGTGAGCTGAGATTTTATTTATTGTGAGATTGGTTTAAAATTTCTTTAAATATGGATGTTATTCGGTTTTGTTTAAACTGGTTTTGGTCATGGATTCTTTCATAATGATGTTTTCTTTATGAATGCCCATGCTTTAATTTAATATGCTAGATTCGATGTTTGGAACGTCTTTGTGAATAAGGTTCTTTATGTTAAGATATGTTGAAATGGTTTGTTCCCTATATTAACAATCAACTTGAACCATACTCATCACTATAATTCTTGTTTCAGTC
The DNA here is from genome assembly GCA_027924585.1 of Larix kaempferi. NCBI lineage: Eukaryota > Viridiplantae > Streptophyta > Pinopsida > Pinales > Pinaceae > Larix > Larix kaempferi. Next base: position 6,284,437 of record BSBM01000899.1, read on the forward strand.
CAGCTACCCAATGTTTTTTATAGAGCCCAATGCTTTCAGTTGGCTTATTATTTCTATTTCCGTAATATTCTCTTTACTCCATTGCACCAACTACATACCAATTCAAATTCAAGCAATCATTTTTCCCTAAGCATTAAGATGTGCTAGCCATGCTCTCTGTGGATCTTTCAACACTAAAACCTGGAAATATATTTTTTAATTTATTTGAACTTTTCAATTTATAATACAAATTTGAAATTTGTCTAATAAAAAAAACCCACTATTTTAAGTTTAACCTTTTTATTTTCACCATGAATAATATAATTTTAACTTATTTAATATAATTTTTAATAATAATGTATTTTTTATTTTCACTCATTATTTGTGAATAAAATCATGTACTCTTCTAGAAGGAAACATACATTCTTATCCTTTATTTATAATTTTCATTTCAATATACTCTTGTTTAATATATACTAAATAATGTTCCATATAATTAGGTGAAATCCATAAAAACAAAAAAACAAAATTATTGTATATTTATAAACTCAACCCTTATTTAAAATAAATTAAAGAAGATAACATTTTATTTAATTTCTTTTAAATCAAAGCCTATTTTTTTTTAAATGATGGTTTATTGTTTGTTAGAGGTATACATCCATCGGGAGAATGCCAATACTTGATATTCCAGAGAATTAAGTTATTTTAGAGTTACAATCATTACATAATCAAAGTCAGCTCCCAAGGAGAAAGTGTCACAAAGCTAGATTTGAACCCAGGTGGGGAGGATAAAAACACTCCTCCCAACCAACTGATCTACACTCAATTGACAAATCAGGAGCTATTATTGTATATTTATAAACTTAACCATTATTTAAATTAGATTAAATAAAATAACCTCTTATTTAATTTATTTTAAATCAAGGCCTATATTATATAAGGATCTGAGTCACAGTGGCCTTATCACTCAACTTAATGTGGTGAGACTTTTCCCTATTTTTGTTCATGATCAAGCTGCAAATGATTTAGGGAGAGAAGTGTCCTTGGAGGAAATAGAGGCAGTCCTTAAAGGATTTTCCAAGGACAAGAGTCGAGGGCTGGATGGCTGGATAGTTGAAATTTTTCTCCACTTCTTTGATGTGATGGGGGAAGACCTTCTGAAGATGGTGGATTTTTCTCGCACTGAGGGTTACATTTTTTGCGGTCTTAATTCTACATTTCTCACTCTTATTCCAAAGAAAAAGAAGCCTTCGAATTTTGGCGATTTTAGACCAATTGCATTATGCAACTTGGCCTATAAATTGATATCTCAGATTATATGAAACATATTGAAGCCAATATTGGCTGATAACATCTCTACTGAACAATTTGGCTTTCTAAAAGACCATCGGATTCTCGATGCCATCGACATTACCCAAGAGATCTTACACTCGGTCAAGAAAAATAATAAGAAGGCTTTGCTACTCAAGATGGATCTTGAGAATGTGTATGACATAGTTGAATGGACGTTTCTGCATCAAATTCTTATCCAAATTGGCATCCCTTTGTTGGTAGTTCATTGGATTATGGCTTCTGTATCCACTGCCAGTATTGCATTTTTTATAAATGGGGCTCCATATGATTTCTTTAAGATCACTTGGGGATTTCGATAGGGCTGCCCATTATCTCGATCATTATTTCTTCTAATCATCGAGGGAATGAGCAGGTTGATTAGTAAGGTAAAAATATGAAGGAAGAATTATAGGTATAAGGAAGAATGTGAGATGAGATTTTAGTTATTGTGAGATTGGTTTAATTTTTTTTTAAATATGGATGTTATTCGGTTTTGTTTAAACTGGTTTTGGTCATGGATTCCTTCATAATGTTTTTTTCTTTATGAATTCCCATGCTTTAATTTAATATGCTAGATTCCATGTTTGGAATGTATTTCTGAACAAGGTTATTTATGTTAAGATATGTTGAAACTGTTTGTTCCCTATATTAACAATCAACTTGAACCAGACTCGTCACTATAACTCTTGTTTTAGTCTAGTTACCCAATGTTTTTTACAAAGCTTGATATTTTCAGTTGGATTATGCTTTCTATGTATGTAATATTCTCTTAACTCCACTGCACCAACCACATACCCATTCAAATTCAATAAATCATTTTTCCATGAGAATTAAGATGTTTTAGCCATGCTCTCTCCATAGTCAGAGTGCATCTTTTAGTGCTAACATCTTTTGGCACCGTTGTCGGCGAACGAAAGGGAATATTATCTTCTTTGGGAGAATGAAAAATGATCAGATCCTTCTCTTGATGGTGGACAAGACTAGGACACTAGCTTGACTGCATTTTTCTACCTGGAGACTCCAACTTCATCATAGATGAATTTAATGGGGACTCCACTGGTTTGAAATGGATAAGATTCTTGCTCATACGTATGCATTTTGTGGTTTCTCAAGTATATATGGTTTTCCAAATCCTGTACCTGATAGAGATTGATGGGAAGGTTCCCTTCCCATATTTGGAGGAGAATATTGGAAAATACCAACTGAACACTTGCTAGATTTCCATGATTTTATTCATCGTCTTCAAATCGTGCATGAGGATGTTCAGATCAATATTTTCAGCTATTCATTGGAGGGAGCAACTCAAGATTGGTGCAGATCTCTTTCAGCTACAAGTGTCAATTCTTTGAAAGGTTTTCATGTAGTCTTTCATTTTTTTTTGCAAAGAAAAATTTTCAGTTGATTTCCTTTATCAACAATGTTGTTATGAATTCGATTTGTTGAGTAAAAGATCAGATAGTCATATAGATTATTCTCTTGTTGAAGAGTATGTTGTAGTAGAAGACATGTTTCATGATGATTAAAAGGTTGATACTCTTCAAAATTATATGCTTTCCCACAAATATGAAATAGAAGTGGATAATCAATATGTTGAAAGTTCACATGCTCTAATTGTTTCTGATTATTATGAATCTGATGATCTATTTGATCTAGCTAGAAGTCACGAAGATCAACTGTCTTTTAGTGAGATGGCACTTGAAATTAGTGAAGGTAGTCCACAACAAATTTCATATTTGTAGACAAATGAAATTGGTAGCGATAATGAAGAAGAGAATATGAAAAAACAATTTAATCTCCATATGGAACAACATTAGGAAGAGGTATTTCTTTATGGCTTTCATGACCCTATTGTTGATTATCTGGAGTCTTTGAGAAATTAAGATGTCAAATCATTATTGTCAATTGAATGCTGGTTTTGTTCTATTTTCAAACTACACTTTTGTATGCCATGGGTTCCTTCATTTGTCTCATCCAGATTAAGAGTTTCACCAGTTAATCAATTTTTTGCATGCCTTCATTGGAAGCATGACTTTACTTGATCAAGCAATAACACAGTTTATTAGATGTAGAAAGTGTAAATAAATAATAACACATTTGAGCATCCAACTTTCAGTTTGAATTTAGTTTGCAAGTGGTTCTTAGTGATATGCAGTAGAATGACTAATTTAAATAAGAATCCAGCCCAATGGACCACTGGTGTTTCTTATTGTCAGTAGCATAGTAGCTTCAGTTTGTAGAACAAGGTCCTTTCATATCTTGATGAGTAGTGTAAATTGCAGCTTTGGTTCATAATTAAAAATAGGCATGAGAAGATGCAGATGTCAAATATTGTTTCATGAACAAGGAAAATGGTCTACATGTTCTTGGAGCCTCGCAAGGAGGACTCCATCCTCATCCAGAGCCAGATGTTGGTACCCGATCTACTCCATAAAAAAAAAATAGTTTATTGTTTTAGTCATTGTCTTTGGCCACATATTACGAGGAGCTGGAAGTAAATGTTTGAAAACAAAAATATTTTTTGTCAAGAACGGGTTGATTCACAAAAACCTCCTTTAGGTTTTCAACAAGTGTCATGGTTTGGAACAATTGAAGGGATCTTTACAGCCTATTTTATACAGGTTTAAACAGTAAATTATTTCTTGTTTTGGTCATTATTTTTGGGTGCTCTTTCCGAACAATTGGAGAATAATTTGTAAAAACCACGAGAGGTTTTTGCCAATAATGGACTTATATACAAAATCCTCTCTCCGTTTTCACACAAATATCATGTATTAGGAAATATAGATGGTTCTTTGAGACCATTTTTCTCAAAATTTTGCCCAATTCGCCTTCTACAAAAACACTTAGTCAAAAATCAAATGTTGATTTCCCGAGAGTCACCTGGCAGAGGAGTTTGAGTATGGAACAAGCCCACAAATTTGATCCCCAAAAGTGTTACAACAAGACCGCGCTAGTGGGGAAAACCCAAACCCATGCATGCACCTAAGGCAGCAAGCACACACCATTAGGTTCGGTACCGAACCGGGGCACATGCGCGTTTTTAGCACGTATGTGCAGAAATGCACGCATGCACCCCTATTCAGGTAATAAAAAAAGCAAAGCAGATTTTTTTGCATTGTTTGCATTCCGGCCGAGTGTGAATCAACCACCGCGTGCGTGAAGCTACAGCCAACCAAGTTCAGCATTTCCACTAAAAAACCATCATCATCCATCCACCAATTTCATTGGATAGGTAAATTACATGTTGTTTTTCATTTTATTCATTGTTTTTTTTATTAAATTTGTATAGTTCCCAAATTATCAAAATAATAGAGAAATTTTCAATTGCAGAGTGTAAACCCACACAATGAATGAAAAAAATGTTATCAGGGAGTCCAGTGGAACACAAGAAGACACTAATCTTGGAACCAATGAAAACCCTCAACAAAATTCAAATGCTCAAGAAAATCAAAACCCCCAACCAAATTTTGACTAAGATGACTTGATCCATTATGTAAATGAATTTAGAGTGCACACTCGATATTTAAGAAACACAGGGGAACCATCTCGAGTGTCTCTTTCCACCTCAATTGATAGCTCAATTGAGTCCCTCCTCCATGCACATCGCCAATTGACTAACATGAATGAATATAGAGCTAGGATGTGGGAGTATTATTCCATCGGAATTTCCAAGGAGAAAATAAAATATTTGAATATTACAAAGGCCCAGTTGTACAGTATGTTCACCAATCCAAGAACACAACAACCACCAGAGATTAGAAATCCATGTGTCTGCATGGATTGGTGTCATTTCCAACCATGGAGGGACAATTGGATGCATAGGTGGTTCATGGTTTACAAGAAACCTCCCTGCAATAATAGGGAGGTTCCACAGTACTTACTTAGGAAAATGTGGGGTGAGTTTGCACTCGATTTACATGTCAACTATTTTGACATAACCGAGCTCCAGGGTTTTGAGCGTGGCTCTGCCCAAGATCGACGTGCTACTAGGAGGAACCCAGTGAGAGGGCCACCAGCTCCTAGGCGCGAGCCCAACCCCTCTCCCATGCCACAACAGTTACCCCACAAACTTGATCAGATCGAGGGCACGATGAGGAAAGTTGCATGGGGACTACTTAGACACATTTTCTTTGTAGCAGCTACTACAGTGGAGAGACAGGATGACCCTGATAGAGACGCAGGTGCATGGTGTTCATGACAGAGTCAGGATAGAACTATCATCGATGGTATCCATGTTGGGAATTCTAATTCAACGGGGACAATGCCACATCTTTGTCCCCATTGCAGGCACACTTTCCCTAGCTCAATCGAGGGCTGCTATATGGAGCAGATTAGCACTTTTTTTAATGTGTTTTCAATCGTCACTTGATAATTTGCAAAATAATTTTAAAGTATTTGTGCTTGACTTAAACTATTATTTCAATGTACAACTATTTAGATATGAGATGTCCTTATGGGAGAATGTAACATCTCCCAACGTGTATGTAGCAATGGCAGCTACAACTGAAATTGCGGCAACTCACATAAAGGTATTTTCAGTACCCCACACAATATTGTTACTACTTATGAAATTTCTATTTTTATGTATTTATATTTATGACATACATGATGATAGTTTGTACAATATTTTTTAATATTTTGATTGACTGAATAATTACTTGTTTAATATGTTTATGACATACATGCATTCTGGTGACCAAAGGTATGCATGGACCACGATGACCAGTCATCTCCACCAGGTGTCGATAGATCACCATATAAACAAGTACAATGTGTATTTAAAAGCACGCTTTTAATTTGAAATGCTACGACATCCTATGGTTTAATTTGATTTTTTTTTACTAAACTATGATATTACAAATTTCAATGTAGGGGCCGCCAACAGCTGCAGGTCACTTTAGTCCCATGTTTCAACCCTCTCCCATGATTCGCCTCCCTCTCTTCCATCCAAACACCTCCCTCCATCCACTCCCTCCATTCCATCCACCCTCCCCTCTCTGTCCATACTCCCCCCTCTGTCCATCCTCCCCCATTCGTCCATGCCCCCCATCTATACATCCTCCCCCATTCATCCACACCCCCCGTCTATCCATCCTCCCACATTCGTCCATAACCCCCCTTCCATCTAGCTTCCCCCCTTCATCCACAACCTCCCCTCTATCGAGGAACACCCTCCCATTCACCAAACCTCAACATACCCCTATCCCTTTTGGGTCGATACCCCCTATTGTACAGCCAGTAGTGGTTCATTGTCCACAACGTCCTCTTCCACCCCATACCACCATGTCCTTTTCCACCATATCATCTCCAGTTCCCGCCATTATTGTGGCAACTACTATTCCATTATCTTCCAATGTATCTACTGTGGTTTCACCCATAGTTGTTGCATCTACATCTGCACCGCCCCCCATGACTGCATCAGAGAAGGTTGTCCAGCCAACTGCTCCACCTGCTAGCATAGAATCCCACCCATGTCCATTGCAGGAGGTGTTCATGGTGAGAATGAAGTTAATTTATGAAAATGCTTTGATGCATTAACCAAAATTAATTTAAGAAATTATTATTTTTCAATGAAATGATTGTTGTAAATGTTGCAGGGTTGAATTGTTGAGAGACTCAACATATTCAGGACACCTTCCTCTTGTCTCCCAATCGCATTAGCGGTGATTTATTTCAGATTTGAATTGTACATTCATTTTATAAATGTGGTAAATGTTACAAATGCTTGAAAATGATGGTGTCTTATGTCATTTGTTTCAGAGCATGGAGAGACGGTCTACTCCTAGACGGAAGAAGACCCATGATTCCAGTAGCACGAAGAAGAGAAAGATCGATTTTGGAGATGCGCCTGGGAGTGACTGGGGTGGTCACAATGCTTGACACACCATGTTATATACATTATCCATGATGTGGCACCTTGGGAACCAGTTTCCATGTACTTTGTATCTATGGCACGAGTTTCCATGTATTTTGGATCTACGACACGAGTTGTCGGATTTTGTATAGGGCATGAGTTGCCATGTATTTTGGATCTACAACACGAGTTTTTGGATTTTGTATAGGGCATGATTTACCATTGTATGTACATTGGGAACCATGTTCCACTATATGTACAACGAAAAGTATTTACTTTATATATGGATTATAATTTAGGCAAGGGATTTTGCTACATAATAGGGTTTCATTGTGATTAGAAGACAAGCTAGGGTTTTTAGGATAGACTCTCGTGTTTCTAGGACAGGCTCTAAGCTCTATGGTTACTAGCTTAATGTTGAACTCCACTATCATGACAAGATTGTCACCAACACCATGTCCACTACCACAATCACCATAAAGCCTCATCATCCTCTTGCTCGTGCTGCCACCATCATCATCCCCATCAATAATCCGTCATCCACCATCAAACTAATGCACTTTGTCTCATTGTCACCATCACCACATCTATCCTCACGCCCATTATCACCATCGTCATCATTGTACTCATTGTCACCATTGTCATCATCATGCTCATTGGAGTCTAGGCCATTTGGCCTCTTTGTTTATGTATTTTGGGTCAGATGTGGATTGCACTTGATTTGTTTTTAGTGGTATGCACCCTTGCTATATACATGTAAAAAACTTTGCATATAAGTGTATAATTATTTGGATTCAAAACTAGGGTTTTTAGGTTAGGCTTTGGGTTTCTAGGGTTTTCCCATATACACTTGATAGAGACACTTTCAACCATGAGTGTCTCTATCAAGTGTCTATGGGAAAACCCTAGAACAGATGTGGAGTTGGAAAAAAGGATTCGATCTGGGTCGAGAACTTATGTAGTTCCCCTTTATGTGTAGACTCAGTGAGACAACGTGGGGTTCTTTTTTTCATTTGAACTTTCCAAGATGGTAGGCATGGGGTAATACAAATATATATATATATATAATAAGAAATAAAATATAAATTAAATAGTAATACTAATATCTAATTTTTGTTGATATTTGGTCTTGTGAAGGAAAGGAAACAGACCAAGATTGAAAACCAAACTAGAATAGGGACAAGGAGTTTTGAACTTAGCCTCATTAAATATAATTTTGAACTCGACATTAAAAGACTAATTGAAGATATAATTTAATTTGAATTCCACAATAAGGATCCATGTTGATGAAAGAGATTGGCCATAAGTTGATTGCTTATGGATCTATTATTGTATTAAAAAGATGAAAGTTCTAAAGAAATCTCGCATTCCTTTTGGGCCCTCGCACGAAGTTGAGGGACCTCTTTCATATGTCCCTTTTCCACTTGGCATAATGCAAAAGTAATCATACAGAATCCATGGAAAATGAAATACCTAACTAGTTTATTTATTTTACTTGATAATGTTGTTTTGATGAAGGAAAATAAGATGATCATGGTCCTATGTTTGTAAAAACCATGGATTATCCTCATATGAAAATGTATTTAAAATTGAAGGTAATTGATTGATACAAACTATGATGCAATGGTTGTTCATTGTGATTTGGAAAGTATTCCCCCATAACTTGATGGAAAAGGTGCATGGTGAATTTGATCTAACAAAAATAGCAAGGATCAGAGGGATATCATCGATGAAACATCGCCTCCATTTTTTATTTGGAACTTTGAATTCTTAAAAATGACATTAATTACTCAAAATGCAAATATAGTGGAACACTAAGGAGTTGTTAAATGACATGGCACACTAAGGACATAGAAAGATACCAAGGGTGTAGTGTGATAGGTTTTATTTACGCTCTTTGAATGTCTAGTTCTAGAATCAAAATAAAAAAAATTCAAAGTTGACCCCGATGTACAAAAATTGCACACTCCCTTACTGAGCAAAACCCTAGTTCCCAAAATCGTCCTAAAATATGACATATCTGCCATGGGACAGGAGGAGAGGGGCACCGCTAGCGCTATCCCGATGTCCTAAATCCAGTGGTGTTGACAGTTTTTCGATCTGAGCCACGGTCATCATTATATGGCTCTTTCCAGCTCGCATCCCAAAGTCCTTCGGGGACACATGTTGGATATCTACCGAGGCATATAATTCCAACCGTGCAACAAAAATGGGTTCCAAGAAGTCCTGCAAGTGTATCTAGGAAGGTTCCAGTTGATAACGCTAGCCTTAAGTCCCCGATCAACGATTTTGCAAAGTTGACCCCTATGTGCAAAAATTGCACACTCCCTTACTGAGCAAAACCCTAGTTTCCAAAATGGACCTAAAAGATGACACCTGGGCGATGTGACCGGAGTAGAGGGGAACCCCTACCACTATCCCGATGTCCTGAATCCAACGGATTTGATGGTTTTTTGATTAGAGCCACGGTCATAATTCTATGGATCATTCCAACTCGCATCCAAAAGGCCTTCAGGGACACTTGTTGGATACCTGCTAGGGCCATAGAATTCCAACTGTGCAACAAAACCGGGTTCCAGGGATTCCTGCAAGTGTTTCTATGGATGTTCCAGTTGGGCATGATATCCATAAGTCCCCATTTGATGATTTTGCACAGTTGACCCCATGTACGAAAATTACACACTCCCTTACTAAGAAAAACCCTAGTTTCCAAAATGGGCCAACAAGTGACACCTGGGCCATGGGACCGAAGGAGAGGGGCACCCATAGAACTATTCCGATGTCCTAAATCCAATTGAATTGTTTGTTTTTCGATCCGAGCCACGGTCATCATTCTATGGCTCATTCCATATAGCATCCAAAAGGACTTCACGGACACCTGTTGGATACCTACCAGGGCAATAGAATTCCAACCGTGCAACAAAACTGGGTTCCGAGGAGTCGTGCAAGTGTGTCTAGGAAGGTTCTAGCTGGGAACGCTAACCATAATTCCTCGAACCTACAAGTGATGATGTGGAAAGTATGATGATGTGGCATGTGTGATGAAGCTGAAAAGACAAAGTTTAGTAAGTTTCTGAAACTTTGAAAATTAACTAAGTATGGAAAAAGTAGTCAAAACTACTCTAAGAGAATGCCTGCCATAATTCATGGTTTGAGAAAAATGCACGCACCATCATATCAAGCTAAAGATTTTTGAAGTTTCTATCTAGTCATGGTCTCATTTCTCCATAAGCATGTCTGAGGAGAAAGGTATAAGTCTTTCAAAATAAGGTTTTGGGATAAAATTTGGAGAAGTTGTTGAAAATGGCTAAGTGTTGGAAAACTAGTGCAGGTGGCCTTGGGAAAATTCCCACCATAATTCAAGGTTTGAGAAAAGTTCATGCACCATCATATTAGGATATAGCTTCTTGAAGTGGCTATCTAACCATGGTCCCATTTTCCCATAAGCATGTATGAGGAGAAAGTTATAAGTCTGCCAAAATAGGGTTTCAGGATAAAACTTGGATAAATTCTTGGAAATCGCTAAGTGTTGGAAAATGCGTCGAGGTGGCCTTGGGAAAATTCCCTCCAAACCTCATGGGATAATGATAAAAATTATATGGAACTATCATGCTCTAGCTTTTCAATTAGGTTATCTTTCCATGGTCTTAGTTTTCACAGAAGGTGTTTGATGACAAATTTAACAGCCTGCAAAAACAGGGTTTCCGGTTGCTTTTACACCAAAGTAGCAAAACTGCCTAAGTGGTGTCAGGGAAATGCCCGCCATAGTTTGTGGGTTGAAGAAAATTCTCGCACCATATGGTCATCCTATGGGTTGTTGGTTTTTCTATCTAACCGTGTCCTCATCTTGTTTTTGGAGTTCCCGAGGAAGAAGTTATGGATCTGCCAAAACAATGTTTCAGGCAGATTGGAACAAGTCTAGGAAAGTGCAAAAATTGTCTAAGTGTAAAATCACTGGTAATTCCTGAAGTGACCTAAGTAAAATTCCTTCCATAATTCATAGGTTAAGGAAAATTCCCGCCCCTTCCTGTCAGGCTATACCTTGTTGAATAGGCTATCTAACGATGGTCTCATTTCTTCAAAAGAGTGCTTTATGACAAAGTTATAGGTCTTCCAAAATAGGGGCTCAGAATAAACTTTGGAGAAATTCTGAAAAATGGCTAAGTGTTGGAAAATTGGTACAGGTTGCCTTAGGGAAATGCCCTCAGTACATCATAGGAGAATGATAAAAAATATCTGGAAGCACCATCCATTCAATAAAATTTGATCCGCATGCAAAGGCAGGATGTAATGCTTACCTTGCTTCATCCATTCAATACAATTTGATTTTCATCTATTCCTTGCAACAATCCCAACCTATAGACACTCATAATTTATGTTTCTAGGTAGATCCACATGTAAAGAAAGGCTATAATGACTTGCTTAACCCATTCTAAACAACTTTTAATTTATATATGGTTTCAATATATAGGAAAACAACTACAGGGCTTTCACAACAATGATTAAATCCCCAATGGTTATAATTGTATGACCTCTTATGTGGGGTGTGCACTTAGGGATTTAAGCAAGGAAAACTCTCATTTCATCTCCTTAGCAACATTTACCTAGCGATTTTTCATATGTATCAACATTTGGGAGCCAAACAACCTGAAGACATGTCCTATATGGTACTTTCAAAGCTCCTTTATGCATGTGTAGGAGCCGACGGACCCGAGTCCGCTTGCCAGTTTGGGTCCTGTGACCCCAGAGAAATTCCTCAAAGTGTCCCTGAATGGTCCCGAGGTGCCCGACGAAAATCCTCGTAGCAAAAAAACAGACTCCGATCGCAAATCTGTCAATTCCAGTTTGGGGGGGACCCTAGCTTAAACTCGACGTCCCAGATCCATAGGATCATAATCGACGGATTTGCGATCAAAGTCACGATTTTGCTACTGCACACATTTTCATCGAGCACCGTGGGGCCACTCAGGGACACATTGAGGATTTCCTCTAGGGGCACGAAACCTAAATCGGCGAGCGGAATCGGGTTTCATTGGCTCCCGCATGTGCACGTGTCCATTGTGGACGTGTTGACGATGGCGTTGCACACCCGAGAGCCTTTGGATGAGAAATGACCCCCTTGAGCAATATTGGCATGGCCTTCACTGAGCAAAACGCTATCTACAGAGATGGCACAATAGAACCATTTCTGAGACTTCAAGGAACCATTTGGGGGGGACCCTAGATGAAGCACAGTGTCCCGTATCCATAGGAATCAATAGATTCACGATCAGAGTCACAGTTCTTTTTCTACGGGAATTTTCATCGGGCACCCCGGGACCATTCAGGGACACTTTAAGGAATTGCTCCGGGGTCACAGGACCCAAATGGGCGAGCGGACTCGGGTTCGGTCAACTCCCGCATGTGCATAAAGGAGCTTTAAAACTACCATATAGGACATGTCTTAGGGATGTTTGGCTCCCAAGTGTTGATACATATGAAAAATGGCTAGGTAAATGTTGCTAATGAGATGAAATGAGGGTTGTTCTTGCTTAAATCCCTAAGGGCACACCTCACACAAGAATTCATACACTTATGACCACATCATGATGCTCCCTAAGCTATTGAGACAATATTGAGAATATGTGAGCCGTTATAGAGTAACACCTTTGACCTCCTAATGTTATGTAAAGACATAAGAAATTGTTTTACCATAATTCAATTAGAGACGATATGCCATAACACTGGTACCAACTCGATGTCCCCATTATTATATGGCATATAGAAAGGTAGGCTAAGTAGATTGAAGGTAGACCAGAGGTATCTTTGGGCTGGTTGGTAGTGCCTCTATCAAGTGTCTCGAGCCATGGATAATTCCTTAAAGAATAATAGTTGATCTCTAAATGGTATCATTTGCCTTTAATTGTTGATCTCGATGCAATAAGTAGGTTGTGGACATTAGGTATGGGTCTTGGGACCATGAACATGTTGAGTGGAGGAAAGATATGCCTTATGCCGTAAACAAGGATTCTATGCATTTAGGACCAAGAATGATGTGTCAAATCACAACACATATAGGATCGAGGGATATTTGGCCTTCATATGAGCATATTCAAATATGATTAGGATTTTATGAACACCAAGTGTTGGTGTTGAAGGCCTAGATATGACTGTGAATATTTATCTTATTGGTGAGGATATGGACACTATTCATAGGTTTTGAACAAGAGCAAGAAAGGATCTTTCAAAACAACAAATAGGACATGTCTTAGGGTTGTTTGGCTTCCAAGTGTTGATACATACTTCATTAGGATATTTTGAGAACCATTTATGGATATGAGGGCCTTGTACATGGTTGGTAGGAGGACTGCAAACCTTAATAAAAATAAAGCTTCTAAGGGAAGGGAAAGTTCAGGTTCAAACTTAGAGGTGTATTAATTACATAGGTTCACAACAATGAAAGAGGCCTCAAATGACAAGGATATGTTTAGCCTACAATAAATGATATGGGTGCAACTAGGATTATTTTACCACTCAGTATGGGTTTTATGGCACTAAGCATGGTCAAACGATGAAACCTTGACCTTAGGCTCTAAAGTAAGTTTCCAAGGATAGGGAAAATGTGAATCCTTAACCAACCACATAATATTGGTCTAGTATAACTTAAATATTTGAATGCAAATATGGAAACCATTATTATGTTTTGAGATTTATGGGTGGACCTCAAATCCATAAACATGATTCGAAGAGGGAGACCAAAATATCAAGGCTATAAATATGTAGTTATGTCTTGGGACCAACGATCAATTTGATGCGTCATTTGTAATGCTTCAGGGCATCATTCATGAACCTTGGTCCCTAGAAGGTGCCTTTAGAGCCTAATGCATAATTCAAAATTCAAAATATTTGAAAGTGATATTTAGGTGTGTAATTGTGTTTGAAAATATGATGTTGTGTGTTATTTTCTACTAATATTTGTATGGTTTTCTTTGTCCAAGTGTGTATGTAAATCTTTGCCTATGTGTGTTTTTTCTAACATGTAAATTTTGTATATGTGCATAGATATTTGCATGTGTGCATGTATTTTTCATATGTTTATGTATAGATATTTTTTATGTGTGTAGGTTTTTATAGTGTAAATATATATGTATCTGTACATCTTTCATATGTGTGCAAATATAAGTGTGTGCATATAACTTGTGTGTGTAAATGACTACGGATGGTAGGTACACAAGGGGGGTGTCTAGGGGTAGTAGGTACACAAGGGAGCTATTGCCCAATGCCTATCAAATTTTAGTGCATCTATGTGTCTCATTGTGATTTGTGAATGACAAATGTGTACTCATTGATGTGTATTGATTCTAATTTCTATTGAATATTATGAAATTTTATAATATAAGTTGAGTTTTCAATCTTGTTTAAATGTATGTGAAGTTTTCCTAAACGAATGGAAACTTTAATTGGAATGGTTGGTGTAAAACATCAATGTATTGTAATAGTAACTTAATCATAACTCAAACATCAAATAAATGATATAAGATAATGATATCAAATAAACTATCTAACATGAATAACATTAGACATGCATGAATAAACAATCATACGACTATACTATGTACCTCAATCAATTAGGCCTTCTGGATCCTCTCCATTTTTAATTGTCTCAAACAACCTCTCGTTCTCTTCATGAGGTAGTAAGTAGCGTACCTTGTTTGATGTCTTCGTTGACATTGTTTGTAGTTGGATGTTTGTACGAACGAGCAAATGTGTAAAGTGATACACCTGTGAACCTAGTCTATAATCTGTGTATGTGTAGCCAATGCTCTTTGGTCCATTTCCATCTAATGTAAGATATCCCTCCTAAATAACCATCGAGCCAGTCAGGAAGGTAATTCCTTCACTATCGGTTAATGATGCGAGGAGGGTTTGCTTCCCCTGGATGCATTGTGCCAACCAATAATTCATCCGAATTTCACTATCTATTGGGGAAACAACTGCGTAGACGTGTCTTGCAAAAATGCATTTTACGGTCATATTCCAACAAGTAGTGGTTTGATAACTTGGATAATTACAAAAACAAGTAGGGAACTAGGATATGCATGTAGAAATGTTTACCTGGTTGTACAAGATCAGATATATGATCATATTCATTCGAAATAGAGGATTGGCCTTCCTATAACTTGATTATTTCAAAACCTACACATGGGTCCACTGCAAGTGATACAGGATCCCATTCATTAACCCAATCCATTGGTTCACACTCATCCCACTCACAACTACTGCAAGGGTCACAAAAGCAAGCAAGTTTCCATGTCCATATTTCAAATAAGGGATTGTTTGAGCTTTGAGTGGAATGAAATCCACGAGTGCCTTGCACAGTACTACAACTATAAGAACAAAATCGATATATATCAACCACATGCCAAAAATTTCTGACAACATGTCTTCTACCTGTTGGTATCTGCTGCTCTATGGTTCAATCTGAAATTTTTGCATAGCACCATTGAACTATGGATTCTGCATCTTGAATATGAGGGTTTGTCATGCACCTAGTCTCCTCCCTTTGTAGGGAAGTTTTGAGACATGCTCCAACCCCATCATGCTCTCCCTTTCCATGCTCGGTCTCAAAATAGTTCCATATATGCAGCACATCATAATTCTTGTGAAAAATCCTCAACCACTGGAATACATGTGCATTTTTTAACTGGCCTACAGAACTATTTGACCATATCCAATGTTGATCCATCTGTATACCTTTCTTCTTCAGCTGATCATAGAATGTTTTGAAGCAATGTTGCACATCATCCAGGTCATGGAACCTGTCATCACTGATGTAGAAGTTGGTATCTTTCAATATTATTCTCATGTCATTGTTTCTCTCTGGTGTGTGCCTATACGTGATATGGACCATTATGCTAACTTGGTCTGAATGGTAGTATTTACTTCAAATCTCATTACGTGGTTGCAAGGTGTAGTTTTCAACAAAGTCCATGTTGATGTATATGTAACTTTGGAATGTATTTCACATATATGTATATTGTGTTCCTATAGAGATGTTATTATTCCTCTATACGAAGTGTCGTCATTTATATTGTAAGTGTTGTGTAACATCCCTCAATTTTGACCCCAATTATTATTATCATTAATATTATTATTATTGTAATTGTAATCATTCTGGTGAGGATCTCAAGGCCAAGGCCCCACCAAAGAATGATGTGTGTTATGGTATCTACTTACTTAAATTGTAGACCTAGGTCATTAAAAGTTATGAGTGTCGTCGTAAGCACTTAAGTTAAGTTATCGGTTAAATCCTAGTATAGGATACCAAAGACACCTTTTAGTTTCCGAAAGGCGGTGAAAGGATTTCTAAAGACCTAATAATCAACACTTGGATAACTATTTTATCCTAAGTAAGCTATGACCCTAGCTAAGCAAAAAGGAGAGGGGGCATTCATTACTTTAAAGAGACAATTAAAAGATGCATATATCATTAAAATATATATATATATATATATTAGAAGAAGGTTACTCTCCTCATTTTTGACAAACAAAAGAGGAGTGGGATGCATATGAATAATATGTATAATAAGGACAACAAACCATTATTATGGAAGGAAAAAGAAGCTTACTTTATAGATCAGGGTTAGTATTTGAAGTAGAAAGTTATACTTCTAACCTTTGATAAAACTAAAAGGAGTCAATCCTTAATCCCTATAGATTAAAATTGTTATTATTAAAATAACTTATGAGTATATATGAAAAGGATATATATACATATGTCATCTCTGTAGTGATGATAATAATTTGTATACTTATACAATACATTAAAATGATCGACATTATAAACTAATACTATGGCATTTTCAATTATAGAGTTTTAATGGTGAGAATTATTCATTATAGAATTATTATAATGAATACAATTGAAGATCATACATGTAATACATTTGTATATACATGTTATATAATAATACAAACAAAAGTTATCCATTTTCGAAATTGTCATATTTCCAGGTAAGCTGGGGTTAGTCAAGAAGGTGGAGGAGCAAACCAAGGAGAGGTCCTTACAAGTTGTCTCCATCACATGGAGCGAGATGTCGCCTTAGGAAGAGTATGGCTATTAATTGTGTTTATTAGAGAATGAGAGGAATGGCGCACCAAGCACGTAATTAATTTTCTAACCAAGGACTGTTGAGTCCATCCCATATTTTTAGGTTATTGTCTGCATGATGGGGAGCACCACCTTCATGTTATTGTGCCCTTTTTGTTAGCATAGAATGCCATATTCTGCTTGATGACAAATGCCATTTTGTTCCTCTAAACCTTTCTCACCAAACGGCTGCCACTTGTCCCCTTTTATTTCAAAGGAGGTTACCCCACGACTGTCATTTAAAAACTCGGCACCGGTAGCCATCATGACAGATCGGTGGGAAGATGGTGGTAGCTTAAGGTTAAATAAAGAAACAAGACTGGATATTTCGGGGGGATATGGCTTTTGCAAATTGCATATCTCGGAAGTTAAAACGCCGAGAGCAGGTAGACACCTCCACTATTTTCTCGGAGATATGCTACTGCCACATCATTTGTTTTGATGCCCACTATCAACATTTGATTTGCTCAGTAACCCACGACTAACCAGCCGGTTCTCACACTTTCAAAATGGGGAAACCGACCTTCCTTCATTGGGGGGGAATATCGGTTGTTTCTAGAAAGAGATGGCCTGCTCTGGGCGGACTCTCCAAAGAGAGTATTGTCGTTTAAATTTTAATGCTTCATCCTTCCACTTGTGCTGGGGAAATCGACAAGTGTCTTTTGAGGTGGATTCTATATGCATAGCTTAAGGAAGGGGGGCACTGCTGGGCGAGAGGTATTGTAGTCTGAGAGAAGAGGCGCATAATTTCTGGTACAAAGTTTTCAATTATGGTTACATTATGAGCGTGACCGCATAGGAAGGTTTGATGCTGGAAGGCGGAGGAAGAGGTTTGCATTAGATAGGAGGAAGGCGACTTGGGTGAATAAGTTAAATGTCTTTCATATGGTATATAAGAGGAATGCGATTCAAGGTGAGTCACTGTGCTATATATGTGTTAACGCTATCTTTCAGAAAACAAAATAAGACCCGGGTGTCGTAAATCATTCTTTTATTATTATCGTGCTGGTTGTTTGTCCCTTAATGATTTTGTAAATTATTATGGCTGCCATAGAAGTGGTTTTGGAACCCTGGCATACTTCCATGACAAACCTAACCCTTCACTTCCGATGTTTATAATCATACTCTCAAGCGTTGGGTCGATTTCTGCAGTTACTTCTAATTGTTATCTTTCTTTTACCCTACCGTTGATCGACCATTATTTTAGCAGCATCGTTGTAGAACTCGGCGTGCTAATCCCGGTGCCTGAGTAGAATGCTAATGCAAATTTTGTTCCATGGTTTCGTGGATCACTGTGATTGACCAAAATGTTAAATACATTCCTCACGATTTTGCTGATCGTTGTATACCCCATGATTTGGTAATCACTGCGAATTATCAGAATGGTAGTACAGTCCCCATCGTTGCTTAAAAGCAACAACTCAGCGATTGGGTCAGGAGTTGTTTATGATGTAGTATATTATGTAAGTTCGGTGGGTTTTCTGTTTGCATGTTTAGTTCGTGAAACTCTAAGTTTGATTCCAGACTGAATGTTGTTGAAATCATATTATAGTTCTGTCCTGGTTCATACTTTAGATATGCATGGTTGTATTTGTGAGTTTTCGTCAACCCTTGTTATGCACAGTAAATAGTTTCAGCTCCCATTTTATTACATTGACTTTTGTGGAATAGATGTACTGTCTTTGGAACTGTGCTTTAGATACATCGAATTTGATCTATATGAGTGATAGATGCTCTGTCTTCCAAATGGAGCATTGATTGAGGTTCAGTTTTCACCTCTTATGTGTTATTTTTGTTGCTACGTTTTCTGGCATAGTTCCTCTGCCTATGTCATTGCCACGATCCCTGTGATCAATCTCTACTTACAGACCACTGCGATTGCAGCTATAATCTTCGCGTTTGTATTAAGGAACTAGATCACTGTATAATTCCTCATAGTAGCCGACATTTGCTTACAAGCCTTAGATTTATTTGTAATTATACTTATAGCCGGATTTGGTCTCTGCGTCGATGTTTGTGTATAGAACGATTTCCTTGACCATCGAAATTTTATTATTACCTTGTTAAAATTATACTTACAGCAAGTAGGGTGAAAAACCGTAGATCGCTGGACTATCTGTCGAATTTGTGGACGAGAGATTCCTGGTTAAGTTTCCTGTTGATAATGAAACCTCCATTTCTTTCTGATTGTGTTACTACAAAGAATTTTTAGAAGGGACCGAAATCAACCACTATCCACCCTTATCTTGATGTTGCCCATTGTTTTGTATAGATGCGTAATCCCATGCTTAACGTTTAAATATTTTATATATATACCTGGCGATAATCATAATTTTTACTTTGCTGGATTCGTATTACGGGATGAAATCGCATTTGGACTTTTGTAATGGTATTAACACTGGAGGTGTAATTTAGTTTGATGTTAAGTTGTTTGGCTAAGTTGTTATCATATGCATGATAGGAGGTCATAAACACGTTTTGTAATGTAATTAATATGATGAGCACCTAGCTCGTATCGCATCCTTGCATTATAAACGGTATTTTTTTTCTGAAAGTATATTTCGTTAAATATATTGGTTGCCTGGTTGGTTTGTGTATGCACGATAATGGCATCGTTGGAATCAAATGACGGTTTTCTTTTCACACATAGATTTCTTGGTGGATTTATCTTTGAATTGATAGAGTATTTTCCTAGAATCGTATCCCGGCGCAAAGTCTCATATGTCATTGTCGGGACTCCCTCTTCCGGTGTAAAATTTCTTTTAACACACCATTCGTCTAGAATGGTATTCTTGTTAAGTTCTTTCTGTTTTATGCTAGAAAGGAAAGTTCTTTTATATATCGATTATATTTGTGTTAGGTAGAATTTGGGTTAGCCGGACCTTGACCAATTAGAATTCAAGTATGAATGTCTTTATATATGAAAATTCTGTACCATGAGGTAGATCGCAGAGAATGATAATTGATAAGTGTAAATTTTGTTTGAATGGAGTTATGTGTAATGCCCATAACCAAGACAGTTGTAGTTTTGTAGTAATAATGATAACAATCATTATATAGTTAATAGTTCTCTATATTGATGAGAGGGTTGAAGGACTTGAAAGTATGCTCCCTAGGGGGAAGGCTTGAAATAAGTAAGTATTGCGACAAATGTGTCGCAGTGGAAATACACTTCTGGAGTTATATATTTGAATAGAGTAGCAACAATCATGTTGCACATTGTAACCTCCTTGAGGAAAAATATTAATAGAGAATGCACACACCTTTGTGGACTAGCCCGTGTACGGGTGAACCATGTTACCTTGGTCTCCTGTGTTTCTTATGGTGTTCCCCAATGTGACTTTTATGCGTGTGTACTTTCTCTTTTTAGTGAAATTATGATTACTTAGATTTGTTCACATGTATGATTAATATAAGTTGTTAATGGTTGAATTGATGCGTGTTTACTATTTCCTCTTTGTCTTGATATGATTAACTTATAAAAAGATATGCATGCAGTTGAATTGATGCCCTATAGGTTCTATTGCAAGTTTGTATACGTATTAGGATTATATTAAACTTTATGTAAGTTTCAAGTAAATAAAGAAATTCAATGGTAGTTTCCTCACATGAAAAGTTATAAAATAATGTTGGAGTGAATTTATGTATGTACTACATTTAAAGTTAATTACAAACATCACGATGATTACGATTTTTGTGGCATCATATGACTGAACTGTTATTAAACGGGATTAATTGTCAGTAATACACTTCCGCGACAATTAAATATTTGCATTTATTACACGTTAAAAAAAAAAAAATGTAAAATTTTGGGTTCGTGACATATGGTATCAGAGCTATAGGTTACAACTCTCAGGCCTGATGGGCTCAGCATGAAATAAATAGGTATGAAAATTGACTAATCAAATTGTTCTTTTGTTTCTGGATGCATGGGATTTGAATGGACGAGGAGTTAAAATCATCAAGGTTCAAGGGAGTAAATATAAGTAACTCAACATTTGAAGGAGGTATGTTATCCTTGTCGAAAGTTCTCTTTGCTAGAAGAAAGATGTAGGTACGCGCATGATTATCGCGGAATATTTAGTGGAAATAATCTTAGTACATGTGAATGTAATGAATTTTGTATTATGATTTATTAACTCGCTTAACCTTGTTAAAGGGAATAAAAGCACTAGAAATCTCTTATAGGACTGTTGATTCATAAATTTTAAAATTCTTGCTAAGTACTAAACTAGAAGAAATAGATGAGGATAAGGAAAACTTTGTTGAAATAGGTTATTACCTTGACAGAACAAAGGATTATGGGACATACCGACTAATAAGTAATCTCATAGAAGTATCATATATTTTCCGCATTTTATCAAAGTTTACTACGTATGTTACCTATGAGCATCTCTATACTCCAATGAAGTAAGTTTGTTTGATTTAGCGAAGTCAATTAAACACCCTTAAATTCAATGCATGATTGTTAGTTTATATAATGCCACTTCATAAATATTCCTTCGTAGATATGTAGAAGATAATCGGGTAAAAAAAAAAGAATTTGTGAGTAGAAGTGATGGTTACTAATTATTTGATGCATAAGTTATTGAATGAGCATGTATATCATGTTATGGAACTAATGAGTTCAGTTGTTGAACTTTTGAAGCAAGGAAAAATTTTCCTTATACTAACACTTCAGGAGGAGATTTTGGATCACGACCAATGTCATAATCCAAGAGGAACATGGATTATACAACCACTTACATAGAAAAGTTGAGCTAAATCGCTCAAAAGTAAGTAATAATTTACTTTGCATTTTTATTTTTACAGGGCTTTATGGATCATGATTGGTGGTAAGACTTATGATTGATGATGTGTTAACATCAAAATGCATAGACTATGATGGTAAATAGATGAATATATTCATTAAATAGTGTGTGGCCATTTTGTCGCATGTGGAAATACTAAATGATTATTACTAAGTAAAATTCTCAGACTCAAATGAGAAGGTTTGAGAGGAAAATAATATTTTCCTGAACTCAAGTAGAGGCTGCATCTGCACTCACTTACTAGCTGTTGCAGGGTGCAACTTCCCTAAAATTGTGGTCATGTTCCCCATGGAAGTGGAACAGAGCAGGTGGGAAGCTCGTTGAATGTTATACTGACCCAAAAGTCCTAGGCAAACTTTATAACCATCGAATTGAGCAGAGGAAGGGATCATGATTTTTCCTTGTGTTGTTAGAACGGAGCACACAAGAGGCTCTCTGAGGAGACTAAACTTTTTCCTTGTGGTGTTAGAACTGAGCCCACAAGAAGATTCGATGAGGGAAAGCTATGTAATGAGTCGCAGAGTAAGACTGTCATATTTCTGCTGTATGCAGAGGTTTTCCGGCTGAGTTATAGAAGACTCATGTTTTGTATGGAAAGTCTCTACGATTGCAGAAATACATAAAGGATTTTTGTATGGAAAGTATTCACGATTGCAGGAAATACATAAGAGTTTTTGTATGCAAGTCTACATGATTGCGGAAGTACAAAGAGGTTTGGTGATTTCAAAGTACAGTTGAAAGAATTGTTTTATGATATGAGTTAATGATAATGATTGTCTTGTAGTTAGACTACCACATGTATTTATGTGTGAATGTTATGGATGCTAAAGTAAGCAATTATTTCATCAAGGATGAGGATGAATGATAAACATTTGCTATTTTGAAATTTTGTATACTTATGTTATACTGAAAAATACTGAAAATCTTGTACGAGTTGTACAATGTGCAGGTTACAAATGAAGAGATCTTGCTGAAAATCGCAAAGATGTAAAGACGACCAAACCTTAATGACAAAAAGTAAGCGAAAGACGATGAATGGACGCAAAAATATAAATTGTTGAACACCGAGGACGGTGTTATCTTTAAGGGGTGGAGTGTGTAACATCCCTCAATTTTGACCCCAATTATTATTATCATTAATATTATTATTATTGTAATTGTAATCATTCTGGTGAGGAGCTCAAGGCCAAGGCCCCACCAGAGAATGATGTGTGTTATGGTATCTACTTACTTAAATTGTAGACCTAGGTCATTAAAAGTTATGAGTGTTGTCGTAAGCACTTAAGTTAAGTTATCGGTTAAATCCTAGTATAGGATACCAAAGACACCTTTTAGTTTCCGAAAGGCGGTGAAAGGATTTCTAAAGACCTAATAATCAACACTTCGATAACTATTTTATCCTAAGTAAGCTATGACCCTAGCTAAGTAAAAAGGAGAGGGGGCATTCATTACTTTAAAGAGACAATTAAAAGATGCATATATCATTAATATATATATATATATATATATATATTAGAAGAAGGTTACTCTCCTCATTTTTGACAAACAAAAGAGGAGTGGGATGCATATGAATAATATGTATAATAAGGACAACAAACCATTATTATGGAAGGAAAAAGAAGCTTACTTTATAGATCAGGGTTAGTATTTGAAGTAGAAAGTTATACTTCTAACCTTTGATAAAACTAAAAGGAGTCAATCCTTAATCCCTATAGATTAAAATTGTTATTATTAAAATAACTTATGAGTATATATGAAAAGGATATATATACATATGTCATCTCTGTAGTGATGATAATAATTTGTATACTTATACAATACATTAAAATGATCGACATTATAAACTAATACTATGGAATTTTCAATTATAGAGTTTTAATGGTGACAATTATTCATTATAGAATTATTATAATGAATACAATTGAAGATCATACATGTAATACATTTGTATATACATGTTATATAATAATACAAACAAAAGTTATCCATTTTCGAAATTGTCATATTTCCAGGTAAGCTGGGGTTAGTCAAGAAGGTGGAGGAGCAAACCAAGGAGAGGTCCTTACAAGTTGTCTCCATCACATGGAGCGAGATGTCGCCTTAGGAAGAGTATGGCTATTAATTGTGTTTATTAGAGAATGAGAGGAATGGCACACCAAGCACGTAATTAATTTTCTAACCAAGGACTGTTGAGTCCATCCCATATTTTTAGGTTATTGTCTGCATGATGGGGAGCACCACCTTCATGTTATTGTGCCCTTTTTGTTAGCATAGAATGCCATATTCTGCTTGATGACAAATGCCATTTTGTTCCTCTAAACCTTTCTCACCAAACAGCTGCCACTTGTCCCCTTTTATTTCAAAGGAGGTTACCCCACGACTGTCATTTAAAAACTCGGCACCGGTAGCCATCATGACAGATCGGTGGGAAGATGGTGGTAGCTTAAGGTTAGGTAAAGAAACAAGACTGGATATTTCGGGGGGATATGGCTCTTGCAAATTGCATATCTCGGGAGTTAAAACGCCGAGAGAAGGTAGACACCTCCACTATTTTCTCGGAGATATGCTGCTGCCACATCATTTGTTTTGATGCCCACTATCAACATTTGATTTGCTCAGTAACCCACGACTAACCAGCCGATTCTCACACTTTCAAAATGGGGAAACCGACCTTCCTTCATTGGGGGGGAATATCGGTTGTTTCTAGAAAGAGATGGCCTGCTCTGGGCGGACTCTCCAAAGAGAGTATTGTCGTTTAAATTTTAATGCTTCATCCTTCCACTTGTGCTGGGGAAACCGACAAGTGTCTTTTGAGGTGGATTTTATATGCATGGCTTAAAAAAGAGAGGAAGGGGGGCACTGCTGGGCGAGAGGTATTGTAGTCTGAGAGAAGAGGCGTAGAATTTCTGGTATAGAGTTTTCAATTATGGTTTCCATATGAGCGTGACCGCATAGGAAGGTTTGATGCTGGAAGGCGGAGGAAGAGGTTTGCATTAGACAGGAGGAAGGCGAATTGGGTGAATAAGTTAAATGTCTTGCATATGGTATATAAGAGGAAGGTGATTCAAGGTGAGTCACTGTGCTATATATGTGTTAACGTTATCTTTTAGAAAACAAAATAAGACCCGGGTGTCGTAGATCATTCTTTTATTATTATCGTGCTGGTTGTTTGTCCCTTAATGATTTTGTAAATTATTATGGCTGCCATAGAAGTGGTTTTGGAACCCTGGCATACTTCCATGACAAACCTAACCCTTCACTTCCAATGTTTATAATCATACTGTCAAGCGTTGGGTCGATTTCTGTAGTTACTTCTAATTGTTATCTTTCTTTTACCCTACCGTTGATCGACCATTATTTTAGCAGCATCGTTGTAGAACTCGGCGTGCTAATCCCGGTGCCTGAGTAGAATGCTAATGCAAATTTTGTTCCATGGTTTCGTGGATCGCTGTGATTGACCAAAATGTTAAATACATTCCTCACGATTTTGCTGATCGTTGTATACCCCATGATTTGGTAATCACTGCGAATTACCAGAATGGTAGTACAGTCCCCATCGTTGCTTAAAAGCAACAACTCAGCGATTGGGTCATGAGTTGTTTATGATGTAGTATATTATGTAAGTTCGGTGGGTTTTCTGTTTGCATGTTTAGTTCGTGAAACTCTAAGTTTGATTCCAGACTGAATGTTGTTGAAATCATATTATAGTTCTGTCCTGGTTCATACTTTAGATATGCATGGTTGTATTTGTGAGTTTTCGTGAACCCTTGTTATGCACAGTAAATAGTTTCAACTCCCATTTTATTACATTGACTTTTGTGGAATAGATGTACTGTCTTTGGAACTGCGCTTTAGATACATCGAATTTGATCTATATGAGTGATAGATGCTCTGTCTTCCAAATGGGGCATTGATTGAGGTTCAGTTTTCACCTCTTATGTGTTATTTTTGTTGCTACGTTTTCTGGCATAGTTCCTCTGCCTATGTCATTGCCACGATCCCTGTGATCAATCTCTACTTACAGACCACTGCGATTGCAGCTATAATCTTCGCGTTTGTATTAAGGAACTAGATCACTGTATAATTCCTCATAGTAGCCGACATTTGCTTACAAGCCTTAGATTTATTTGTAATTATACTTATAGCCGGATTTG
This sequence comes from Larix kaempferi, assembly GCA_027924585.1. Lineage (NCBI taxonomy): Eukaryota > Viridiplantae > Streptophyta > Pinopsida > Pinales > Pinaceae > Larix > Larix kaempferi. The sequence goes on from BSBM01000899.1 coordinate 6,310,696, forward strand.
GTCTCTGCGTCGATGTTTGTGTATAGAACGATTTCCTTGACCATCGAAATTTTATTATTACCTTGTTAAAATTATACTTACAGCAAATAGGGTGAAAAACCGTAGATCGCTGGACTATCTATCGAATTTGTGGACGAGAGATTCCTGGTTAAGTTTCCTGTTGATAATGAAACCTCCATTTCTTTCTGATTGTGTTACTACAAAGAATTTTTAGAAGGGACCGAAATCAACCACTATCCACCCTTATCTTGATGTTGCCCATTGTTTTGTATAGATACGTAATCCCCTGCATGCTTAACGTTTAAATATTTTATATATATACCTGGCGATAATCATAATTTTTACTTTGCTGGATTCGTATTACAGGATGAAATCGCATTTGGACTTTTGTAATGGTATTAACGCTGGAGGTGTAATTCAGTTTGTTGTTAAGTTGTTTGGCTAAGTTGTTATCATATGCATGATAGGAGGTCATAAACACGTTTTGTAATGTAATTAATATGATGAGCACCTAGCTCGTATCGCATCCTTGCATTATAAACGGTATTTTTTTTTTGAAAGTATATTTCGTTAAATATATTGGTTGCTTGGTTGGTTTGTGTATGCACGATAATGGCATCGCTGGAATCAAATGACGGTTTTCTTTTCGTCACATAGATTTCTTGGTGGATTTATCTTTGAATTGATAGAGTATTTTCCTAGAATCGTATCCCGACGCAAAGTCTCATATGTCATTGTCGGGACTCCCTCTTCCGGTGTAAAATTTCTTTTAACACACCATTCGTCTAGAATGGTATTCTTGTTAAGTTCTTTCTGTTTTATGCTAGAAAGGAAAGTTCTTTTATATATCGATTATATTTGTGTTAGGTAGCATTTGGGTTAGCCGGACCTTGACCAATTAGAAGTCAAGTATGAATGTCTTTATATATGAAAATTCTGTACCATGAGGTAGATCGCAGAGAATGATAATTGATAAGTGTAAATTTTGTTTGAATGGAGTTATGTGTAATGCCCATAACCAAGACAGTTGTAGTTTTGTAGTAATAATGATAACAATCGTTATATAGTTAATAGTTCTCTATATTGATGAGAGGGTTGAAGGACTTGAAAGTATGCTCCCTAGGGGGAAGGCTTTAAATAAGTAAGTATTGCGACAACTGTGTCACAGTGGAAATACACTTCTGGAGTTATATATTTGAATAGAGTAGCAACAATCATGTTGCACATTGTAACCTCCTTGAGGAAAAATATTAATAGAGAATGCACACACCTTTGTGGACTAGCCCGTGTACGGGTGAACCACGTTACCTTGGTCTCCTGTGTTTCTTATGGTGTTCCCCAATGTGACTTTTATGCGTGTGTACTTTCTCTTTTTAGTGAAATTATGATTACTTAGATTTGTTCACATGTATGATTAATATAAATTGTTAATGGTTGAATTGATGCGTGTTTACTATTTCCTCTTTGTCTTGATATGATTAACTTATAAAAAGATATGCATGCAGTTGAATTGATGCCCTATAGGTTCTATTGCAAGTTTGTATACGTATTAGGATTATATTAAACTTTATGTAAGTTTCAAGTAAATAAAAAAATTCAATGGTAGTTTCCTCACATGAAAAGTTATAAAATAATGTTGTAGTGAATTTATGTATGTACTACATTTAAAGTTAATTACAAACATCACGATGATTACGATTTTTGTGGCATCATATGACTGAACTGTTATTAAATGGGATTAATTGTCAGTAATACACTTCCGCGACAATTAAATATTTGCATTTATTACACGTTAAAAAACAAAAAAAAAAAAAAATGTAAAATTTTGGGTTCGTGACACGTAGCTTATACTTGATGGGTTATTAGACCACCTTGTTGGGGTCAACCTTGTATAAGTCATGTGGGCCAAAGGGTTATTAGACCACCCTATTGGGGGTCGTCCATGTGGGTCAAAGGGTTATTAGACCACCCTAGTGGGGGTCGGCCCAGTCAGCATTATGTTAAGTGGTTAAGTTGAGGCCGACCTAGTTGAGTAAAGGTCAAGTCAAGTTAGTGTATAAATAGAGAGTGTGTCTCTCTCATTTTACACATTCTATTCTCTCACTCACACTTTGGAGAGTGGCGCACTTGTGGAGAAGGAGGCTATGCTACTAGGAGAAGACTATCTCTTATATTTTGGTTGTATCATTGCTCTATCTATCTCTAAGGAAGTTACTGGGGTTTTTCACCTTTATGGTTTTCCCCAAGTAAACTCTGTGTCTCTTGTGTGCTTGCATTATTGTGTCCATGATTAATATGCTGTAGATATGTTGTACATGTTGTTCTCTCAGTTAAGATCCTAGATCAGATTGAAGTAAATTTTGAAAATTTAACATGGTATCAGAGCTAGCCTAAAAGAAGGCATGATATGGCATGTATGACACTTGTTGTACTTACGATGCTAGGGCTTGATATAGAAAAAACCAGTCATCGTAGCACTTTCGCTATAACTCCATTTTGGAGACATTGTAAGATCTGAAACGTTTATAGGTTGCATATCAGATCCCTATATACCTTGTGTACAAAGGACAACCTCTAATTCGTTGTACTTTGTGATTTATGATCTGTACAATATAAGGTTTTGGCCTCTTCCAGATCTGAGTCAAACACATGTGACCTTGGAAAAAAGGTCATAACTTGGGCTAGGAAGATCCAAATGAAATTTCGTAAAAAGTGACACATAGAACATAGGATGTACTATCTCAAAAAATGTTTTCAGAGGCCGAAGTTGAACCAGTGACACATGTCATGCCGTACATGTTTGCTCTCTTGTTTTATCCTATAAACAGGTCACGTTGCGACACTTGGCATAACGCTCTCTCAGAGAATCCAATTGAGGTCAGATTTATCGAGATGGAAATATAATAGGTCGGGCTATCTCAAAAAAAAAATTCATAGGTCGAAGTTGAACTAGTGACATGTGGCACGCCATACACGTTCGCTCTCCTGTATTATCCCATAAACAAGTCACGTTGCAACACTTGCCATAACTCTCTCTTAGAGAATCCAATTCAGTTCAAACCTATCGGGATGAAAAGATAGTAGGCTGGGCTATATCAAGAAAAATTTTCAGACCCTATGGATCTAAAAGTTCAGAGTTACACCAGAAACGATCAGGTACATATTTCTGTCAAAATAGAATTATTTTTGAGCACCTTCATTCATGGCTTCCAAAATTTAGGGTTTCGGAGAAAGTTGGAATTCTTGTAATCAGAGACCATGGCTAAATGCTACTCATAAAAATTGAAATTTAGAGACCAAGATCAAAATTTTTGGTTGGGCAGAAGGTCGGGCTTGATCAGACCCTAGTTCGAGACTTTGATTAGAAAAGTGGAAAATTAGGGCTTCTGTAAAAATGGGAATTTTTGAAAGTTGTGACCATGCCTAGAAGATCCTCAGAAAAATAGAAGCTTAGAGCTTTGGGTGAAACCATTTGATTGGGAAAAAGAGTGGGCTTCATCAAACCCTAGTTCAGGGTCACGTCTAGTGAATCCAGAAGTTTCAAAGGCAAAATTGAGGAGTGAAACTTTGCAGTTTTCAAATTCTGAATATACCAGCTTGATCAGCTCATCAAGGTGCATATTTCTATCCTTTCGGAAGTTTGAAATTCAAAGTTTGAATTTTTGGGGTTTCTCTAACAAACCCTAATACAGCTCCAGATGTAGTTCCTACAAATCAAGTGGATTAGTTTAATCCTAGAAGAGGATGGATTGGTCACCTACATAAGTGAAGATGTTCTTGTTTCAAAGGGAGATGAGGTTAAGGACTTACATAAGAAGATTACAAGAAATATCGACAGGTATGACTTATCGAGGTATGTTTCAAGATTTGTTCATGATTAAGTTTATGGTATATTTGTCTTCATATTATTATGGTTAGTACAATCTTGATTAAATGTAGACTTGTCGTATCACCTTAATAAAATTATGAATGCACGATAGAAGATATTCATTGATTAGGGTGTTGACACTTATGATTGTACTAATGCATTGTGATGTTGTATGGGATTTATGTTGTTCACTAACATAAAAGGTACACCAAGAAAGACAAATCATGTTCTACTTCAAGAACATATGATCATGGTGACATGAAGACAAAGATTCATCCATTGTCATGGATCACATAGAAGATCTACTTACGAGGTATGTATAACTTGGTTCTACAATGGTTAACTTATGAAACATGCAGGTTACTAGCACAAGTCATTGAAGAGAACCAGAAGACATTATGTAGGTATGTTAGACATAACCAGCTAGCATACTAATCCAGGTACGTTTTTCCTATATCAAGCTAGAATCCTATGTTGTGTTAGGATCTTATATTGTTGTGTTGTTGATAATGATTATTCATGAAGTCATAGGTTTGAATAGTCATGGTTGTATACATATTATGTTTCTTACCATAATTGATGATATGACTAACCAGAAGAATCATGAAGTTATAGATTTGAGTAATCACGGGTTTATGCATTGATGATTTAACTAATCAGAAAAGTCCTATGATCAAATAAGAATATGCATAAGTAAAAGAAGACTTCCCTGAAACCTTGAATACTAATGTTTATTATCTATGAATGATCATGACTATACATGTTTAAGATTATTGTGTTTTGATAGTATTAAGATTATACTAATAAATGTGTGATTATGTATGAGCCCTCAAGGATAACACAATGATGATACTAATAAGCATGCATAGGGACCAAGGATGAATATAAGTTCAAGAACATGTAATCCAGGAAGGAAAGATCAAGAGGGAGCACACTCCAATAGCTCCTGCAAGGATGCAGATATTCAGAGGGAGTTGACCACCTTTCTTCATTCCACAACAGAAAGGTGTAGAAGAAGCTACTTCAGCAGCTCTTGCAAGAAAGCAAAGACTTAGAGGGAGTCCACCCAACAAACAAACAAAGATAAGTATTTTAATTACCACTTCTTACATATGTGTTTGTTTAAATAAAATTGTTCAATGATACATATGTTTATGTTCCTAGACTTAGGATATGTATTTTGCATATTTGCATTAATCAATAAGATACTACTAATATGCATGTTATCACTCCAGGAAACTACCTAGGGTTATAAGCTAGGTATGCCTTGTAACTTAAGAAATTATGTTTTTTGTAATGGGTGGATCAATGGGATGACTCAATCCGAGTATAGCATTCAGACATTCATCATGGTAAACAAATAAAACAGTGCTCTCAAGAATTGATTAATCAGCAAATACTTTGAAAAATGGATGAAGAAAAGGAATGTGACCAAACCAGTACAGAGTAGGGCTCGAGAGACATTCAAGAAACTAACATCAAGCTATGAGCTAAACAATGGAAATAGACCATTCAAAGCTAGATAACATAGATAATAGTGAAAGGAAGATGGAAAGCTGATACCAAAGCTGAAAGAAACCTGTGATCTGTATTAGCATAAGAAAACTGAGTACAATAGCAGAATACTGCATCCAAAATCGAACCCTTCACAATGACTTGGTTCTCAGGCTTTATAGCCTTTACACAATAGTTCACAGATCCTAAAAACGTGGATCTGGTTCAGTTAACTAAAACATCAACATGGAATAGTAAATGCAAAAGATAGGAACTGATTTCTTGAATCAAGGCACTTGCTGATGTGTCAATCCGCTTCAAAGCTCGGTGGTTGATGAAGTGTAGTAGCCTCCCAAGGCTCAGTGAACTTAGCTGGGCGCACAGCAACTTGAGATGGATGATGTGGTAGTCAATTTCTAGAATGGTCTCTCCAAACAAGGTGAAACTTAGCCAAGGTGCCCTACTGACTTAAATCTCGCTCAAAAACCTCAAGATATTGAAAAGATAATTCATAATCCATCTCTTTTGACTGGCCTTTCGCCATTTCAGCTAATAAATCCGCGATCTGGGCGAAATCTGAGAGAATCTGTGAAAACAGGCTTTCGACAGCTAATCCTGCTGCTAGTTTCACACGTTAGCTGCCGAAGTCAACCTTTTCGGCAGCTAATGAGCTCTTGGAGGCTCCCCTAAGCTGCCGAAACCTGTAGGATTCCTGAAAAACTGCCTTTGGAAAAAAATCGATTTTCTCAATCGTCCGATGTCCGTTTTGCATGTTCGAATAGTCGATTTTGATATACAAAACATAAGCTATCCATTGGTGCTTTTAGATTTGGATTTGGAGCTCGGGAAGGCCGTCAAAATTGCCTCGCAAGATCACGTGATTTCAGCGAAAAATTCCTCTGTAACAGAAAATTTGAGAAATCTCATACTGAAATCTCGTGATTTAGGATTGAATGCTGACTCTTCCCGATCGAAACGGATAACTGCATCTGATGAAAACACCTCTGAAACGGTTCCTTGCTAGCTTTCCACCACATGGCCGAAGAAGAGATCTTAACTGAGCTAATACACAAGAAAATGCTGGAATATCGACCATATATGCTTCCCACTTCCAGAAATCGCCCTGACTTTATCAAACTTCAGTTCTGCCTTCTTAATTTGTGTGCTCCTCACAGTCAAATTCCATAACAGCCCGAGAATATCAAAATGTTTCAACAGCAATTTCTCAATCCACTATAATAATGAGCAAGCAATGCACCATCAATCTTTCCTTTCGACAGTTACAACAGGCTCGTTTGATGATTTGATGAGTACGAAGCAATCTTTGATTTTTGCACATGGATATGTTTTCGGCGGCTAAATTCATTCTGGTAAATCATATTAGCTGCGGAAACTAATCCTTTTCGGCCATTAAGCAACTTCCACAGACTCAGTTAACTGCTGAAAGCTTAAATTTTCAAATTTTGAAACCCAAGACTCACAGAAATAAAAATTTTACCCATTCTATCACCCAAAAAGACGGTGGTCAATTTGGGAGATAACATCTGGCTCCTACTCGGGGATGGAATCCTCCCAGTGAGGTTCCGAAGAACAAGTAGTTCCAGTAGCCTTTAGCATTGGGCATGGAGTCATTAAGTCTTTAACACTGCTCCCTCTGCAAAACTGTCTCCCTCCTGTAGCTTATATGCAGCCTGCTCTACTTATTTAGAAACAACTGAAAATGATCTACGTGCTCATAACATGAGCTTATTTCCTGACTACTCCTACCTCTAACCAGTAGATGCAGATTAATCAAGTAACAACATACTTCCAATGCAGCCATGTCAGATTGTGATCTACAGGTATCATGCTGAATCTTGATCCCAACAATAACAAATACCATATCATGCAGAAGAAAGGTTTGAGCAGATGAATAAAATAGCCTTCTTCTGACATAAATATCTTAACATTCATGCTGCTGAAAGAATCCAACAAATCAACAATAGGGTCATGAAAAACATGATGAAATACCTCTTGAAGCTGCTGCTCCGACTGACTGTGTTGCAGCTGCTCTTCGTTTCCTTCACCGAACTCATTGATGAATGCAGATTGCTGGATCTTTGTTGGAGGAACATATACGATAGGTTTCTGATCTGGACTATTCAGTTCCTCATGGTTGGGACAACTTCCCTTGGTTTGTAAATCCGGAAGTTGAGAGCTACCTTTACTGCTTTCCATATTACATGTAGGCAGTTCAACCTTTGCTATAGATCCAAAACTTTCGATTTCTGATCTATCACGCTGCTTATCATCTTTAAAGCTTTCAAAGGAAACAATTTGATCTGCATAATAGTCTAAAGTAGTAGATGCATGTGGTATACTGTTTAAAACATCTATGCAATGGTCATCACCCTGAAGACTACCTATCTCTTGATCATGGTGAGGGATCTTTTCTGCTGCAACAAATTCATCATGAGTATTTGGATCTTTATTCAATAAATAAAACTCATTACAGCATTGAGGATAGAGAAGATCAACTGGAAATATTCCTTCACAAAACACATGGAAGGCATCATGAAAATCAGCCAATGAGCTGATACTAGCATTAGGCAAAGATCGATACCAATCACGGGCAATCCCTTTTAATGAAACACAGAAAAGCCGGATCTGAACATCCTCATGCACTACCTGCAACCGATGCATGTAGTCATGAAAGTCCAGCAAATGCTCAGCTGGCACTTCCCCCTCTTCTCCTCGAAATCTAGGAAGACTGTTCTCCCATTCATCTCTAGCAGGCACTTGATTAGGAAAACCAGCAATGCTTGAAAAATCACAGAACGCATACCTCTTGGCTAAGATTTTGTTCATGTCATACCAGTGGAATCACCAACATAATTCTGAACAATGGAGTCGCCACTGAGTTCGTCCTTAATGGAGTCGCCAGATAGATGATTATAACCAATAAGTTTCTACCCCTTGTCTATCATCAAAGAGTAGATCTATGTCGTCTCCCAGGAAGATCAGCTTCTCACCTCGCTCCCCGGCAGCGGCGCCAATTTGTTATCACTCCAGGAAACTACCTAGGGTTATAAGCTAGGTATGCCTGGTAACTTAAGAAATTATGTTTTTTGTAATGGGTGGATCAATGGGATGACTCAATCCGAGTATAGCATTCAGACATTCATCATGGTAAACAAATAAAACAGTGCTCTCAAGAATTGATTAATCAGCAAATACTTTGAAAAATGGATGAAGAAAAGGAATGTGACCAAACCAGTACAGAGTAGGGCTCGAGAGACATTCAAGAAACTAACATCAAGCTATAAGCTAAACAATGGAAATAGACCATTCAAAGCTAGATAACATAGATAATAGTGAAAGGAAGATGGAAAGCTGATACCAAAGCTGAAAGAAACCTGTGATCTGTATTAGCATAAGAAAACTGAGTACAATAGCAGAATACTGCATCCAAAATCGAACCCTTCACAATGACTTGGTTCTCAGGCTTTATAGCCTTTACACAATAGTTCACAGATCCTAAAAACGTGGATCTGGTTCAGTTAACTAAAACATCAACATGGAATAGTAAATGCAAAAGATAGGAACTGATTTCTTGAATCAAGGCACTTGCTGATGTGTCAATCCGCTTCAAAGCTCGGTGGTTGATGAAGTGTAGCAGCCTCCCAAGGCTCGGTGAACTTAGCTGGGCGCACAGCAACTTGAGATGGATGATGTGGCAGTCAATTTCTAGAATGGTCTCTCCAAACAAGGTGAAACTTAGCCAAGGTGCCCTACTGACTTAAATCTCGCTCAAAAACCTCAAGATATTGATAAGATAATTCATAATCCATCTCTTTTGACTGGCCTTTCGCCATTTCAGCTAATAAATCCGCGATCTGGGCGAAATCTGAGAGAATCTGTGAAAACAGGCTTTCGACAGCTAAGCCTGCTGCTAGTTTCACACGTTAGCTGCCGAAAGTCAGCCTTTTCGGCAGCTAATGAGCTCTTGGAGGCTCCCCTAAGCTGCCGAAACCTGTAGGATTCCTGAAAAACTGCCTTTGGAAAAAAATCGATTTTCTCAACCGTCCGATGTCCGTTTTGCATGTTCGAATAGTCGATTTTGATCTACAGAACATAAGCTATCCATTGGTGCTTTTAGATTTGGATTTGGAGGTCGGGAAGGCTGTCAAAATTGCCTCGCAAGATCACGCGATTTCAGCGAAAAATTCCTCTGTAACAGAAACTTTGAGAAATCTCATACTGAAATCTCGTGATTTAGGATTGAATGCTGACTCTTCCCGATCGAAACGGATAACTGCATCTGATGAAAACACCTCTGAAACGGTTCCTTGCTAGCTTTCCACCACCTGGCCGAAGAAGAGATCTTAACTGAGCTAATACACAAGAAAATGCTGGAATATCGACCATATATGCTTCCCACTTCCAGAAATCGCCCTGACTTTATCAAACTTCAGTTCTGCCTTCTTAATTTGTGTGCTCCTCACAGTCAAATTCCATAACAGCCTGAGAATATCAAAATGTTTCAACAGCAATTTCTCAATCCACTATAATAATGAGCAAGCAATGCACCATCAATCTTTCCTTTCGACAGTTACAACAGGCTCGTTTGATGATTTGATGAGTACGAAGCAATCTTTGATTTTTGCACATGGATATGTTTTCGGCGGCTAAATTCATTCTGGTAAATCATATTAGCTGCGGAAACTAATCCTTTTCGGCCATTAAGCAACTTCCACAGACTCAGTTAACTGCTGAAAGCTTAAATTTTCAAATTTTGAAACCCAAGACTCACAGAAATAAAAATTTTACCCATTCTATCACCCAAAAAGACGGTGGTCAATTTGGGAGATAACAATGCATATGATGGGTAAGTGGCCTATGGCACTGTACAACATTCCATTGCTACTTATCTAGAATGAAACCTCTTTGTTGACATGTTGGGAGTTGTGCACACTCTTAACAATGTTCTGGTAGAGATTGGAAGGCATCCAGAAAGTTATGGAACATTGATAAATGTTGTATTGATGCATTGGTTAAGATAATTGCATGATTGTATGACATATTTCTTTATGTGTAAGAATTTGTCTGAAAATTATAAGATGTTTCTAATCATGCAATTTAACTTGTTTTGTAGGAAAGACCGTATACCTTCACCTACAAAAGAAGGACTACAACATTTGTTCAAGCAACAAAATTATCTATTGAAGATATTGATGTTCCCAGGATACGGGAAGAATGCCTTGATACATCGATCATGAAAAACGATGTTTGGGATGCGGTCCGAAGAGTTGAAGGGAAGTCTGTTGTGACTTCCAAGTGGAACTATCAGATCAAGCATGTTGCAGATGGCAGCATAGAGAAATATAAAAGTGATGAAATAGAAGATACACCAGATGGATTTCAAGATAGCTTTCTTGAATGGTGTAGTCATATATGTGTGTAGAACTTGGTAGGATAGACAGCTTTCTATCTAGTTTGGGCTTTACCGAGAGTAAAGTGGATTCCAACCTTTACTACAAGGTTGAGGAAGGGAATCCTGTGATTCTACTCTTGTATGTGGATGACTTATTTGTAACAGGAGATGACAGATTGATTGCAGATACTAAGAGGAAGCTTGTTGCTGAGTTTGATATGAAATATTTGGGAATGATGCATTATTTCCTAGGTATGGAGGTGTGGCAGAATGCAGGTGGGATCTTCCTTGGTCAAGGGAAGTACACAGTAGATATCCTGAAGAGATTCAGGATGATGGATTGCAAGTCCAGGGCCACACCTATGGAATCGAATCTGAATCTTCTATGTGATGCTTCATCTGAGTCGGTTGATGTCTCTATGTATAGTCAAATGATTGGGTCCTTGATGTACCTGACGAACACGAGACCAGATATTTGCTTTGCGGTGAGCACATTAAGCCAGTTCCTGACTAATCCAAGGAGTGTTCACCTAGTTGATGTAAAGCATGTTCTGAGGTACCTGAAGGGTACAGTGGATTATGGGCTCAAGTATGAAGTGAATCAAAAGTTTAACATGTAGGGTTATGTTGATTCAGATTGGGTTGGCAGTGCCGCAGATAGGAAGAGCACATTTGGCTGCTGCTTCAGTATGGGATCAGGTGTGATATCTTGGTTTAGCAGGAAGCAGTCCTGCGTAGCACTGAGTACAGCTGAGGCAGAGTATGTTGCAGCCTGTTCAGCTAGTTGTGAGGCAGTATGGCTATGGAAGCTACTGTCCGAGTTATTTGATCTCCCGTTGGATGCTACTGGTATCTTTTGTGATAACCAGAGTTGTGTGAAGCTGTTTGAGAACCCAGTGTTTCATGACAGGTCGAAACACATAGAGATCAAATATCACTATATCAGGGATATGGTGTAGAGAGGAGCTGTGAATCTCCTATACATTGCGACGGATGAGCAGATTGCATATGTGCTGACGAAACCACTAGCTAGAGTGAAGTTCAAGTACTTCAGAGAGAGGCTTGGTGTTCTTTGAATTGATGACACTTCGAGAAAGAAGTGATGGACACATTTGCTGAAGCCATTCTAAGCATGTTGGAAGGAGGATCCTTCACATGGCTGTGGATGTAAGCGTTGGATGATGAGCATCAGGATGATGTTCTGGTTTCTGCTTTGTATGATCAGTTGGATCATTTATATATGTATGTATGCATCATGTTGGATTCTAGATATGATTAATTGGATCATTTATATGTATGTACGCATCATGTTGGATGTTGGATATGATCGTTTGGATCATTTGTATGTATTTTGTGTATGCATCATGTTGGATGCTTGGACCATGTATCTGTATATGTGTCAGGTGGATACATTATATGATCAGGTAGATCATGTATGTTGATATGTATCATGTATGATCAAGTGGATCATGTATGATGATATGTATCAGGTAGACACTTGGTATGCATCAGGTAGATGCATTGTATGATCAGGATGATCATGGATGACGAGCTTCAGGATGTTGCTCCAGATGACATGCAGAAGGATGTTGCAGTGATGATGATCAGGGCGATCATTTGTACATCAGGATGATGTATGGTGAGTATCAGGTTGATACTCTGTGGCCATGGAACAGGTTGTGCAGATAAGCATGTAATTTGTGCCCTGGTATATTTGCAGATAGTCTTTCGAGGTTTTTCCTATGGCATGTAATTTGTACCCTAGGATATCTGGAAAATTCTCTTTCGATGTTTTGCTTGGGAGGACATATAATTTGTGCCCTAAGAGATATGCAGATAGTCTTTCGAGGTTTTTCCTATGGCATGTAATTTGTGCCCTGGGATATCTGGCAGATGCTCTTTCGAGGTTTTGTCCTATGGCATGTAATTTGTGCCCTGGGAGATCCGATAGTTTGAGCCGTGTGCTCGTAATCAATCTTGGGATGCTCTTTCGAGGTTTTTCCATGACCACATGTAATTTGTGCCCTAGGCGATCTGATAGGTTGAGCCTTGTGCTCGTAATCAGTCCTGGGATGCTCTTTCGAGGTTTTGTGGTGACCACATGTAATTTTTGCCCTGGGAGATATGATAGGTTTAGCCTTGTGGTTGTAATCAGTCTTGGGATTCTCTTTCGAGGTTTTGTGGTGGGGTCACATGTAATAATTCCTTGAGATATGGATAGGATGAAAAAGGCCTCAGATGCTCTTTAGGGTTCTTGCTAGTCAAGAGACTCTTTTAAGGTTTTGTGACGCACGTAATAAGTCCTGAGATTTCCATAGTATGGCCAATGATGACGAAGACCTACAGGTGGTGGGCCTACATCCAATATGAAAAATGACTGGCTCTATAGAACTTCCTATGATGAGTAGATTCAGAGATTTATTGAGATAGCAGCAGCAATGACGATGATCCAGAGAAGATGACTTGTGCTAGAAGACCTATGTCGAGAAATACCTTCCTAGTTAAGAGGGAGTGTTGATGTATACGTAACTTCGGAATGTATTTCACATATTTGTATATTGTATTCTTATAGAGATGTTATTATTCCTCTATACGGAAGTGTCGTCATTTATATTGTAAGTGTCGTAACTTATACTTGATGGGTTATTAGACCACCTTGTTGGGGTCAGCCCTGTATAAGTCATGTGGGTCAAAGGGTTATTAGACCACCCTATTGGGGGTTGGCCATGTGGGTCAACGGGTTATTAGACAACCCTAGTGGGGGTCATCCCAGTCAGCATTATGTTAAGTGGTTAAGTTGAGGCCAACCTAGTTGAGTAAAGGTCAAGTCAAGTTAGTGTATAAATAGAGAGTGTGTCTCTCTCATTTTACACATTCTATTCTCTCACTCACACTTTGGAGAGTGGCGCACTTGTGGAGGAGGAGGCTCTGCTGCTAAGAGAAGACTATCTCTTGTATTCTAGTTGTATCATTGCTCTATTTATCTCTGAGGAAGTTATTGGGGTTTTTCACCTTTATGGTTTACCCCAAGTAAACTTTGTGTCTCTTGTGTGCTTGCATTATTGTGTCCATGATTAATATGCTATAGATATGTTGTACATGTTGTTCTCTCAGTTAAGATCCTAGATCACATTGAAGTAAATTCTGAAAATTTAACAGTCCACAACCGACAATATTGTGCCATTGGGAAAGGTGCCCCTGCACTGTTTGTATTGTTCATCCTACAATCGTGCTACATTGACATGTTGTACATACTGCTCGGTCTTTTGGTATAATTCCTTCATGAAATCACAAATTTGTACCTGGTGCCACAAAACCAAGGCGATTAATACAAGGTGACATTTTCAATCTGAATATATATGTACAAATTCAACATGTAAATTATGAAAGTATGCAAAATTAGATGACGTGTGACTTCACCAATGTAATTTTTTTGCTTTCCTTCGCACTATCTACTTTATATGTTATGTACTTGAAGTTCTTCATTTCTATTAACATCCTCCCAAATTCGTGCTCCTCGGTTTCATGGATGCAGTGGCTCAATAATGCAAATCCACTGCACCTGGAACATGTCCCATATAAACATTATCTTTTATAATATATGTGTCCTTCAGGTCTTGGACACATTATATTATGTATAAATTCCCTAGATGCATTTGGTGGTTGTAATGATCGGCAGTCCTGCACAATGTTAGTATGCAAAGCACAAAATATATTTCTATATGTATCATAATAGTACTCAAATTCTACATGGTATCTACAATAACATGTGTTGCGATTAATGCATATTATAACATACCAGGGTTTCCATTTTTCAAAGGACCTTTGGCCCAAGTTCAATTGTTTGTGCTCATTCTTGAACCTCTCATAGAGTTCCATTTGTGTCATGTCAAGGAAGTGCTTGACATGGGGTTCACACTGCTTAACACCTTTTCTCAAATTTAACACATCTCTTTGATTCAATGATGGTCTAGTGTTATGATGCCAAAAATTTTGTACTAGTTCTTTCACAACATCAATAAGCTTCATGTATGAACGAGGTAACCTACCAACAAAGGCCTAACAATCTTTTTGGCCTGGCGTCTCAATTTTTTCTCTAATAACATAATACTTTTGAAGAGTCTTTCCATCTACTTTAAATATTTTACATTTGTGTGATAGCAGGTGATGTTTCCTTGTGTATTTTTCTACAATCGATTTCGATAGTACATGACGGGCTACATTAAAACCTTTTCTCAAATTTAACACATCCCTTTGATTCAATAACGGTCTAGTGTTATCATGCCAAAAAGTTTGTACTTGTTCTTTAACAACATCAATAAGCTTCATGTCTGAATGAGGTAACCTACCAACAAAGGCCCAACAATCTGTTTGTCCCGAGGTCTCAATTTTTTCTCTAATAACATAATACTTTGAAGAGTCTTTCTATCTACTTTAACGGTTTTACATGTGTGTGATAGCAGGCGATGTTTCCTTGTGTATTTGTCTACAATTGATTCTGATAGTACACGATGGGGTGCATTAAAATCTTTTGGATGAAAATTTTTTCCAATCAAATTAAATCAAGAGTGTAGATTTCTAACAACATGATTTTTGGCCTCAGAACTTCTAACTACCTTTATGCCAAAAATTCTCCTAACATGAGCTAGAAAACGTGACTTTAACAAAGCCATAAACAATTGAAATTTTGCTGCATCAGTTTTGGATTAAAAAAATTCTTTGATAAGCCTGTTATAATGGAAATCAATCGTGCGTTTGGGAAACTTACTTTCAATTCCTGAAAATGAACTTTCATCCACATGAATACATCTGGGAGTTCTTCGTCTTCCGCTTGATAGTTGAGGCAAGGGATTTGGAAAGGAAGTACGAGTCTCATCACTGATTTGTTGTGGCCCTTCGTTCACAATTTGGTCCTAGAAGGGAGTGTGTTGGACATGTATGTGCTCTACTTGAGGAGTTTTCCAATTAATAACTTTTTCAACATCCATCCATGCATACTCGACTTCAAGCAAGATTTGATTGACTTCAACCACTTCGTCATTGCTTGTTGATGGATCTAAGGCACTAACATTTTGATGTATTCGGTTTTCCATGTACAACCTGGCCTTTTCTGTTATCTCAGGGGCCTTTTGTCATGTCCCAAATTTGGCATTGGGTCACAATGGCCTAATAACATTGGCCATATTCATTAGTGTTTGTCAAATTGATGCTAAAGGTCAAATAATTGCCAAGGAAGGAAATTACTAGTTTCCTAGGTTTGGGGTGGAAGATTTGGGATTGTGAATAATGGGGATAATAAATGATGTTGGAAAATTAGGATGTCATAATTATTTAATAAAGGAGATAAATAAATATATACAACTGAAAATCAAAGTGGCATTAATCATTAAGACACATGGAGGAAGTGGGACCCACACAAGCGAGAATGTATGTGCCACATGGCATCCTCTTATTGCAATTTCGAATCTATGGGAAGCCTAATGTTCTTGGGATGAGCTATAGTTTGAATAATAATTGTCATGAGTCAATGAGGTCGAGATATAGAGGAAGATTAACTCCCATGGAAGAGGAAGAGGCAATTTGGAGCTAGTGAGGCACTTGGGCTAGATTCCCTAGCTCTATGACAACAATGATGAAGATGCTATGAAACCTATGACACAAATCAGACCTGAAGGCTGACATATGACATATATGACATTTTAGGGCTAAGAATAGACTCCAATATTGTGCTCAAGGGTTTTAGGGAAGCTAAGATGCTTCCACATGTGATTTGGTGGAAGTGGGAGACTAGGAATTGTTGTACAAGTGGCATTCTTTGGAATCTGTTCCTAACTTGAGTTGGCATGAGTCTCTTAGAAGTAATTCAACCCATGAAGGACATCATAACTTTATAATTGTCAATAAAAAAGAATGAAACCAGCTTTTGATCATTTTTAGAATTTACAATTGCATTTGTGAAGAGGGAGAGCTAGTGGATAACTAGTTTCTTGCCTTAGCCAATTTCGAGGGTGAAAGATTCCAATCCAAGTTGGTAATTGGAAAGGCCATTCAGACCTTTCATTTGGAACTTTAATAGAGACTTTATTTTCAGGTGTAAGCTACAGGGTGGCTCATTTTTTCTTCTATTGCATCTCACTCCAACCATTTCCAGTTTTGATGCCATATTCTTGATCCTTGAGGGAGGACGTTTTTGGTGAGCTATTGTACTCTTTGGGGGAGCTTCTAATACCCCACTTATTTTGTAATATGAATTAAATACTCTGTTCTTAATCTCCAAAAAGTTTCAGGTCAAAATTCCATGTAGAAATGTGTAAATCTCATTTTTAATGAAAGAACAGTGTCATTTCTCCACTACCTTGTTGTGAACCAATGTAATGTTGATGATTTTGAATGAATGGATGATTCTATGATACATTTATTATTAATATACTAAAATGGAGGTATTTTACAAGTTTCATGTACTGTAATTGAGCATTTGAAGTATGTTTAATCAGTTTAATTGCATTGGGAGAAGAAATAGTGTCATTTCCCCAAGGGTTGAATTGGTGATTTTTGTAGCGGAATGGGAGAGGGTTGGACTAGAGATAATAATCAATTAATGATTCAAATGAGACCTTAATAAAATACTTGAGAAATAACCTACCTCTGTTCATAAATTTGAGTGGTTTTGGAGGCATTTGGGAAGCCATTTTCAATACTTACCCCAGGGGGATTTGAACCCCAAATTACTAGTAAAATTGCATACTTGGTCCAGAATCTTAAGAGAGTTTTCAGAGGTCTTTTGGTGGCCATATATCATCCCTGAACATCATATGCAAGTCCCAATATAATTCATACACCTTCTTTGAATATTTGAATGCATTTGGAGTCAATTTGAGACCTAGAGACCAATACTTGTCAAAGGGAAATCACTAGCAAAGTTACCTACATTGGCCAGAATTTAAAGTGGATTTGCAGAATCATTTTTAAGGTCCAAAGGAATCCCTGAAGCACCTATTTATGTTCTGATATCATTCATATACATTTTCAGAATATTTGGAATCATTTGGGGCAAATTTGGGACCTAGGCATCAAAACTAGTCAAAGGTCGAAATTGGGGAAAAAGTGGAAAATTGGGCATTTTAATAAAATTACTACTAAGAGACATTACAGTGGTATCAGAGCATGATCTTGGCACCTGATGTGGTAGAACATTAATGAATACCAGGAGTCAAAGAAATAATCCACCACACTTAGAAACTGAAATTGAATGTACTTTGGTGAAAGGGAAGAAGTAGGAAAAGAAGTGCATTCCTTGGTCACCATGAGTAAGGATGAGAAAGGAACCTTAGAAGAGAATGAGGAGTTTAGAAAATTACTGAAACCATCCTTTGAAGACAAGTGGAGGCAATGAATGTAAGAGTTCAAATTTTTTATAAGTCAGTCTAAAAGCAACATGGCAAAAATAATGACCAATGGTTTTGTTTTCAAGAAAAAGAAGGAAATGGATGAAATAATTTATGTCACAAAGGAGGAACCTAATGTAATTGTGGAACATGAGGTACATGTTGGTATGCAAATTCTTGAAGATGCTACACTCAAACAAGAAGAAGGAAAAGCACTTGTCCTTGTTCAGAGGGATTATGAGTTGCCTCATGGAGAGAGTTGCAAAGCCTTGGAGGAGGTACATGATCTCTCAATAGTTGGATCAACCAATTATGGAGAAGATGAATTAAATATTTCAATGGGTAAGAGCTATAAAGAATTAAATTTGGTTCATAATTCCTCACCCCACACTTCTTTTTCAACCACACCAATTGGGGATGAAAATTGGGTGAAAGTTGTTTTTCTAATGATGTCACATGAGGGGTATGAAACTCCTACCTCTCCTTTTGATGACGACATGAATATAGCACCTCATTATTTACATTTGCAATAGCATATTGTTTTACCTTATGATGATACATATCTTCCCAGATGCACTTATGATGTTCACTTGAGTCACTTGAAGACTCATGATTTTCCTTGCTTTTTGCTTAGTTCAATTGATGTTGGAGAAACTTCATTCACTTCTTGGACGAAAGAATACATGGTTGAATATTTTGATGCATATCGCATTCTTTTGGAGCATCATTATTGGGCATGGGATCCTCACCTATGTCATTGGAGTAAATTTGATATATCACTTGAAGATTGTATGCACCTGGCAAATGGTGGTCTACTTACTTGGAGGTATAA
The DNA here is from genome assembly GCA_027924585.1 of Larix kaempferi. NCBI lineage: Eukaryota > Viridiplantae > Streptophyta > Pinopsida > Pinales > Pinaceae > Larix > Larix kaempferi. The sequence continues at coordinate 6,329,688 of BSBM01000899.1, forward strand.
GCACTTTCATGATTCTTTGATGAATCATATTCTTAATGTACATTTTTATTATGTTGTTATTTACTTTGATGATATATATTTTGTACTCCTGATGAGTGGAAGAATGCATACAATAAAATGGGATCTAGGAATCCTCTTATCTGATGGTATGGGAGCACTTTTAATTGTTGGGGTGCAATACAAGCAATGGGACCCAGGAATAATTTTTGTTTCATTGGTTTCAATTTTTTTGGGGAAATAGGCAGTATGGGAGATGGAATTCCCACTTAATAAATTGATTTTTATTAGAGTAGTGCAACAGCAAGCATGGTGGTTCCTCTCTAAAATATTCATCAAAACTCAAAGACTCAAGGTTGGGAAATCCAATGGCAACTTCAAAAAATTATACAGAAAGAAGGTTCTTCAACACCCATGTTTGAAATTGCTTGAGGACAAGCAATATTGGGAAGGGAGGATTTTTCATGTCCCAAATTTGGCATTGGGTCACAATGGCCTAATCACATTGGCCATATTCATTAGTGTTTGTCAAATTGATGCTAAAGGTCAAATAATTGCCAAGGAGGGATATCACTAGTTTCCTAGGTTTGGGGTGGAAGCTTTGGGATTGTGAAAAATGGGGATAATAAATGATGTTGGAACATTAGGATGGCATAAATATTTAATAAAGGAGATAAATAAATATATACAAGTGAAAATAAAAGTGGCATTTGATCATGAAGACACATGGAGGAAGTGGGACCCACACAAGCTAGAATATATGTGCCACATGGCATCCTCTTATTGCAATTTCGAATCTATGGGAAGCCTAATGTTCTTGGGATGAGATATAAGTTCAATAATACTTATCATGAGTCAATTAGGTCTAAATATAGAGGAAGAGTAACACCCATGGAAGAGGAAGAGGCAATTTGGAGCTAGTGAGACACTTGGGCTAGATTCCCTAGCTCTATGACAACAATGATGAAGATGCTATGAAACCTATGACACAAATCAGACCTGAAGGATGAGATGTGACATATATGACATTTCAGGGCTAAAACTAGACTCCAAGAGGGAGCTCAAGGGTGTTAGGGAAGCTAATATGCTTCCACATGTGATTTGGTGGAAGTGAGAGACTAGGAATTGTTGTACAAGTGGCGTTCTTTGGAATCTCTTCCCAACTTGAGTTGGAATGAGTCTCTTGGAAGGAATTTGACCCATGAAGGACATTAGAAATTTATAATTGTAAATAACAAAGAATGAAACCAGCTTTTGATCATTTGTAGAATTTGCAATTGCATTTTTGAAGAGGGAGAGCTAGTGGACTACTAGTTTCTTGCCTTAGCCAATTTCAAGGGTGAAAGATTCCAATCCAAGTTGGTAATTGGAAAGGCCATTTAGACCTTTCATTTGGAGCTTTAGTGGAGTATTTATTTGCAGGTGTAGGCTACATGGTGGCTCATTTTTTCTTCTATTGCATCTCACTCCTTCAACCATTTCCAGTTTTGATGTCATATTCTTGATCCTTGAGGGAGGGCATTTTTGGTGAGCTATTGTACTCTTTGGGGGAGATTCTAGTGCACCATTTATTTTTTAATATGAATTAAATACTCTGTTATTCATCCCCAAAATGTTTCAGGTCAAAATTACAAGTAGAAATTTGTAAATCGCATTTTTAATGAAAGAACAATGTCATTTCCCCACTACCTTGTTGTGAACCAATGTAATGCTGATGATTTCAAATGAATGGATGATTCTATGATACATTTATGATTAATATACTGAAATGGATGTATTTTACAAGTTTCATGTACTATACTTGAGCATTTGAAGTATTTTTAATCAGTTTAATTGCATTGGGAGAAGATATAGTGCCATTTCCCCAAGGGTCGAATTGGTGATTTTTGCAGTGGAATGGGAGAGGGTTGGAATAGAGATAATAATCAATTAATGATGCACATGACACCTTAATAACATACTTGGGACATACCCTACACATGTTCAAAAATTTGAGTGGGTTTGGAGGAATTTGGGAAGCCATTTTCAATACTTACCCCAGGGGGGTTTGAACCCCAAATTACTAGTAAAATTGCGTACTTGGTCCAGAATCTTAAGAGAGTTCGCAGAGGTCTTTTGGTGGAAATATATCATCCCTGAATATCATATGAAATTTCTAATATCATTCATACACCTTCCTTGAATATTTGAAGGCATTTGGAGTCAATTTGAGACCTAGAGACCAATACTAGTCAAAGCGAAATCACTAGCAAAGTTACCTACATTGGCCAGAATTGAAAGAGGATTTGGAGAAGAATTTTTAAGGTCCAAAGGCATCCCTGAAACACATATTTATGTTCTAATATCATTCATATACCTTCTTGGAATATTTCGGACCATTTGGGGCAAATTTGGGACGTAGGCATCAAAATTAGTCAAAGGTCGAAATTGGGGAAAAAATGGAAAATTGGGCATTTTAATAAAATTCCTAACAAGGGACATTACACCTTTTCAGGTGGTGGATCCTTCCTTCTAAAATTTATTTTATTATTACTTATGTTTCCCATATTCAATACATTTTTCAACAAAACAAAAATATCACCATTGTAAGAATGAACAACAAATAAGATATTAAAACTCAATGTAGCAATTGATTATGTCCAACAACATCTAGTGAGAATGTTTTCATATAATATTAAAAGCTATTGAGAATTCCCTAGATGTAACAACAACATCACCTCTTGGAACTCAATTGGATGGTATTGGATGGTGGTATGGGATGTTAGTAGGAGCACATTCCCTACAAAAGCAGAATCTCCTACTCACTTCATTTTCAT